>JACYXH010000292.1:1207500-1540000 GCA_026745465.1 Lota lota | reverse complement strand
GGTCCAACACTGTAGCTGGGGCTGAGGTGAAAGTGGTTGTTATTCAGCTACAATTCAATGGTATACCCTTTTATCTCCTCTCTACAAGAACATCAAGGATTCAGTCTGCTTTGTCAGAATGTACTTGCCGTCCAAATTACAGTCTTTCTCTCTCTCTCATCTCACTCTGTCTCTCGCTAAACTCTCACTCGCCAACCTCTCTCTTTCTCTCTCACTCTGTATCTCTCGCTCTACTCCCCCTCGCTCTCGCTCTCTCTTTCTCTCTCTCACCCAACACTATCTCTCTCACCCTCCCCTACTCCTCACTCTCACCCCCTCCCGCTGTCACACTCTTTTTCTCTTAAATGCTCTTGCAAACGTACGCACACACACACACACACACACACACACACACACACTGAGCAAAATGTTTAATGCTCAAGATGCTCAGTGTTCTACATGAGGGAAATTCATCTACGCATCTGCATGCACATGCATCGCTGCTGCACGCCCACATGCCTGCCTGCCGCATGCTTACGAAGAGGGTCTTTTGAGAGGAGCATTTTCTCCCTGCAGTCCCTGTACCGTTGCAGGGATTTAGATCACTCCCTTGTCATTGTTGTCCTCACATAGCAGATAGGCACTCACCACTGCTGCTGGGTTGTGCTTTTCGAATTACCTCGTAAAACCAAAACACACACATGCACACGTAAACACTTCCTCTCTTCAACGCTCGTGCACTTATTGAACTGACGTTTGACATTTTGTTGCGGCAGAGTTTAATCGGCTCAGAGAGGGTTGGTGCTGAGTGTGAACCCTAAAATAAGGAAGAACGATGTTTAAATAATTCATAGTTCTTTTTTTCCCTTACCCCACCCACCAAGCTCTCAGGAATAGGCTCTCTGGTGCTTTCACTGGGTCTGTGGTCTCAGCCAGCTCAAGTATGCCTGATACTTGCTCTCAAGGAACAAGAACTGCATGTCAGATTTAATATGATTAACGAAATACGAAGGCACAAAACACTGGGACGATTTGTGGATGAATAACAGTATTGAATAGTAGTAAGGTGTGAATTCAATTTACATCCTCAATCTACAGAATCTACAATCTTGTTGGATAGGTCTTCTTTATGTGTACTTAAATACAATTATACTCACTGGATTTCACATAATCCCTTCTAAGGCTATAGAACACAGGATATGTTAACAAATAATTATACAGAACTATCTATACTTTACACATCTTACAACTATTGACTTTGCAATGACCAAAATTGTGCTTGCTGTAAAACGGCACCACATAAACAGCTCAACTGCTGACCTCACTGCACAACTGCACAGAACGACACTAGGTGGAACCAAAATGTTTCAAAATAAAAGCTTTTAAACCCACCAGCGTCTGGCAACAATAAGGATGTGCCCCACAAGCGTCTAATCTCCTGGAGACAGAAGTACGATACTCTCTGAGATGTGCCCCCAGGGTGGTCTCTAAGGGGTGGTTGTGGTGGGCCGCTGCTTTGATTTCTGCTTTCTGGACAATTACTCCCATTGGCCAATCATTCCTCCATTCCAGTCATTACTTATCTCACTTGATTATCCATGGGAACAACGTTGTCTCTTTTATGTTTTGGTGTGGCAAGGCAACCCTGACGTTGGTTCAGGTAGTCTTTATAACCAATCAAGTACAGACGGCATCAGCCATAGAGAAACGAGAAACGACACTGACGGAGGTTTCCTCATGTCATGCTTGGTCTAGCTCTGCAGACATGCAGTAAGTGAAATCTTCTGGGTGAGGAGAGTTGTGGCTTTCAAGATAAGAGGTGCTTTCTGGGTCAGAAGGAAAGTGATGACTCGCGAGCGGTCTTGCATGACTCATTGGCTGAATCAACCCCGGCCATCAGCGTTGTGATGACTTCTTGGGTTAAATTGTAAAAACATGGAGTTTATTCTATATGCACCATGCTTTCTTCATCACATACTCCCAATCTCCCCCATTTGATTGGTTTGGTTGAGGTTTAAATGCCCACACAAATCTCTGTCTAAGTTGTTGACTGCTTTTACTAGGACTTCAACTCAAGGTGTGACACCTGATGAGAAAAACCCTTTGGAAGGCATTAACGTAGCTAGAAGCTCTCATTGACATGAGGGTCAACAGACCAGCTCATTTGTTATTATTGGCTTTCCCACCTCGGGCAGTGTGTGAACATTCCAAGTCCAATATGGGTAATGATGACCTATAGGATTCACAAAATTGGAGCGGAGTGAATGGATCTGGGAGATTCAGCAGGGGAATGGCTTTTTGAATGCGCCCCCAAGCCTTTTCTTGGCCGTATTTCTGAGAACCGACATGACACGCATGTTGCCGGTGATGACCTAGCCCAGCGGCACTTTCGGTTCATATGGGTCATTGTGTTTAGCATTAAAATGTTCCCCATCATTTTGGATTCTTGGTAGATGGCATCAGATAAGCGAACATGCTACTTGATCCAAGGTAATTCTGCAGCTGTCTACGTTTCTCAGATGTGGCTAATGCCAAGGGGCTTTTAGGAAGCGTAAGTGCTAACCAACGTGGGTTAAAGTGCAAGTATCAAGGCTAGGGAGCTGCACGAGCTCAGCCAGCTGGTGAGAAAGGTCAGCTCTGTTGTTAGGCTAGAGCTGGACAGTCTGGAGGCAGGGTGGAGAGTAGGATGAGGGACAAAATGAAGCCAATTTAACTTTAACTTTACAATTTATTTATACTTAACACCCGAATTAGTATTGGCAATGTATAGGTAACTGCTTTCTTGATTTTGTTGCTTTGATGGACTCATCTTAACCTGTACACCAAGGATTTTCTGCAATGACCTGTTTTCCCATCCCTGCTCACCAGCGGCTGTGTATAGAAGACAAAAAAGGCGATAGCCATTGGAGCAATTTAAATAATATTAACTACAGGCACCTTGATAATGTTCTCACCAACATTCTCTATTAGTTATATCTGTTGCATTTATCACTTACACTTACACTTACAAGCAAACCATAACTATACAGTTTCCGCAGAGTTAATGCAGCTGCTAATGATACACTAATTGAGAGATTGATAGTTATAGTTGACCACAATGGGGACATGTGAATTACTTTACTTTTGATACATTTTTGCAGTCACCAATGTCTGAGAATGTCCGGGCCTTATCACAATGTCTGAGAATGTCCGGGCCTTATCACAATGTCTTCATAAAGGGGATGGGACAGCAAGAAGCCACACTTGACACCCCTGACCTAAGGTTGGCTGTTATTCTGCAGTAAAAGGTGGTCAATCCAGAAACCACCAATCAATCCTGGCTAACCCTAGCTAACCCAAATAACTCTAAGTAATTGTGTGTATGGGGTATATATATGTGTGTGTGTTCTAGGACCCAAGTCACTGTTTACCTATGCTGCAGAGGTCGAAGATTATATTGATCACTTCTGCTCTCTCTGCACAAACAAGTGGGCTTTGAGTGACATGCCTTTTGAGTCCTAATTGGCCACCACTGTGACCCAGGGAGACCAGTCAAGCAATCGTTTAGTCAGGCTGTGTCTCTCACATGATATGCTGACGTATGCTCCTTCATTTCCATAGTATATATTCTCTGTCCAGTTGTTGTTTTTAGAAACTTATGCAGCCCTTCGATTTTCTCTTCAATTTTCTGGTAGAGCATGGCAGGAATGCTAACTAGCGTTATGGGCTTGAATCCCACTAGGGCCATCCATGCTAACAATGTAATCACTCTCGGTGTTGCAAGGCGCTTTGGGTAAAAGTGTCCCCCAAATGTCATATAAACTGTTGGACCACTCTCCTCCACTCATTTCTATGGTGCTCCATTGCTACTCGGTCAGCGAGCTCTCCACTTGGCAGTGGGGGTGACGGCTGACCTCCGTTTAATTCACTTGACTCCATAAATGATACTGTTTGAGTAGATTCCAAAGCTTGGTCAAAAAGGCTTGTGTTGTGTGAAATATCACATAATCTCTGCCAGTCCATAAATGTTTTTGGATAAGCCATTATTCATTATTCGTTATTTGACTTGGCTGTTAGCTGTTGAGCACCCCTCCGCTCTCTTTCATTTGCTGAAGTGTGAAGGCACACCTTGAAGCTTGTGTGAAATATGTATGGCGTTATTTACATGTATAACTTATTTATTAGCATGCATTACAAAAGGCATCACGTACAATCAAATACAAAATGGCATCCAAACTTATCACCGTAATTATTGAATTGTATTTATTTATTATTAAATTTTACGATTTACATGGATGTATTTATGTATTTCAGAAATACACAAATTATGCCATCACATTTTTTTATTTTTTTATTTGATAGAATCAACACATAATAGAATGTCTTACTGTGGTATTATGATATTATTCTCTGTATATTCCACTCATACTGCATGCAGTTGTTTTTAATATGGAACGATTTTACAGACACAGACACAATGTTGTCCCATTTCCTTTTCACAATCACGGGTTCTTTGTGAAGCAACAAGGTATTTTCTCCGTGCTTTCCGCATGAATAACGGCTGATTGCTGATTGAGCCATTGGCCAAATATGTAACTAACCAAGGTTCACGTTGATAGCCGTTATTTGTTTCCACGCATTTTTCTGAGTGCTGGTGTTGTGTGTGACATTAGAACATTCTTGTGGATTTAAAGTTGGTCTTCAAATATAATGTGCTTATTAACATACAAAGTTGGTGATTAAGACAATGCATTTTTGATATGAGTAACATTATTGTCTACCCTGATGTGTTTTTGTATCGTTGTCTTGAACACTACATTACCGGCTGTGTTGTTCATCTGAATTTGTCAAAGATTATTAGGCAACAGGTGGGAGTAAATAGGGCCTATGGGTGTCTTCTGACCCATTTTCTTCCATTTTCTAAGATTCCCCATTATTTCATCATTCCATTATTTGCAGAGTAACATGTTAAGGCATTTTCGCCTTGGGTCTCTTGTGATTCTGTCAGCATGACTACTGCTATCATTATCACTGACAGAATCAGCCATAGGTGTGGAGGCTATTTCATACCATTGCTTAACTTTATTTGGTATCTTACTTCATGTTAAAACCAGACGAGATGAATCACTGAAACTGAGGTATGAGCTTCCTAAACCATTGTCTTGGTAACTCATGATGGAGGGAGACCTCCTCACCCCCCCCCCCCCCACCCCACCCCCACTGCTCACCCTCACCCCCAGATAGAGAAGAAATTACACAGCTTAACCATATTGAATTTGGTTGACATCTGCCTTTGGCTGAAGGAGCTATTCGATATCATGACTTGCATTCCCTGTGTTAAATGTGAGAAAGAGGTGCATAGCTTTTTATTTTGTATCTTTTTTGGACTGTGACCTATAGGTTAATCAGGCAGCGAAGCACAAATATTTGAAAAGTTCAAGCCATTCATCTGGGCACAGGATGCTGTCCAGTCCTGTGCTGCTGCTTAGTTTGGCTGTTCTCTTCTCGGATCCTCCTCTGAACATTCATCAACGCCCACGTGATCTTTCCTCAAATGTGTGTCGTGTTATTTACCTCGAGCATCGCACCGTGTACAAAACCGTTTGGAGCCCTGAAAGCAAATATCTACATAACACCTTTTTATTTTATTTTTTGCAAAAGTACAGGTTGCAAACACAAGGGCACAGCAACCTGAGAATGTCTCCACTTATGTAATAACCCTGTGCTGGAAAAATACCAAGATAATAAATTGCTGTGTGAGTTGTATGTCTATGTGTTATTATAGCTCACTTAGGGGGGGCTTCAAGTGAGGCAAGTGTCCTTTTATTCAATTCAGCTGAGGATTCTGGGACATCGGACCCAAAGACAAATAAAGCGAAGAATATCCTGGTTTATTGTGGGACCCAATCATGTTGGGGAGAGAGAGAAAATGGGGGGGGGGGGTGGATGGATGGATGGATAGAGACATGTTCCAAAATGTCAAAAGAGAGAAAGAGGGACGGAGATTAAGCCATCATACTCTGACGAGGCTTTGATGTTTAGAGAGGGGGGGGGGGGGGGGAGAGAGAAAGAGGAGGGGGTTAGTGTTAAAGGGAGTGAGGAGAGAGAGAGAATGATTGAGTTTTAGGGAGAGAGAAAGAGAGAGAGAGATGATAAAAGAAAAAGGGAGAGAGAGAGAGAGAGAGAGAGAGAGACATCTTGACTCACTGGGACACAAGAAATAATTAAAAACCCAGACAATGTCAAGCTACAAGATAGGCCAGAGAGCCACGGGCAGAAGTCCTCACTGGCAGGGGGATCTTACGGGATGTAGACGGATCTGGAACGGAGTTTGAGAGTAAAGTGGGCTGAGTCAAGGGTCTCTGTTAGTGCTTGAGGTCTTACACTGGGTTATGTTTCATACAGCGGCCAGGGCACGAAAGCATTTGCGTCGCTGTCCAGACGGGTTGAGTCACCCAAACCTTCTGTAAGTAGAACATGCTCAAAGTCCCGTCGTCGGTGGGAACCCATCAGAGGCAGCTGCAGAGGTTTTAGAGTAAAGCCCGAGTGTAGATCAGAACGTGGGGCGCCTGCACTCACACTTCCGGCCAGGAGTGCGTGTACACCGCGAGCATGAGTGCCTGTTATGACGGAAGAAGTATTTAACCGGCCATGGGAAACAATTTAAAATCAAATGGCAAATTCACTTTGAGGTAGCCTACCGCCAGCCCTCCACCCTTTTCTTATTTTGTTATTGTTTGACTTAGCAGTTCCATATATTTCATTAGCGCCGCTCTCTGTTGTTTCTCCATCCATGCACTCATCTCTGCTTCTCCCCGTCATTTTCCCTGTGTCTCTATTATCTTATTGTGTCATTATTCTATTGTTGTTATTATTATTAGTATGCTGTTCGACCATGCACTATGACTCAAACCCTCATTTCCTCATAACTATCGCGGTCACCGCCTGATTCTAAGTAACCAGCCCTGGATGATCACATCGCAATAAATAACACAATCCAATAAGTGCGTCAAAACATGTACTTCATTACCAAATGTTGTTGTGGCCTCACAAATACTGCCACTATCAAGAAATTAATTAGTTGATTTATCAGGATTCATAGTTATCCTTATTTTGTGAATGACATTCATCGATTGGAGTTGAAAACATGTCGTTTTTCAAGTCAACATCGAGTCGGAGCATGGCGTGTGTTGCATTTCTGAGAATCAATTTGGTGCTATATATGGCAGTTTTTTTTACAACTGCTTACTATGTAGGATTCGCTTTCATTCAAATCAAGTTCAACACAGTAAACAACCAACAATCCTCTTTTGTTCTGCCTCTTCCAGCAGAAGGTTTCCCGTCAGCATGACCCAGCCGATGCAGAACCTGCAGCTGACCCAGAGCAGGAAGGTCCCTGGGGGCCCGGCGTCCCCCAGCGCTGCCAAGCGCCTCTACAGGAACCTGTCGGAGAAGCTGAGGGGCAGCACGTCCTCCTTCGAAGACACATACTTCTTCGGCAAGTCGGACCGCCTGCGTAAAGCATCGGTGAGTGAGTGGAAAGGGGGTGCAGATCCTTTTATTTATTTATTTTAAGCTGGGGTAGGCAATTTTGGATGTATTTTTGTCCTATTTGTTGAAATTCTCTTTACACCATGACAACGATCAATAAATCCAATGGTCTGACAAAAAAGATTGAATATCCGGTATCTTTGGCTATCACAGGCCTATAATAAGGCCTGTGAGGCCCGTCCAATAATACAATTTTGCCCGAATGAAAGGATTGAATGGTAAACCTGGCTGTCTACCTACCTGCCCTGCTAACTGTGCACACTCTGCCCATGCACTCATTGCGCATGACCAGTGTCTTCCACAAGGCTAGGTAGACCTATTGCTGGATATGGATACTCTAACTTACTATGGCTGGTTTCTCGAAATTGCATACCCTAGCTTTAAGTGTATAATGTTTTTTATCAAAGCCGCAATCAGCAATTTCTGCTCGCCCAACTTTGTTTTGATGCAATTATGTTTTGATTGAGTCTCATGGTACTCAGATCTAGAACAAGGGCCAGTAGTCAAACAAATACATGAGAACCATGAGACTCAATTAAAACAAAATTTTATCAAAACAAAGTTGCTTTTTGCAGCTTTGATCATTGGTATATATTTCTATATATCTTATATATTACTTATATTTACTCTATAATATGCTGTAAATAAGGAGAGTGGAGAGTAGGTGGTACCATCACGACACTGTCTTTTCCTTGGGTATTTTGTAATTCCTCTCCGTAAAAAGATATTGTAGACTGGCATACATTACCGTGGTTTTCATATTGCCTTACCTGCCAAGTCTTCTTTAAGGAGTTCCCAGCGATGGTGTTGACATTGTGCTGGCATGTACCATCTACTGGACGCACTGTTTTACAGAAACAAGGTTGAAGATATCTTTCAAAATCGTTCCAAACCTTTCACAACATGTGTAGTTTTCATAAAAATGCAACTAAAACAACTGCATTCACTCGCTGACGTATCATGGTGTGGTTGGTGTGTGAGCCAAAGCTGTTTTATTTTTTTCATTAAGTGTAAGTGAACCCGCTGTTTCAGCTCGAATTTGAACGCCATGAGATTCTAAGAAAAGCGTTTTGGGCTGAGAGTTCTGGGGGGGGGGGACGGACGGACGGACGGACGGACGGACGGTCGTTATCCCCATGGTTACGACCCACGACAACTTTGTGATACTTCTTTAAGCCAGTACACGTCCTTGAGTAATACCGTGGCGTTATACTATACGTTTCCGAGAAGCTTTACCCCTCGGACACAGCCATCAACATCAACCGGTCCCCAGATGCAGCACCGCACATCCACACACACCGTGGCGTTAGTATACCCTCTCGGTGTGGTCACTTCGACGTCACTCAAAGAATGGGACTTGAGGTCGGAACAGAGTAGAACGTTTACAAACTGGTTGGTGGAGACTGGCAGAAACACAGGATTTTACACCTGTTTTCTCTAAACGCCGGTATTATTATTAACAGTGACAAAATGGCATTTATTACTTGGTCGGAGATCATAGAAGAAACGAAGACGTATACAACAAAAAAAATACAATTTTGGGTTCACTGGCACTTTAACAAGCCGCAGGCCTCTGAATTTTTTTGCATCTGTTTACCTCTTTACATGTGTAAACAAAGTATGAAGGACGTGGCCTCAGGTTGATTAAGCGCAGATAAAACGTTGAGTTATGTTGTGCTGCTACTCTGCACTCTTTTTTGTAGTCTGCTTTGTGACTAAATACAAATATATATTTTGAAAACATTGCATTCATTGACCATGTTGTATATGGCTTTAATACTAATACTACACACCCTTGTCTCAGTGGGTGTGTTTTATCGAAACCCTAATCGGTTCCACAGGGTTGGCAAGCGTTGTGCTGCGCAACCCACAATATCTTACCCCACGCCAGGAACGCGTGTGCTTAAAATATCCAATCTAATCACATCTTCCATGTGATGTCTTAAAATGGTCTTACAAAGCTTCTTTGTGTGTGTATGTGTGTGTATGGTTGCGCGCGTGCGTGTGTGTGTGTGTAATGGAGTCTTCATTGGACATTACAAGCACAGACGGATCGCTGTGATCTCTCTGCTTGTGTCTGCAGCAAGGAAATCAATTAACATGTGGTTTGGAGGTCCACTAATGCTGTTAGTGGTGACATTTTAGCCAGGATTCTCCCTTCCCTCCGATTAGCACCATTTTATTAAATCTCCCTCTCTCTCCAAGGTTGTTACATCAGCAAATGTCCATGTAATATACCACTGACTTTCCTGTATTTTCTGTTTTACCACCATACCTTTTCTGTTGTTTTATTTTATTTTACTACCAACCATTCTGGTGGTACAATAATTGTATTTTATCCCAACTGACTGTTTGTGTGTGTGTGTGTGTGCGCGTGTTTATGTTTATTTGAGTGTTTTGTGTGTGTCTGTGATTTCGTCATTCTCTCTTCCTCTCTTTATGATCTTTCCTACCTCGTACGGAGCTGCCTTGTCTGTCCGTCTCTCTTTCATGTCTGTGATGGCTGCTTTCCAAAGGCCACACGGCTGGCGCAGTCTAGCCGTACCAGCCATGCCCCCCAACACACACACACACAGACGCGCACGCACGTATGCAGGCACACACCAACGTATGCAGACACACACAAACACACATGTATGCAGACATGCGCACTTGCAGACCCACAGACACACACACGCATGCATGCACAAACACACATTCAGAGACACCCACACACATGCACACAGACACAAACACATGCATGCAGACACACACACACACATACACACCTACACACATACTCACACACAAACACACACACACACATGCAGACACATCACTTCATGACTAGTTAGACCATTGGTGCCTATCGTATTGTGGATGTGGACAATGGGCTTCATCTTCCACATCCAAAGTGTTTCCAGTATTGATTTGTGGTCCCACAGAGAGATGCACTGCGCTGTTCAATCTTCTGTATTATAATGAAAGACCCAAGCACTTGTGCACATGGTACAATGGAGACATGTTTTATTTATTTTGTTAACTAAGCAAACACCCCGTGGCACTTTTATCAAAACAAACATGTTTCCATTTATTTCTCTAATATGGTTGAGTTTGTTTTTGTTCTTTTGCTGTTGCAAGAATTAAGCTGTTTCTGTCCTTGCTTTTGTGGCAAAACCCCGAGAAACACCTTTAGAAAACTAAGTGTAAACGTGTAACCTGAACTATAGAACTTTAAACTGTATCAAATTTGTAATATTGCAGGAATCATTGACAAAAATGTATATTCATCTTAATTTTCATGTATTATCTTATATTTATTATTTTAGTGACTAAGATAAAAGATTTCCCATTATCATCATCAGTAGTTTGGACTTTCTTATTCAGCGTGCTCACAGAAAACTGATTTCATACAAGCGTACACACGAACATACAAGAGCAGACCTTTTTATAGACCCTTTCATGTGTTCTCTGTGGAGACCTTTGCATGGCGAGGCTACGGCTGAGAGAAGCGTCTGGGCTCCTGCTGTGTGTTGAGCTGGGTGGCATCGCTCCAGCGGTACATACGGTTACTGCGGCATGGTGGTGGAGCCACACGAGAGCAGGAGGAATGTGTGAAAGCCCACACAATAGTTTTGTTTTGGTCACACATATTCTTCTGTCCTTTTTCTGTTTCTTGTATCTTCAGTATTGTTCCGTATTTTATTTTTTTTACACATGGGAATATAAATAGAAGAGCTGCGAGTCAGAATATAACCTACGTCATTCCTTTTTTCCTTTTGTAGACATTCAAGCTGATTGGATGTTAGCACTAATAGATGGTTTATAGATGGTTTTGTTGTGGTTTATTTCTCTACTATACCCATTTGGTTCCACTGTTCTGACATTTAGGCATTGTGACCTCCAAAACTACGTTAGAACAATAAAAGCAAACAATAAAAAACCATAGCTACAAAAAAGATAGAATACTTCACAACCTCCACAACCACTGGAGTGTAGAGTAACTAAAGGAATAATAATTTATATTTTTTGTGGTGGTAGTGAAATATATTTACAAACAATACATTGTGTTTGTTTTACTTTCTTCATTTAAGGCTTTAAAGTGTAAGTGACCCCCCCCCCCCCCCCCCCCCCCGTTTCAGCTCAAATTCTAGAGTTCTAAGAAGGACGGTGAGGCGTTATCCCCATGGTTGCGACCCACTGCAACTCTGTGATGCTTTTATTTTATGCCAGTACCGTCGTTGTGTAGGAGCGTTATAATGAGCGATGTTGTATATGAAATGCACCAAACATCATGTCATACTTTAAGTGTCTGAGAAGCTTAACACTCTCTAGGGCACGGCCATCAACATCAACCGCTGCCCAGAGTGAGCTCCCCAAATCCACACACACACCTCGCCACCGGTGTCCCTTCGTCATGACATAGGGACATACAGAGTCGTGACAAATAGAGAAGAATAATATGGTTAAATGCACTTTCACGTCACGAAAAGAACGCCACCTGCGTTCGGTGCAGAGTGGAACGTCCATAAAATGGTTGGCTGGGACTGGCAAAGACATAGGATTTCACTCCTGCTATATTTTAATTACGTTCTTATTTTAGTAACAGGGACAAAATGTTGCTGATCATATAATACATATTACAACGTAAAAAAGAAAAAAATGATTTTGTGTTCACAACCACTTTTAAAGTACACGTTGCATCATGATGGGTCTTCTCCCACCCAGACTATGCAGGGCAGCGACTGCATCTTGGAGGCGGTGGAGCAACAGGACCTGGACACGGTGCAGATCCTGCTGTACCAGTACACGGCCGACGAGCTGGATCTCAACACCCCCAACAGCCAGGGCCTGACGGCCCTCGACATCGCCATCATGACCAACAACACGCCCATCGCCAAGCTGTTGCTGAAGGCCGGTGGCAAGGAGAGCCCCCACTGTGAGTCCAACAATGTATTTTGGAGTGTTGTTGGTTTCTACGAATCTTGTTGCTGGAGGAGGGGATCTGTAGGCGTGTAATTGGAGGGAACACAATCTCGTCCGGCACTATTAAGTAGACTTAACCCGGTGAGAAGACAAGCTAAAACATCCTGTCCAGATAACAACGTTTTTGAGAAAAGGCGTTTCAAATCAACACTTTGTAGACTGGCCACTGAAGAAAAACCTTATTAAAATCCCCTTCTGAAAGTTTCATCCACTGCCGCGAATGAGTTTCTCTTCGGTAGAATATCTCCACAGCGAAACAGGAAACAAGGCGTAGCTCCGCTCGCTCAGTTTCTGGTTTCCGGCCCAGGCTCTGTGCCGTCTCCCTGCAGATGTTTTGCTATAACATAGTAGGACTGCTTCATCTGAGATTAGGAGTATTGTGATGATAAGGTAGGAGTGTGTTTAAAAGAAGACCACCACTCTCCTGGTTATTCTCCATCATGGGCCTGGGCTAAAGATGAAAACAGATTCATTCTTGTTGTAGGATGAACCTGTCAATTGAATTCCTGAAGGTTTCCACTGTACCGGTGTGTATGTGTGTGTGTGTGTGTGTGTTTTACCTTCATCCAGTATTCTCAATGCAACTTGCTCTCTGGTGTGGCACAAAATCGGTTGCTTTATATGATGACAAAATTGAAATTATGGTCATAGTTGAATTTGTTTTTAAATTAACTCAACATTAACTGGTGGGTGACTGTTAAATACTCAAACAGAGGAAGTGATTCGTTTTTTCACTTCAACAGTTATCAGACAGGTTAGCTATACTGCATTTAGTAGTTTAGCCAACGCTTGTATCCAAAGGGACTTACAAGCGAGGCCGTGAACAATCAAAGAGTCAATATTGGAGCAGTTGCTGGTTGAACATCATCTGTTAGCTTCAGATGATTTATGTCTGCTGCTGTGGTTAGAAAGAAAGCCAATGAAAATCTCTGCTGATCCCCCCCGACTCCCCTGCCCCTGGAAGTGTAAATGGAATTTAACAAGGTGCGGTTAAAAATACAAAAAACAGCCAACGGTGCCACTTTGGACCAATGAAAGGAATAGTCGGAGACACTAATGTGTTCTGCTGTCGTTGGAGGCAAAGTTGTGTTTGTGTGAAGTGTGGTCATGGCATTGAAACAAAGATCGGTTTCGTATGTCGACTGAAGCCGCTGCCAACATGTCAGTTATCCTGATCTGATGAAAAGAGCGAAGGCGTCAGCAGAAGATGTAATGCAATAGAGTCTCACACACTTTTGTGTTTTATAGCCCAGATGATGCCTCAAACTAAATAGAGACCCAAAAATGTGTGGTGTACACACACAATCCAGTTTAAATAAACAAGATTTGTTCCAACGTTACGTTAAAAAACAGCTAGTTTGGACGAAGTACACAGTTAATCACCGAAGGATTACTCTCAGCGCCACCCTGGAAGCTACGAAGCTAAGCTAGCCCAGAAGGGTGTGAGTTAGTGTGTCTGTGACTTGGTGTTGAGTGAGCAAGGCCCAAACTATGGATCAGAAGAACGGCCCCTCCCCAGTGTTGTTGTATCTGTTATCATTGCAGTCAAGCCCTGGCTCGCCTCTAACCTAGACATGCATGAACCCACTCCCCACCATCAGCCCACTGACACCACACCAACACCTCCACCGCCATCAGTCCCGCTGTTGTTCCTCTCCCCAGCCCCCAGTTCAAGTTCCAAGACAGGTGACTCATTCCTTGACTCCATATCACTGGGATAGAGCTTGGCGGTGGTGGAGAAAGCACCACCCTTTCCCCACCCGTGTCTTGATTCGTTTTTATGTGTAATATGTATGCTCTGTGTGTGTGTGTGTGTGTGTGTGTGTATGTGTATGGTAGGTAGGTGGGTGGGCAGGCTGGAGGTTTTGGCATGCATAGGTGTGTGTGCGTCTGCATATGTGTGCACACACACTCTTACACACACACACACACACACACACACATACACACACACACAGACACACGCTCTCTCTCGCGCGCTCTGTCTCGCTGACACCCACACTGTGCCCCTCCCCCCACCACAGTGAGTGAGACTGCCCGTGTTTCCATTCGTCTGCATGCACGCTCTCACACGCATGGTGGGTGTGTGTGTATGTGTGTGCTCCCCCCCCCCCCCCCCCCCCCCCCCCCCCCTCATCCCACGGCGCGTCTGTCCCCGGGGCCGGTCTGAGGTGAAACAGTGGCCACTTTACAGCAAGGCCCCCGGGGGCCCCTCCAGCAGTCCCCACAGTGCAGCCTTAACAAGGTTTGTCGTTTAATGGTTTAACTTTTCCAATGATGCATGTAACGCCGGGGCAATTACAGCTAAGTGATTTATTGTGGCGCAGGGGCTGCAGCGAGAGCTCTCCAAACAGTGGCTGGGGCTGCCGGGCGGCCGTACAATCCCATCCCTGTAAACAAACACAGAGTCAACACCGGCGCGGTGCCCCCTCCTGGGGCCTGCTGCGCTCTGTTTATGTCATACCTCAAGTGCCAAGTAAATCAGTCAGCCGGCCTCCTGACAACCCTGCTGCCTAACAGCCGCCTCACCCTGGCTGCGTGTGTGTGTGTGTGTGTCGTGTGTGTGTGTCCTGTGTCGTGTGTGTGTGTGTATGTCACCATGTGTCCACATGTCCATGTTAGCATGTGAGTATCTACGTGTGTACCGGTGAATTTATTCATGTGTGTGTGTGTGTGTCAGTGTCAGTCATCAGTCATGTATCTGCACATATGCTTGTGCTTTTAAAACATCTTTTTTTTAATAATGCCTTGCTATGGTCCCCTGTGAGTGCATGCATTCCCGTGTGTGTGGGTATCATTGTGTGTGTGTGTGTGTGTGTGTGTGTGTGTGTGCATGCGCTGACCAAAATGCAGCGCCGGTGGGCGAGCGCACGCGCATGCGTGTTAATTTATGAGGCCTCTCTGGGTCCCAGGGGGTCCGCTATTTTGAGTCCCCCCCTCACTTCCCCTCCCCCTCTCACTGCCAGGCAGACAATGGCGGTGCTGTGTGAGGCAGCTCTTCCACAGACAGAGTAGCCTGTTAATTTATTGCCCTTTCAATTAGCCAGCTCAGCCTGCTGGCCCTGGGCTGACAGACCCGAAGAGAGCAGGAAATTGCACCTCCAGGCTGCTAATAGGGCCGCTCCCTTGTCCCACTCCTCTGGCCAGACTCCTCTGGCCAGACATTCGGGTTGAGGTTGGGTTCTGGGTTCTGGAGTCTAAAGGGACTACAGATGGTCTCAGGAGGAGCTGGACTCAATAGAGGAGCGGGACCCGTTAGTTCTGCTGCTTGGGATGCTCTCTCTCACTTTGTCTGCATTCACACAATGTCACACACCCACGTACACATGCATACAGACACACACACTCTCACACACACCCACATACATGTGCACAAAAACACATGAACTACAGACACATACAAGCGCATGGTGTAATATACCTACACATGGTACGTACTCATAAAATTGTTTATACACATAGTATCACACACAATATTGCACACACACACACACGCACACACACACACACACACACACACACACACACACACACACACACACACACACACACACACACACAGCCACATAACTTAGTACAGACATAGAAATGCATAATGTATTACATATACAAAATGGCATGCACACAATATCGTACACACAATATTGCACACAGCCACACACACACACACACAGACACCACACACCTACCAAACACCCCCCCCCCCCCCACACACACACACACACACATACACAGACACCCACAAACTCACCACACTCACACACATACGCCACACACACCCCACCTGGACATACACCACACACACCACCCACACATACACCACAAACACACCCCCCACGCACACACACACACCCCACACATACACACACACGCTACACACACACACACACACCTCATACACACACACACACACACACACCCCTCACACACCCCACACATAGACACCACACACCGTGCCTCATGGGGGGTTTACTGCCTGAGGGCAAGACTGTGAAAGAGGGGCTTCTTCTTCACTGGTGTTTGTTTATGTTGCTGTCATGGCCCATGACTAAGGCCGGTGGAGCGAGGTGGAGTTGTAGAAGGAGAGAGAGAGAGTAATACAGTAGTGTTCTGGGCAGGCTGGCAGCAGGCTCTGGGTTTTACCATGACACACAGACCTGTCAGACAGATGGACACACACGTCGAGACGCACTCACGGCATGGGGTGTGAGGCCTTATTCCATGTAGTACCGTCACAGTATACACATTCACGTCATCCAACTTCTCTTCTTTCTTTGTCGTATTCTTTCGCTTCTCTTCTCCCCTATTCTCTCTTCTATCATCTTCTCTCGTACTCCTCCCTCCGTTCCTCTCCTCTTTTCTCCTACCCTCTTCTCTCTTCACCTCCTCTATCCTCCTTCTCCTCTCATGTTCTCCTCTTTTCTCTTCTTGTCTCTATTCTTCGCTCCTCCTCCTCTCCTGTCCTCCCATCTCGTATCCTCTCATCTCTCTTCTCCTCTTTTCTCCTCTTCTCTCCTCCCATCTCCTCCTGTCTCCATTTCTCCCCTCCTCTACCTCACCCAACAACACGTGTTCATTTTGTTTTTTTCCACTCCACCATCAACATCAGCCACCCATCAACAGTAATGGCGTCGTCAACGGTTACTGAGGCATGTATTCATCAAGAGCCACAGTGATAGAATGTCCAATGTTCCGTCGCCCATGGTTACGTGTGTTCCTTCCGACAACAGCAGACCTTCAGTGTTCCTTCCTTGACGGCGGCCACGTCACATAAAAGCCTCTCTTTCTCTCTGTCTCTCTCTCTCTCTATGACTCTCTCTCTCTGTATCTGTCTCTCTCTTTCTGTCTCTCTCTCCATCTATGTATCTATCACTTTCACTCACAAGATTAAAGATTGAAAAGGCATTATTTGCATGGCAAATTCATATTTACATTTGGAAAACTAATATAATAAAGCTAATATTAATACTACTAGTACTACTACTAATAATAATAATAGTACAAATGTTAAAAATACAAAAGCCAAAAATACAATCTCTCTGTCCCTGCCCCTTCAATTTAAAGGTGATTGAATTAGTGTGTGTTGTCCATTTTCTCCCTCTCCTTCTCTCTCTCTCTCTCTCTCCGTCTCTGTCTCTCTCTTTCTCTCTGTCTTTTTCTCTCTTTCTCTCTCTACCGCTCTCTCTTTCTCCTTCTCTCTTTCTCTCTCTTTCCCTCTCTGTCTCTCTCTCTCCCTCCCTCTCTCTTGCCTCAGCAAATTATACAGTATGTTATGTTCTCCCCTGCACGCCTCGATTCCTTCCAAGGTTAGGAGAAAATGTATAATTGTATCTGTCAATCAATTCCCCCCCATTACCAATACCTAAGGTTTCCGTGCTGGCCAATACGAGGTGATCCCAACAATCTGATCTTTCAAGCATCACTCCTCACCTCCATGTTGGAATAGCAGGCATAGCATACAGTTGCTAACGGCATTGTCCCATCTATCTTATAGAAGGTTGTTGTGTGGCGACGCCTAGACCAATACCCAGGCGTGGAGCTAAACTGTTGGTCAGGGATTCAGTCGGCTGTACAAAAGGCTTTGTTTACTGTTGGAAGTGTTTTCCAATATGCAGTGGAAATATTGCACCCCATTGCCGTTCCAGTTGGGAGTTAAATTTAATGCATTACAAAGCCTTTGTTTTTTCTGTTTGTGTGTGTGTGTGTGGGGGGGTTTGTGTGTATGTGTGTGTGTTTATGTGTGTGTGTGTGTTTGTGTTGACCATTAAAATGTCTAAATTGCATTCTTCCAGATACATTTTTTATCATGATTGATTATTTACCAGCAGGCCCTTTTATCCAAAGCAACTTAACAGTGAATTAAGATGCATGTCATTAAGGAGCAGGTAGGACTTAGTAAATCTGGCCCAAGGGATGACATCGGAGATCGAACCTCTGTCTTTTGGCTCGGAGTCCAACACATTTTGCAGCCCCAATATATATTTTCGATGCAATAGTATACACAGTATGAATAGTAGTATTGTAATAAATAAATGTTTTAAAATGTGACTCCTCCCTCTGTCAAGCAAAAAGATGATCTGTAAATCAACTTCTATCAACATGCAATGAAACTGTTCAAACAATTCACGAAGAATCTTCAGCCTTAACAAACAAGTTAACCTGTTGCACCCCCTGATTGCTGGACTCTGACCTCCCCTCTCCTCTCTCCTCTGTCTGATCTCCGGACTCTATCCTCCCCTCTCCTCTCTCCTCTGTCTGACCGCTGGACTCTGACCTCCTCTCTCCTCTGTCTGACCGCTGGACTCTGACCTCCCGTCTCCTCTCTCCTCTGTATAACCGCTGCACTCTGACGTCCCCTCTCCTCTCTGACGTCCCCTCTCCTCTCTCCTCTATCTGCAGTTGTGAGTGTGGAGAGCCGCGAGGCCCACCTGAGCTCCCTGGTGGTGGAGGCAGAGCGGAGGGCAGACGAGCTGGCCATGCAGGCCCAGAAGGAGGGCCTGTCCCTGGACGCCTGCCACAAGGACAAGCAGCTCCGAGCCTGGGAGTGGAGGAGCAAGCTGTACAAGCGCATGCGCACAGGCTTCCAGCACGCACGTGAGAGAGAGAGAGAGAGAGAGAGAGAGAGAGAGAGAGAGAGAGAGAGAGAGAGAGAGAGAGAGAGAGAGAGAGAGAGAGAGAGAGAGAGAGAGAGAGAGAGAGAGAGAGAGAGAGAGAGAGAGAGAGAGAGAGAGAGAGAGAGAGATCTGTGTGAAAGAGAGGGAGAGTCTCTGCGTGTGTGTAAACTATGTATAAATGTTAAGGGAACCTTACACAAGAACTAACAAAAATAATTTTAAAAACTTGACAACTAACTGAAATAATTTAAAAAACTTGACATTTTTGTGTAGAGTTGGAGAGGAACTCTGAAATCATGAGAAATTTGATGTTTTTCTTAAAAAACTCTTAGTTCAGGGTCTGAGTTTTCTATGATATGGCCTGCTTAGCATCTTTAGCCGTAAACAACGATAGCTAATCTTGATTCAAGGCTTGAATTAGATATTATAAATTAACTGATTTGGAAGTTCATTGTCTTGCACTTTGGTTATGTTTGTTATTTTACATGCATCCCTATACGTAAGATAGAGATCTAGTAAATTGAGTCAGATTTGTATTCTCTCAGTCACAAAGCAAAAAGATAACCATATAGCATTGAGAGTGAATGGCTTCTAACGCAGACCCTCTGGTCATTTAACCTTCACATCACACCTTTCGGATGATAACGTTCAACAGAATAGCTAAACACACTGGCTGCTCATCCCTGTAAAGAATTTAAAATACATTGACATACAGGCATACACGTGGGCCCATTAACCACCACACCATTCTCAGACTCACTTAAACACACACACACATACACACACACGGACAACTGAACCATTGTGCCACATGAAGTGGATGAGATTGCAGCAACTTTCGTAAATGGATTGTCAAGGTGATTCTGGCCAGTCCTTTCTACGTGAGGTGAGAATAATTGGGGAACCGCCCTAGTGATTCTTCCCTCTCGGTGACTTCTTATAATGGACCTGTGTTTGTGTGTGTGTGTGTGTGTGTGCGCGTGCGCGCATCGCGGGCTTGTTTGCACTGCCAGACCACAGGGTTATAGTTTCTCTTAAAAGTATCTCTACGGTTATTTCTAAATTTGCTGAACGTAGGACACTTTTTTGCCCCTTTTTCTTTCTTAGGAACCAAGACATTAAATCGTCATCTAAAAAGGAAAATGGTGATTTAATGTCACGATTTAATGTTACGGTTCACAGTACCTTATTTCATTAGAAAGGGGTCTGAAATGATGAGCTTGTGCTATCGCAAGGCTATGGATTTTCCTACCTGTGTATTTGAGCGATTGAGCCGAGTCCCTTTGTTTGGTTGTAATACGAATGCCCCTGCACAGGTGCTCCGGAAGCCCCGTCTCTGGTCCGGCTGAACGTGAGCAGCAGCGCCTCGCTGACCGTCACCTTCCAGGAACCCCAGTGTCTCAACTCCACCGTAGTGACCAAGTACAGAGGTACCAACACAAGCACGGACATACAGGCCCTTGCCATGGCCTACTATTTACTAACCTCACTACTTTTCCAATATCACAGTTTCCATACGCGCAGGTTTAGTAAGCGCATACACACAAGTGCACGCTCCACACATACACGTTTTCTCAGCTTCTCAGTCGTTAATATTTTGTTTTTGTTTTTAAATTACTTATTGTCATCATTTGTCCTCTGCAAAAAGCAACCTAGGAAAAAAGATCCTTTCCATATTTAGCTTTGTAACCCCTTACTAGTTCCCTGACTGTGGTGAAAGGAACCACAGGTGAACGGAATAACTTGGGATGATTAAATAGATTTTAATCGTGTGTTGTGTAGGGCGTGTGTTGTGAAGGGTCCATCACATTTCAAGCGATGGACTCTCCAAGTTCCACTCTCCTTTATCACTAGTGTGTCAGCATTCTTACTGTGCCTCACGAAGATAGAATCTGGTACTTACAAAGCAACTACTAGAGGCAGTGAGATCTGACTCTCGCTACTGACCCGCTACTATAAATACCACTTTGTCTGCATAACTGGTATGTAGCTTTCATCCTCTTTTCTATTAGATATCTAATTTACGTGTGTGTGTGTGTGTGTGTGTAGTTGAGTGGAGCTGTCTGAAAGATTTCTCTCTTCTGGCTGGAGAGATGGTGTTGGACAACCTGCAGACTTTGAAGTGCATCATCAGCGGCCTGACGACGGTACGGCAACACATCATCTCTCTCTCTCTCTCTCTCTCTCTCTCTCTCTCTCTCTCTCTGTCTCTCTCTCTCTCTCTCTCGCTTTCCCTCTCTCCATCTCTCCCTCTCTCTCTCCCTCTCTGTCTCTCTCTCTCTCTGTCTGTCTGTCTGTCTCTCTCTCTCTCTCTCTCTCGCTTTCCCTCTCTCTCCATTTCTCCCTCTCTCTCTCCCTCTCTGTCTCTCTCTCTCTCTCTCTGTCTGTCTCTCTCTCTCTCTCTCTCTCTCTCTCTCTCTCTCTCTCTCTCTCTATATATATATATATATATATATATATATATATATATATATGTGAAATAGTACGATTGAAAAGATAGAATATGAAAAACATTTTTTATAACATAAAATGCTCAATAAATAATAAATACGTGAATTAATTAACAGACGGCACCAAGTAAAAGCCAGTTTATAAGAGTGGATAAACAAAGAATAGGGGTATGAAATACAAAATACACCTAAACCTGCAAGCAGTGAACAGAGGCATTCACAGCCCACACGCAACACCCTACCCACGACCACTCTTTCCCACAATTTGCAGGGGCATGTCAGTCGGGGGCGTTGAAGTAAGTGTTTCGGAGTTAGTAAAATAAGTAATCGGGGCGGTGTGGCAGAGCGTTAGCGTTTGGCCGCAAATTATAGAGCCCCCTGTGGGCGAATTTTACCAAACCTTTTGGAGATCTGCTTACCGGGAATACATATGTCGTCAAAAATTTGGAAAGACGTTCTGCAATCAGTGGCTTGGCTATAAGGGTTACCAATCCGGACAGACACTCTGTGAATACCTAATAAGCAATATAAAAATCTTTGGTTAAAGTGGCAGTGTATGAGTGCGTGTGTGCAGAGGTTATGGAACAGTCTGTCTGTTGCTGGGAGGGAGGGGGGGGGGTGAGTCAGACTCTCTTCTTTCTCTCCACCTCTCTCCCCCTCTCACTCTTTCTCCCCCTCTTCCCCTCTCTCTCAGTCCTTATGTCTCTCTCCTGCTGTCTGTTTATTTCACCCACACCACTCACTAACTTGTTCTTCTCTGCACTTGTGCGCGATAGGTGTTTTTCTTTTCCCTGCTAAGCCAGACCACACTGTCACTTCAGAACAGGATTCACAATAGCAGCTAGGCAGCTATGTTTCACCCACAATGCACCACAATTAGTGAGCAATTATGGATGACAACAAACACGAGAAACATGGTGACAGAGAGGAATGAGGAGGAAGGTAATTACGTTGCACTGAATGCCATTTTTCCCTTATAGATTATCTTCAAGGAGGCCAACTGAATGCATACATCTTTTCATCCCTGTGGACTGGCTGTCAACACACTGAATAGCATTTTATAAGGGGACCATTATGTCAACATCCGTGTGATGGATATAAGGCCTTGGTTTCAGAATAAGATTAAGAATTTGATATGGATTCGGCTTTACTGGCCAAGCATACTTCTGTACATACAACAGATTTGACTCCAGTCCCTCTCTCACTTGACGTTCAGATAAAAAAGAGAAATTGTATTTGTTGTCTTTCATGTGTATTTAGATTTGCTGTTGTTGTTAATGTGTTCCAGGGGCGGTTGTACTTTGTCCGGGTCTCTGCGTATAACATGAAGGGCTGGGGCCCCACGGCCCCTTCCCTCCCTCCTTCTGCTGCACCCTCCAGTAAGTGAATTAAAGTGAAAATAAATGGAATGTAAGTCTTCTCCTCCATGAATACATTACGTACATTAGCTAAGCACAACACTCCCCTGGTCAAAAAGGTATAATTATGAAGATAGAAATCATGTCCTGTGTAAAATGGGAAACGACATGTCGGCCCTTGGTAGGGAAACATTAGGTTCATGAGCCGTCACGACTCCCTCTCTGCCAGTCACATAATACAGCCTTGGGAGCATTGAGTGTTACGTGTACGTGTGTGTGTGTGTGTGTGTGTGTGTGTGTGTGTATGTATGTGTGTCTCTTAAACAAGGGTCTTAAGAAAGCTCTCAATGGCTCTCTATTTATAAAAACTTGAACGTCTTTTGATCAAAGGGGATGAAGGAGCCATTTAAATATTCGCATTCCCTAGGCCCATGGTTTGTGAACGGTGGTTTCATGAGCCATCACGACTCCCGCTCTGCCATTCACATAATACAGCCTTGAAAGCCCTGAAGGGATGTGTACGTGTGTGTGTGTATGTGTTTGTGTGTGAAAGAGGAAGTTACCAATGGCATACAAGTGAGCCACATATGTATTGACATATTGTCCCTCAAAAGAGAGACAATTCAACTATATTGAATTTCACTGCCACTGTGTATTTATAAAAAAAATGAAATATTAAACACCCTGTACCCTAACCCTGTATTTGTCATGCAACATTGAGCCTAAATATTATAAATAATACAACATAGAATAAAATGCAGTCTTTATGGTCTTCCCAGCATAGGGACGAATTGATGTGGCGTTTAGTAAAACATGAAATGCAGTGGAGAATATATGAATGTATAAACTGAGCTTGTATATGCATGAAGGTGTAAGCCCCAGGAGTCCGCCGTGTGTCACATTTAATAACGTCCCCCCACGGTGCAACAGAGACACACGAAATATCTTCAGAAGAACATTAAGTGCTTTTTCCCCCCCTCCTAAAGGTTTTCCTTTTGTGTTCCAAAGACAGCTCCATCCTGAAGTGTGAGGGTAACACCTAGACGTTGATGTGTGTGTTTTAGATGATCTTATCCCTAATGATAATCACAATTGTGCACATGCACTAGCCATAGCAAGGGGACTTGTGAATTGTGTTCGATTTTTAAACCTGCACTACGTCTCTTTTTCACTTTCAGTCCTTCTGGGGCCATGTCCAGTGGGAGGGGGGTGGCACATGCCATCCTCCCAGAAATGTGATTGGCCACCCCAACAATTTTGACAGTTGATGGGATTTAAATGTATCCTCCCCTCTTGTGTTTGTGTTTTAACAACCTTTAAAAAAAAGTATTTACCACATTTTGATCGCCCCAATTTTTGTACTGAATATCGAATGCAATATTTGTGCTATTACAGATTAGACATTTCTTATATATCAAGTTAATTTGATGATGAATAGTAACGTTCTCCACTACTAGTGAGTGTTCTGGTCCACCGGCACTAAATGACTCTAGACATGCCGTTACAGGCTTCCAATTAGTTCAAACCTTTTTTAAGTTCTGCACAGTAACTATAAACCCGTTCACCTCCTTGAACTACATGGTTATTTCAAAGGTTGTGTTGCAAAGACCCAACATAATTTTTGAGAGAATAGAAAATACCTGGAACGGTTGAGCCGTGGATGGATGGGTTTTACGCTTTAAGCACTCACATAATGTCAAATAATAAGACCATAAAGGTGCTTTTTTTGTTTGCAAATCCTTTTGAACTAAAGGGGTTTGCTGCGGTGGAAAATGTAAACAATTTAAATTGACAAAAGGGATGCTTGAAAGTGTACAGCCATGAACAATATTGTGGGAGTTTCAAATCTAGGAGTAGGGTGGGGGACCTTTGTTCCCAACAGACCGCAGAGCCAAGACACAATGTTCAATAGTTTATTTGCAGGCTCTCGCAGGATACCCCAACAACCAGTCCCTACTAAATGGTTGACTATCTTGTTTATTCTAACAGTTTAAAAACGTATAACTCTGGGGCCTTCCCATCGTTACTTGTTCTCTAGGCAATACAGTACAAAAAGGTGCAACCCCCCATTTTCTATTGGATTACCGTTATTTGAAGGAGAGTCACAAATTGCCCATGCCCTCTCTACGGTTGAACAACAGACGGGATGTGATACCTGTGTGAGATTGACACGCAGGAATACATTTTTTGACTGTTACATGAAAGAAAGGCCTTTTAATGCTAGTCCCAACCCCTCATCATTGCTTCCAGAGAGGAGCCAACACAGCAGCATATGCTTTGAGTCCTATCTTTAAGGCAAATTATATTTTAAAGTTTACTTAAAAATACCTTCCTCTTCAACTTCAAGAGAGTCTTTCTCACGCCGTCCAGTCAGGGTTTCGTGAGGGAGTTAAGAGACATGAAAAAGAGATCGAACTTCTCACTTTAATGTTAAAATAACCTTAATCCTAGACGATTGAACGCCTGGACCGAGATGCTTTGAATGCGCGTATATTGGCAAGAGAGAAGGGACTCGGGTCCAGGACATCCGGGTCTTGCAGTATACTCTTCAGGCAATGCCGCTGCAGTGGCTTCAGTGAAAAGCTCTCATGTATTCTCCAAATGTTTCTGATATTGCTTCGCCAAAAACACTCAATGTCTTGTACACAGCTCATGGGTAGTAAGAAAACGGAAATTACGTTTTTGGTCAAGTGGATATACTGTATACACCTTCTCGCAGTCAACATTGTAAGGACCCTCTGATGTGTCCTCAGACTGGCGGGACGTGGACGGACCAGAGCCCAGGAGACGGGGCCAAATCGAGGCCATGGAGCGTCTGCTCCAGCAGGTCCGGGCCACACACACACACTACTGCTGCGGAGGTGAGAACTCAAGCACTCACACACACGCACACATGCACACACGCACACACGCACACACGCACACACACACACACACACACACACACACACACACACACACACACACACACACACACACACACACACATGTATGTATGTATGTATGCATGTATGTATGCATGTTTGCATATGCATATATATATACACATATATACATGTATGTATATGTAGATGTATAGATGTGTATATATACATATGAGGGGTCAGCACGGTGACCAACTTATTTACATGCCTGCTTATCTTCATTTATTACACGCACATGCAGGTCGTGGAGCAAACATGCTCTGAGGGAGAGATGTGATTGTGGTTGACACGTGTGTGTGTGTGTGTGTATATATATATATACACACACACACACACACATACACACACACACACACACACAGACACGCACTCACTCACACAGGGAGCTGTGTTCCTGACTCATTGGGACACATGCAAACCCATGTAAAGAGAGCACACCCACACCCACACACACACACAAATGTGTGTGTATGTGTGTGTGTGTGCTGACTCACTAATGGAATATAGCCATTTTTCTTCTCTCTCTCGATCCGTCTCTAAAGCTCTCCGTCTCCCTCCTTATGTTCATGTCTCATTCAATCTCCTTCTCTCGCTCACACTTTTTCACTGCCTGTCTCTCCAATGAACCCAGATCCTCTCCCTGCCTCCCCCCTCTCTCTCTCCCCCAATCTGTTGCTATCTCTCTATCTCTGTCACTCTTTGTCCCCCCTCCCTCTCTCTCTCCCCTCTTTGTCGCTATATGTAGTAAATCTGTCAATTCAATTAAATGAAAATGTTGAATTGTATAGAGATATATATTTTTATAAATGTATTTAAAGTTATCTGTTCTGTTTGTATGTGCAATTTGTCTATGTACAGATATCAGCACAGTGCAGATAGTGCAGGAATACACAAATGATTGATAGTCTTAACAGTGGTTGTATTTCATTTGACATCCTTTTCGTGTCACAACAGCTCACAAAATGCTGCTGCTGTGTTTGCACATTCATTCACCAGCAGATATGGAAATGTGTTGTTATGATGTCTTAAATGGTTTGGGGTTTTTATTATCTGCGCGAAGTCTGTGTCTATGATATCTTGGTACAGATGGCAGGGAATTTATAAGTGCAGCTCGGTTTCCACCTCATCTTATGTGCAGCGCACCTAATATTGTCTGTCCTCTCTTGTGAGCCAGCTCTGCATGTGGCGGTCTCTCTCGATGGCAAGGCTGTGCACACAGTGAAGGATGTCCTTCAGTTTTGATCAGCGTTTCAGTATTCTGCCACTGTGTATTCTCTGTTAAGGGCAAAATAGCATTCCATTTGCTCTGGTTTTTGCTCTATGTTTTCCAAGGCATCAGAGTTTTTATTTTTATTTTCTTATAATTTGGTTTAGTCTATTGAGGTTTGTGTCTGGTGGCTCTGCTGGTTTATATGAACTGAGTCCCAGAACCAGCTGGCTGAGGGGGCATCTCTCTCGAGTCTCTCTGTAGGGGAGGGCTTTGTTATGGAGCGTGTCAGGGTCACTTTCTTTAAGGTGATTATAAAATGTAAATGCTCTCTTTTGACTTTGTTAATTTGTGGGTGTCACCCTTTCTCTCCCTCTCTCTTTCTCCCTCCCTCTCTCTCCTGTCTCTCTCTCACTTTCTCTGTCTGTCTCTCCCTCCCTTCTCTGTCTCTCGCTCTCTCTCCCTCTCCTTCTTTCTCTGTCTATGTCTCTCTCTGTCTCTGTCTCTCTCTCTCTCTATTTCTCTTTCTCTCTCTCCCTCTCTTTCTCTCAATAGATAGATTAGATGTAAGCAGTAGGCACCTCATTAATCAAATTCAATCTTCTTTTTTCTCCCTAAACTCATTTCTGTGTTTGTTCATGGTGACGCGCTCTCCTACGGCAGCCCAGACTGCTACCGTCATATGAGCCACTTGTCACTTTCACTTAACCGCTCTCTCCCCCTCTCTCTCTCTCTCTTTCTCTCTCTCTCTCTCGCTCTCTCTCTGTCGCTCTCTCTCTCTCTCCCCCTCTCCCTCTCTCCATCTTGTTAATTGAAAAATGTCTTTCCAATGTTTATTTCGTTTTTTGTTTTCCAAGTCTGCATCTCAAGCTGGTGGAAGTGTGTGAGAAATGTTACTTGCTTTTCTTCTGCTGTGATTATTACACGTGGGTGAGACAGGGAGAGACAGAAAGAGAGAGAGATACAGAAAGAGAAAGCGAGAGAGCGAGCCCAGTGTATTCAAGCCCGCAAAAAAGCCTTGGTATGAATGGCATAAAAAGTGGATTTGCCCTTAATTTAACTCTTGAGTGTGATTAGCTAACTCCAATAGTCATTCAGTATTCAACAGGACATTATCAGGAGAAGCAGTGGTGTTCAGTTTGAAGTGATGTCGGACTTAGCAGCTAAACCGGCCAGCCTGGCTTCTCATCCTGTCCCATAGACACTGAACGTTGCTCAGGGCCCCTTAAAACCCGTCTTCAGTCTACCCTGGGTAAGAAAAAGGGGTTTCTGGGTGTGGGGTCCGGTGGTGGGAGTAAGGGAGTTGATGGTGGAGGTGGTGATGGAGTAGGTGGTCATTATGGTGAAGATGATGGTGGTCATGGTGGAGGAGTCAGAGGGGATCATAGTTGTGGTGCAGGAAGTACTGATGCTGGTGGTGGAGGAGGAAGAGGTAGTCATGCTAATGGAGGAGGTGGTGGTGGAGGTGGTGCTGGTTGTTTCATGTCCGGCCAGGAACTGAGCGGTGGTCTGCCAATGTGCTTGTGAGCGGCAGCATGGCATTACCCTGCTCTTCCTGTCTGCCCTCTTGTTTACAGACTGGCAATTACACTGGTGATGCTTAATTAACTTAAGAGAAAGAACAAGGGGGGGTAGGGGTGGGGGGAGTCTGGCAGGGTGGAGATTGGCATCACTGAGAGCCCCGCAAGCCTTGTGGGAAGGAAGGGCCGTGGTGGAGAGAGATACAGTGAGAGTGTGTGAGAAGGATGAGGAGAGAGAGAGAGAGAGAGAGAAGAGAGAGAGAGAGAGAGAGAGAGAGAGAGAGAGAGAGAGAGAGAGAGAGAGATGAATACATGGAGATAAAGTTCAGCCAGGCTGGTCATGCGTCAGAGTCAGTCAACCCTAGTTCTGACTGCCAGTGACCTTAATGTAGTTGAAGCATTCACGTGCATGTGCACACACACACACACACACACACACACACACACACACACACACACACACACACACACACACACACACACACACACACACACACACACACACATAGATCCAGGCCGTCTTGGAGGAACTTTCTCCATATGCCAACCAGATGCATTCTGGGTAGAGATTGAATGTGCTATAACAGTGCTGTTGTCCATGATGTTAAACCTTTTCTACATTACGATGGTAGTGTGAGCATTAATGTTTTTTTCTTATTTTTTCAAGTACCTGTTGAGTTGGGCACATTACATGTGTATAATGAACACCCCCCTCCTCATCTTCCCCAGACTCCTCCAAGCTTCAGAACCCAAGCAGGAAGCAGTCAGTCTCCAGGAGTCTCAAACACCTCTTCAACTCTTCCAACAAGTTTGTGAAAACATTGAAAAGGTTTGTGGTGGTTCACTTGTTTGGACACATTTTGCTGACCTTTTAGTATCCGTTGTCAGGTAGTCTGACATCCTGAAAAAGGCACTGACAGAGTAAACATTCAAGATAAATTTCACTGTCACACGCTAATGATTTTCCCCAAAAGATTTATTAACATGTTTAAGTTCATAGAACACACATATGTTAATTAGATTTTCAAATATGACTAATAAACATGATATGTTTTCTATCTGTATTCTGCCCTTTAAAACGAACCCGGGTCGTACCATTCTTGCTGTCCTGCAGGGGGATCTACCTGGCAGCTGTGTTCTATCACAAAGACAGTCTGCTGGTGACGGCTGAGGACCAGATCCCCATTGTGGAGGTGGATGATTCCTACAGCAGCTCCCTCATGCAAGATTTCCTCTGGTTCACCAAGGTATGCTGGGAAACAGTGTTCCAGTAATTGAAAGCTCAAAGCTAGCTGTCGTGCTATATTACTGAGGGTTTCAGTGATCAAATGTAGCTCATAGCGCACAGCTATCGTCTTGAAATGCCAAGTTCTCTTTGACGATACCATTGGTTAAATAAAGCATTTTTATTCTTTTAGATATTTGTTAACCAAGTATTATGTTGATTACATTTAAGATTGGTTGTTTGGCCAAAGAGTAGAGAATCGCCTGTAATAGCTGAAAAGTGAGGACTGGATTTAAATAATCAATCCACTTTTTTTGCATACCATATATCTTTACAGTATGTACAGTATCTCGTTCTCCAATTCTAACTTTCTCTCACTATGCTCTCTGCTCACCTCTCTCGCCCCCGCTGCTACCAGCTGTCGTGTATGTGGGAGGACGTGCGGTGGCTGAGACAGAGCATGTCGGTCTCCATGTCCTCCTCCTCCACCCTGCAGGCCAGACACAAGATGCTCACCGCCGCAGGGCAGCTGCAGGTCAGCGCTACCAACAAGCTATCCTGACTCAGATAAGCGTAGATGCAAAGGAACCGTAGCAATGGTTTTAGGTCCACTGTTCTTCTATGTGTTCCACATCATAGATCATCTTAATGTGTACTGTAAGCCTTTTGATTGGCCTTAATGCAAAACAATACATTTTCTTAAATGAATCAAATGCAATGCAGTGAGCTCTAACAATAGTTTTAGAGGTTTTCGATGCATGTAAGTATTAAAATGTACAATTTGAAAGTAAAGTACTGAAATGTTAATGACCGAATTAGACATTAGAGAATAATCAATTGTCAAACTCTAAAATAAAACGGGACAGACTTTACCTGTGCAAAAGGGCATTCACAGAAACAGAGATTTGCATTGCACTTAATTGAATTGATACAAAAAGTGAGGTACCCCCCCAAAGAAAACGTGTTGTCAACATTCGGTCTTCCAGAACCTTCTGGGAACGCACAACCTGGGTCGAGTGCACTATGAGCCCATCAAGGATCGCCACGGCAACGTGCTGCTGGTGACCGTCCGCGACATGGAGAGCCAGTATTCATTCTTCAGCGGGAAGTGGATGCAGGTGACCAAGCTGCAGAGCCAGAGGAAGTCCCTGTCCACACCGGAGGAGCCCTACGCCCTCGACATCCTCATCATCACCATACAGGTGTGGGGGGGGGGGGGGGGGGGTCAGGTCTGGACTGGCCATCTGGCAGATAGGGCGCTTTCTCGGTGTGGCAACGTAACTTTTGTGCCGACGACACAACTGTCTTTTTTTTTTTTTTTTTTATCTTTTGCAGTCATATCTTTAAACCCCTCCCCTTTGGGCTCGGTGCCTTCATGAAACAGCCCATCTGCTAACAAAAGAAGAGGCCCGAAATGGCAAGCAAACTTCTGTTAATCTTTTAACATCATTATTCAGTTGGGATAATAGCAGTTATCACTGCTCCATTGATTGCTAGACTCTTTTTGGGCGCTGCCTTATATATTTCTTCCAGCAGACTGCGGCGCTCCTTGTTCATTATGGCCTGAAACTCCCGCTCCCAAGTGCTGATTCGTCCTATCATTTATACATTTTTGGAAAATCCTTTCAAGCTCGAGGCCAGACTGATCTGCAGAGAGAAACAGAATTTGAACTCCTGGGATCAGGATGATCTCACAAGGCTGAATGAAACCATTACAAACTGAGATTTATACAAATATTAGTAGTTGGAGGTCTAAATATGTATAATATATGATCTGAGTGTATCCCGTTAGTGTAATGATACTCCCCACCGTTCCTCTCCCAGGCGGTGTTAATTAGATTCAAACAGGCGGTCTAATGTCTGGTACAGACACCCAGCCGTGTGTACACTCATGCTCGGTTGCTTGGCAACACCAGACCAGACCATTGAGATAAAAAGATATCAATGTTTTGAAGTGTCTTAGGGGCACTGAATACGTGCTTATAAAGATCTGCTAACAGTTCCCTTCAGGATATGTCTGTATTATATTATAATCCACTGGTTGAAAAATGCACTAATTGTGAGGCACTGGAAACAAACCGAGTTAGCTCACACTTGATTATATATGGGAGGTTCTGTTTTCCTGTTTTTTGTTTACTTTTATATAAGCGAAACGAGGGTGATATTCGATTAAATTATATTAATTTGAGTTGAAGTTCTCTGTCTTCCTCAGTAGTTCTCTTGTTGTGATGTTGTATCGGACAAACTGTTGGTGAAAATTTGCAATGTTTATATTTAGTTGATCACTGATCAGCGAATCTCAAAAATCTAAACAAATCGTTCTTTGTTGTGGGACATTAAACATTATTATAATAATTATGAATTATGAACAAAATGAAAACGTTGAATGAGTTTATTGTTAAAAGGACATATGAAAAATCACTGCTGCAACTTTTGTCTGTTACAGCTTCTTAGGACGACAATTTGATTCAACAGATATATCTAATTTAGTATCACCATACTTTGTTAATCAATGACAAAACAAGTCCTCACGAAGCCTTCCTTACTCAACTCCCTTTTTGTCCCTCTGCTCTCTCCGTCCCCGGCAGGACATCCTGTCGTACCAGCGGCGCAGCGCCCACCGGCTCTCCCCGGGCCTGTACCTGGGCTACCTGAAACTCAGCAGCTCCGTGGACCAGATCAAGGTGCTGGTGTCCCAGCGGTCGCCCAACATGCTCTGTCACGTGCGCGTCCGGGACAACGCCAACGTCTCCAGGTGCGGTGGCTAGGCTCAAAGCCAGTCTCACAAATCCAAAATCGGGTCAATAATCTAAAGTCTGGGGCTTTTTTCCCTTTCTTTTTCGCTTTGTATTTGTTTGAGCAAACATGATGCTGGAGGCGGAGATTGTAATCGTGAATAAACACAAACTCGACCTTGTGTTTACTTGGCCCAGACAGACGTTTCAAGATTTTCAAGTCAACACCGTGTAGATAGGCTGCTCCAGAAACACACTAATTATAATCCCCTTCTGAAACCTTCATCCACTCGCAAAAAGGAGATTCTGTTCAGCAGCGTATCTTCCGAAACCGGACACACGGTGTAAGCCCCTTTTCAGTTTTTTGGTTTCTGCTTTCAGAAGTTCTGCTTTAAAATCGTAGGACTGCTGGATCCGAGATTAGGCTACAGCTATCTAGCTCCTTTAAACGCTTTAAAAAAGTTGTGGTGAGCACGGATGGGAAAAGTACGGGAAAGCAGGAAAAGCTAAATGAGGGAAACATACACATGTTTTCCTTGCATGCATTTGTTGTTCATTTAATCATGTGCATGCTCCTTTCATGATAACTTATTAATTTGCAACCTTAATTTCTAATGTACAATCTTTTTAGTGGGTTGCAATGATCAAATTTTCCTCACTGATCATGGAAAAATGAATTAAATAGTCGACATACAAAACACATATACAAGGTCACCAACTAGACCAATTTTAATATTACCAAAAAATGTCCTCAATTAAAAAATGTCCTCCACACTACTGTGGATACCATTAGTGGTGGGATAGTCGGTAGAGGTTAGGGTGTGTTTTGACTCCCAGCTGAAAGGTTCACAATGCCTACATGTAGGCATCCTTGGAGCAAGACTTCTGACCTCCTACAGCCCAGTGATGACATGCATCAAAATATGTACATTGTATGTCACTTTGGATTAAAGCAGCTGCTTGAGGACTGAATAATTAAGTAATGAAATGACACCAAGATGTAGTTTCAGATGAACCATCATTTCCCCACACTACTGCTCTGGTTCTGGTTGCAGGGACCTGGGTGCATTCTAGATCAATATGCTTTGACCGCAGGTAAAGTCATTGAGATTGCTACGGGAGTACGACTTTAAGCATAGCCCTCTTCGACAGTGAGATCAGTACACACAACTATCTCACTTGGTTGCTAGGCGACCAACGATAAGTGTGTGTGTGTGTGTGTGGGGGGGGGGGTTACTAGTACGGTAACAAGTAAGGTTTTCACATCTCCATATCTTATCTTCAGCCCAAAAGCATCCCATAAGATAAGGACCAGGCAATATTCTATTTGGTGATGCGATGCCCAAGCCACTGGGTCGTAAATCGTGAACGGTTTGGTGCCCGGGGCCTCTTGAGCAAAGCAGCGTGCACGTAGCACTGAGCACCAAAGCCTATGGATGGTGCTTTCTGGCTACTTTAACGTATTTATCCTAGGAACTGTCACGTCCCTCTGGCCTGTGGCTATTCAAGCACTAGTCGGAGATCCTGTTTCCCTTTAATATCATGTGATGGATGAGGGTTCTGGGTTCGATCCCCGCTGTCCGCAGCCTACCTGTAGGCATTCTTGAGATGCCTAACTCCTAACTGCTCCTGAACACGGATCTTAATTCACTCCGAATCTCTTTGGATAAGTGTCTTCTAAATGGCTAAATAGTCAAACAGACGAATAATACTCTTCCCTTTGATTCATTCTTTTTATCACATAGCGTAGTTCTTAGTATTGAGTGTCGGTTCTTGACAACCATATGGATTTTGTCTAAACCGTTTAAGGGAGAAGCTTTTAAGCAAATCTCTCACTGCCACCTCTTGTCTCTGAACAAAAAGTTCAGGTTCTCAAATGAAAAAAGAAATAAAAAAACTAAGAACAGTCACTGCTGTAGGCGTCGATAATAGTGTTATTTATTCCCTGTGGATGCCATTTGAAGTGAGTTTCAGAGGAGAGCGAAGGCTGTGTGTGTGTGTGTGTGTGTGTGTGTGTGTGTGTGTGTGTGTGTGTGTGTGTGTGTGTGTGTGTGTGTGTGTGTGTGTGTGTGTGTGTGTGTGTGTGTGTGTGTGTGTGTGTGTGTGGTTGTGTGTGTGTCGGTGTGTGAATGTGTGTGTGCATGTGTTTTTGTGCATACATGTATGTGCATGTGTGGCTGTACATATCTCTATGTTGATGTGTGTGTATTTACATATCTTTGTGTGTGTGTGTGTATAACAGGAGCTGTGAGAGCAGTCAGATGCTGTCTGCTGGCATTTACCACATTACACACATTCTCCACTCTCTCTCTCCACCACAGGGACACTAATCTGCCCTGGCTGGTGTTGCATTACAACAGCAACCAGGAGTGTCAGTGTGTGTGTTTCTCCCGTTATATATGTGTGTGTATGCACGTGCACCTCCGCGTATGCCAGCACCACGCTCTTGAGGGCTGTCCCATCTGATCTGAGGGCGTGCCCCCGCCCTCCGGCCATGGGCCAGGCAGGTAGCTGCATTGGCACGATGTCTCTTCCTCCTCCTACCCCTCCACCTTGTTATCCTCCTCTTCTGCCTCCACCCTCTCCTCCTCCTCCTCCTCCTCCTCCTCCTCCTCCTCCTCTTCCTCCTCCTCCTCCTCCTCCTCAGAGAGTGAGAGAGATAGAGAGCGAGAGAGATTGAAAAGTGTGAAGTGAGAGACAAACAGAAAGGGGAGGACAAAATGGGCTGCTGTTCTGTCCTCCGCTGTTAATCTCACCAGCGCATGCCCTGCAAGAATGCTGGCCGCTGTGTGTGTGTTCGGACCACCCCCCCCCCCCCCCCACCCCCACCCCACCTCCCCATGCATGTTTCATGCTCAGATTATTCTGGAAATATTTGGGAGCTTTGGTCGTTGAGAGACGGGGGGGGGAACGGGAGAATGTTGTGTCTATTCAGGGAGCAATGAGGCCGCGGAGACCTGCAGGGACAGATGGAGAGAGTGATGGAGGGAGCAAGGGAGATAGAGAGAGAGAGAGATGGAGAAAAAGAGAGATGGAGGGACAGAGAGAGCGATAGAGAGAGAGATGGATGGAGAGAGAGAGACCGAGGGAGCTGTAGGAAGGGAGAGAGGTGAAGGAAGAGATGGGAGAGAGAGATGGAGGGGGAGATTGGGAGACATATGGAGGAAGAGATGGGGAGAGAAAGGGAAAGATGGAGGGGGCGGGAGCGAGATGCAGAGAGATGGAGGGAGAGAATGGGAGAGAGAGATATGGAGAGAGAAGGAGATCCAGAGAGGCATCAAGGGAGAGATAGAGGGAGAAATGGGGAGAGAGACAGAGATAGTGAGCAGAAGTCCAATAACAAATGGTGAGAACAAAAGCGAGAGGGAGTAACAAGACCAGTGGAATGTTACAAAAGAAAAAAATATAAATGGATCTGAAATAGATGTAAGAAATGGTTTGATTGCTCGGCCGAGGTTATCGTCACCTCCGAAACAAGAATGCTTAGTTGTGGTTGATAATTGACAAGTACTACAAAAACAAATAACAACTGTGAAAGGGGGTTCGTTGGGGGGAAGATATATCTATAGATAGACAACGTGATACAGGGTTAAGTTACAGTTGGAAGACAAAACGCTGCAATGGCTTGAGTAGGAGGAGGCACCCTGGAGGAAGATGAAGATGAGGAGACACCTTTTGAGGGAGGCTTGAGTAAGATGGATCCTCAAGGCCAAGTGTTCTCCACTTGGCCTGGCTGAAGTGTTAGCTGGGACAAGGAGAACGTATGGCTTTCTGGTCACTACTTTTTAGCTATCTGCTTGAACATGAATCTATTGATCATACAGAAGGAGGCGTGTCGGCCTCTTTCTGATATCGACACCTCGAGAGCTCTCCGTCTGTTTGTTACTTGAGTTTCCAAAGCATTCCCACCTGGAAACGATCAGCGCATGGTCGCCTCAGCCCCCCCCCCCCCCCCCATGCACCCCTCACTCACCATGTGATGTATCCCCCCCCCCCCCCCCCCCATGCAGGGATGAATGGGATTGGCTCCAGAACCTCTCCGTCACAGAGGAGGCAGAGAAGGAGGAGAGGACACAGGGGGAGGGCCAAGGGGCGGAGGCTGAGGACGAGGTGGTGAGGCCCAGGATAGATGGCCACACCCCTTTGCTGTACTACGAACTGCAGACGGCCCTTAAGTCCCTGCTGAAGGTGATCAACCTACCTCTGCTCCAGGTAAACAGACGCACACGCACGCATGCACACACACGCACACACACACACAATCAAGAAGACTTTTGATGAGGTGAAAGCATCACCATCATCTGGACAAAAATATAAATGCACACAATTGACTCAAGCACATAGGAGCCCTCACACACACATACATATATTGATTTCACTCACTGCTAATCTTATTACCACTTCACTCTCATCCTAGGCGAGGCGAGTGTAATCATTTATTTAAATAAATTATAGTGTTTTGTGTAATCGCTGCTGAAACGCCAAAGCAAAGCTGTTTATACCAACACACTCTCAAGCGCGCTCGCTCTCTCTCTCTCTCATCTACCTGCTCCCTTGTTACTTGCTGGATCCCAATGCTAGAGTCCATGAATAATGGAGATAGCATTTTTTTTATTCCCCCTTCTTCGCATAAGGTTATCTCCCACTCTCCACACTCTCCGTCTTTCTCTCTCTCTGTAGCTCTCTATCTCACTCTCTCACTTTCGCTTTTCATTTAATCCATTTTACAGGAGAGTCTGAGAATAGACAAAGTTAAAACATTTGCAAAAATGTAAAACTTGTAATGTAAAAATGGCAAAACGTTATTCAGTTTATGTTACGCCCTGTTCAGATGAACCGGTAACACTTTACAATAAGAGTACATTAATTAACCATTCCCTAGAATGGGTTAATGCAGTAATAAGCATTATTAAATAGCATAAGCATAGGGGTTAGGGTAGAGGTTAGGGTTAATGGGTTAAGGTTAACCCAACCCTAACCCTATTAAATAATGTATAAATCAATACCCTAGTTAATATGAACACCATTAGTAAATTATGTCTAGACAATTAGTTAACGGTTTATCAACGCACATTTCTTCTGTGTGTGTGTGTGTGTGTGTGCTTGCGTGTGTTTTTCTGTGTGTGTTTGTGTGTGTGCTTGCGTGTGTTTTTCTGTGTGTGTGTGTGTGCGTGCGTGTGTGTTTCGGGGGCCAGGCAAAGCACTTCCGCGTGTACAGCCAGGAGGTGCTGGAGCTGGGCCACGGTGTCTCCTTCCTGCTGTTGCTCCCCTCGTCCGACGACGTGTGTACCGCCCCGGGCCAGGCCAACGCCTACACCCCCCACTCCGGCTTCCTCCACCTCCCGCTGCAGATGTTCGAACTGGGTACGGACACAGGCACACACACACGCACGCACACACACACAAACACATATGTACAAGCCGATGCACATGAGCACGCACACATACACATACACACACACACACACACGTGTCGGAAGCGTACTGTACATGTTTAAACGTGGTACTCCGGTGAACCCGCGTTCCAAAATGACCCCTCTGAGAAAAGTTCCAGAATTTTTTATATCCACTTACTACATCAACTATATACAAAGAGGAACGCGTTTGTCTTTTTACCTGCCAGAGTGGGAACATTATAGCAAAGTCAAAGTCATATGCATAGTGTAACACAGGGCCCTTCTGTACTTCCTTGCGACATTTACGTAGTACGTAGAAGGCATTAGCGACAAGCAGCCGGCAACTGTTTTAATATGTAACCCTAGGTTGTTTTAATGGTGTTCATTGTGGACCCTTTGACTGGAGTGATCGATGGTTGACCCCCCGTTCACCCTGAGAGCGGGACAGTTGCCGACCTTAAGGGGTGTGGTGGTTTTTGGCCGAGCTGTGGTTGTTGCGTTGGACCTCTGATCCAGGGGCGGGCAGCTGGAACCCCACGGTGTGTGTGGTGTCAGAGAATCGAGGTGTGAGGTATTTTTCCTCTAGTCTCTCGCTGGATGATTTGATTGGATCTGGGTGTCTCTTATCTATTCTCTTAGTGTCTTTGTCCCTGTATTGCTCTCTCGCTCTCCCTCTCTCTCTCTCCATCCTGTCTCACTATTTGTCTGTTGCTGTTGTCTCTTTTGCATTTTTATCTCCGTCTCTGCCTTTGTTCCGTCTCTTTCTCTGGCAAGTTTTTGGTATTTATCTTGCTCAATGTCTTGGGTTGTCTGTATTTGCCTTATTTTCTTGCTGTATATCTTTCTGTATCTCTGTCAAGGGGTCTGTCTCTATCTTTGCTCCCCATCCATCTCTCTCACTCTCCCAGAACCAACCTCTCTCTCTGAGAAGCTCCTTAAACAGGGACTAGTTATATGGCACCACTTTAAACATCCAGACCATAAGAGCAGATTAGTAATAGAAACCAACCCCTTCACTTGGGCACCATTTGGATGCATTAAAAAAGAACTAATGTGTACAAATGATATACAAATACACACATTTAGGACTGGCACTCTGCAGGATTAATGTCAGCTAGAGGGGGAGGATTAATGTCTGTGTGTGTGTGTGTGTGTGTGTGTGTGTGTGTGTGTGTGTGTGTGTGTGTGTGTGTGTGTGTGTGTGTGTGTGTGTGTGTGTGTGTGTGTGTGTGTGTGTGTTGTCTGCGCACATGTTCGTGTATGTGTGTCCACACACACGCTTGTGTATGTGTGTGTGAGAGAGAGGTGGGGTGTGTGTCTCGGTGGGGGGGGGGGGGGGTGAGTAGGTGTGCTACAATGGTCGCCAGTGTAGGTGCACAGGCTGCACTGTGTTAGCTCAGTGACGGTAGCGGAGTGGAGAATCCACAGATTCCTATCTGTTCCCCCCGCAGTCTAGCGGGAGACACACTAAATCAGTCTGTAGGCTCCAGCGGGACGGCCGCACACACACACACACAAACACACACGCGCGCGCACGTGCACACGTACTCACTTTGCACATGTAAACAGTTGTGCACGCAAAAACGCAACCAGGCTTGTATGCAGTCACGCAAAGGCGAACACACACACACACACCATCACAGTCGTAACACATTTACAGTTCGGCATACAGAGATGTGTGCCTTTGCTTGACACACAACACGTGGGTGTATGTACGCACACATACACACACAGCACATTAATGTTTCATTAACGTCCATTCTCACAATACTCTCTCTTTTGGACTATACCGCATGCCCCCCCGTACCCCCACAGTCTTGCCCACCAGGCTGGTTGACCCTGTGGGTTTCCTGGGGATTCTGTGGGCAAATCAACAGCTCCGTCCATATCTCCCCATGCTTTACACAGCAGACAGACTGGAGACTGCTGCGCCTTCTCTCTGCTCACTAGAACTTTCTCTTCATGTCTGGTGTGGATCAGACATGGTGTGTGCGTGGTGTAGACAAAATCAAAAAAAGGGAAAATAATATTGTTATTTACATATCATATGAAATAATATTCGTTAAAGAAAAAATACATATATATCTATATCTATATATACCCACAAATATTCAAACATATGAGTTGTTACTACTTTTCTGTCCTTCTTCTGTGACTCATTAATGAATACATCTCACCTTGTCTCTCACCAGTTCTTTTTGAGATTTAAATAGGTGAATTTGTCAACTAAATGCAAAACGTATGACCAGAGCTTCTCTATCACGCTCTACACATAAGTCCTCATGAACAACATCTGTTGTGGAGGCAGAAGAGATGCTCATACCTGGGATGTGACCTTCTCTAAACACAAACACAACACAACACAACTCCTCTCCTCTCAGAGAGAGAGGGAGGAAGAGAAAGAGAGGGGTAGAGATAGCATATGCATTTACCATATGGCTACATAAAGTAAACAGTAATTTACATTAGTTAATGTAGTAATAAGCCTTAAAGTCGCAATGTGTATCATTTCAACTAACTCAAAGCTTAAAAAAACCTGTACATATCTGTAGTCAATGCTGATCAATAGTGATTTCAATAATGTTATCATGAATTCACATCCTATAACTGATATATTATACAAAAAACAAATGCTGGCCAGCCCGTATCTGTCTCTTTGTTAACAACAATCTTACTATTGGCACTCTCAAAACCCCTCCCACTCACGCCACCCAACCAGAGGAGCTACCGTAGTTTGCATCACACAGTCTCACAGCCAGTTAGAGTGGACAGAACACTGTTATTGAGTTTTTGGAATTCTGAAAGTCTCCCGCCTACTAACTGGGAGGAGCTAAATTGTACACAATCCAACTTTAACCAACAGTTAAATAACAGTTTACTATTGGTCTCGTAATCATTTACTAATGTTGTTCATGTTTACTAATGGTGTTCATGTTAACTGAGGTATTCATTTATACATTATTAAGGGTTGGGGTCAACCCTAACCCACTAACCCTAACCCCAACCTTTACCCAAACCCTAACAAACTACACATACAAAAACCTAACTGTAACCCTAATCTTTAGGCTAACACTATATAGTAATGCTTATTACTGCATTAGTTACTTAATAGTTAATTAATGTACCCTTATTGTAAAGTGTTACCAGACTTCCTGTAGAGTAGCATAGGGCTTTATCTGTTCAGGAGAGGAAGTAGATCAATTGTGCCCACGCTGGAGCCTAGCGACTAAGGGGGGTGTGGAGGGGGGTGGGGAGGTGATCAACACAAATGCTGAATCAAAAACTATTCTCACAACGTGAAACACTGCTTGCTCTCGGCTCTGCAATGTGCTGAGCCGTTTGAAGCGGTGAATACTTTCCCATCGTCTACTTTTTGTTCCTCTTTGTTTCTGACTTTCTCACAACATAACGTTTTTTGGATTATGTGATTAATTTGTATTTTGACAGCCAAATCATCGGTGGTTGGTTATTGAAAGCCACATATGTTTCCAACTCCCTACCCTCTCTGTACTGGTTGTGATCACTCATTTACTACAGGTCTGGTCTGCTGCGTGTATGGAACAGCATGGACTTGGATCACTCTATTAAAAACTGCAGACTACAACTACATACCTACATGTGTCAGGGAGTGAATAATCCAATATGGTGGATTGTGGTGTTCGTATAAGAGATCTTGTTGGATGCGATACTCATGTTAACCAACGGTACTATGCGATTATCCAATAGAATTATCAGTATTGGCTCATAATTCCTCCCCTGGCTACAAGACCTACTGTATAAGTAACCAATCAAATTCAATCTCTCTCTCTCTCTCTCTCTCTCTCTCTCTCTCTCTCTCTCTCTCTCTCTCTCTCTCTCTCTCTCTCTCTCTCGCCCCCTAGTCCATTTCTGGGCCTACAAGGAGAAATTCATCAGCCTGTACTGCCGCCTGTCCTCTGTGCTGGACCTGGACGCCCTCATTACCCAGCAGGCATTGCGGGAGGCAATTACCGACGTGGAGGTGTCTGGAGCCAAACAGAGGCATCAGCTCATCCTGGACTACATACAGGTGCGTTCTGGGTAGTGCAGTGTTTCCCAACCTCTGAGTCGGGACCCTACCTGGGGTCGCCTGAAATGCAGATTGGGTTGCAGAAGATAGCTGACGTAGGGTCACGTCCCTACTCAGGGAGAGTACCGCCCCTTTTGCCAGTCAATGAGCTACATGTAAGCAAAAACGTGTGGCCCTCCAACAGCTTAGCAACGCATTGCCCTTCTCAGCAGAGGAATGCATCAAAGTATCGCTGATTGGTTGAGCAGGGAATTGGCATCATGTTTTGCAAGACACGAGAATAAAATGAATGCCCCCGGAGAAATCAGAACACCGTATTTTTTGTTGGTTGCCATACACTAATCACTTTTCAGAATTGCTTATTTAAAATGGAGCAGACACATCCCACGATTTTCAACAACAAGAAAATAGGGTTACAGGTAAAACCCCAGAGTTAGGGTCTTTGACTTCTAGCCAAAAGGTTCTGGGTTTGATTCCCCAATGTCCACAGGATACCTCTAGGCATCCTTGAGCAAAGATTTCCTAACCTCATTAATGCCAATGGTTTCCGAGATTGCTTTAGATTGTACAAGCTGAAGGAACAACTCTCAATCAAATATGCCCATAGAAATTCAGTAAGTAGTAGAAAAGTTTTCAATCCAATCCACAGAACATATTACATATTCGTGGGAGACGTATTAAAGTCGAATCTAGCATAACGTCATTGCATGCCGCTTTGAAGTCGCACCACACAGTTTTAATACTTTTTAATTAGTAAAAAAACAATGCATGACTCATAGTTAAGTTGTCATCAAAGTCACTGCTTTGACTAAACTATTTCTTCAATATGCTTTCATTGTATAATCAATTTCTAAGTCCAAAATTATTATTATTTTTAAACAAAACAAAAACAGTTCATACTTTTATGAATACAACCAAAGTCGGTAATTCAATTTCAGAAGTTTATTGTCTCCATAAAGTCTTAACTGCGTGCAGTATTAGCTCTTAAATAGCTTGTTTTCGTAGCGCTAAAGAAGCCCATAACTGGCTCTCGTGTCAGAAGTTAAAGGCATGAAAGCAAAGCCATCTGGTGTTTTAGCCTACTGCTAGCCTACCGCTAGCCCAGTGCACTAGCACAGTGCTAGCCACCACTGTTAATGGAGACCAACCACAAAGCCACAAGGCTGCTCTCCGAAGCTCGCACTCAAATAGGTGTGGTGAGAGTGTGTCTGTCTTTCTGTCAGTGTGGGCGTGTGTGTGTTTTGGTCTGTGTGTGTGTGTGTGTATGTGTGTGTGTGTGTTACCTTTTGTGTGTTCAAGAGTCCAACTCTGCTTGTGATTTTAGAGGCTGGAAAAAAGTGTCCTGTCCTGCCCCCCCCCCCCCCCCCCCCCCCCCCATCCCAACCACAAATTGCTCCTTCGAATGGCAGGGGGAAAAAATAATAATAATCATGAGTGTGTGTATGTGCGTGCGCGCATTGGCTGTGTGTCCGTCTGCATGTCTGCTGCGCTGAGCTCTGCAATGTGTCTCTTATTAAAGCGAGTGAACTGTTAATGGGGAGGGCAGCTCGGAGCGCAAACCCCGTCTGTCAAGGTAGCGAGGTTTAGTAGTCGCTCAGTGCACGCACGCATACACAACACACATACACACATGCACGCATACAAACACGCATGCACATACAATTCACACATGCACTCATGCGCGCACACATGCATGCGTGTATGTGAATTGCATGGGTGTGTGTGTTTATGCGTTGGTGCACACATGCGTGTGTGTGTATATGCGTGTTGTGTATGCATGCGCACACACACAGACACATACTGTAGTTTACAGTATGTCTTGGATATCTTGGAGGTTCTTTGTGTGTGTGCGGTTGAATGGGTCGTTGTGCGTGTGTGTCTTTCTGCTTTGCATGTGTGTGTAATTGTGGGGTGGTGTGTGTATGTGTCTGTGTGTTTCTCATGTGTGTGTGGTTGTGCGTCTCTTATGTGCGAGTGTGTGTGTGTGTGCATGTGTGTGCGTGTGAGTCTGTGTCTCTAATGTGTGTGGTTGTGTCTATCTCTGCATGTGTGTGTTGTCCTAGTTAACAGGACCCTGACGTGATGCTGTCTTAATGGTACAATGTGTTTAGACTCGCCACGTGTTAACAGGGGAAAATATACTTTGACTCTGCAGCCCAGACGCCAGCGGCAGACAATGTGACGGATGGCGCTCAAAATGTCGGCAAATTACCAATCTGGCATGAATCAGCTGCGTGCTGAACTGATCCACTAGGAGAGAGATTTGGAACGAGATTATTGTAATATTTCATGCAATAAAGATAAAGAGCGTTGAGCTAGCTAAGGGCTTTTTTTGTGGTTAATGGAACCTGATATGTCATTATTCATATTTAGCCACACATATTGGATATTATAGGCTGTGAGGCCCAGGACACAAACGTGTCCTGGGCGTACTGCTAACGTACTGCTTATAAATAGTGATTATATTCTGATTCGCTTTTTATAATGGTTTGATAAACTGGTTTATATTATTGACCACTAGTTTAGAGTATTTGAGAGATAATTATACTAACCGTTTTCCACCTTTGGATTATTATAAACACCAACATTTGTTATTGATACCTTGGCATGATACTTTAATTGCAATATTGCTACCATTACGTTTAATATGTATTCTAAATATTGCTGCCATTAGTATGCATTAAATTACAAAATACTGAAAGAAATTGATGGTGGTATTCGATAGCAATCAATCAAAACAAACTATTGTAACAATATTCATTTTTTGAACCTCAAGAGAACAGTAACTAACAATATATCAATGTAACGGCTACATTTCCAGCACGCTAGCCAAATACACACACACACACACACAGATGCGCAGACAAACATGTATGAAACCAAACCGCATACAGTATGCATAGATACAGCTCACGCAATGGCACACAACGGCACGCACACATTCAATTGCTACACATTCCTTCCATGCAGCATCACGTGTCAATTCCACCACCATATACCGCTCTGGCTCTTATCCACACACACACACACACACACACACACACACACACACACACACACACATGCACACACATGCACATGTAACTGTGGCCTACAGGGTAGGCAGCAAGGGAATAGTAGGATGATGTCCCTTCTCTGTATGAATGCACAATGTCACCTCTTCCTCTGTCAACTCTGGCGCCGAGAGAGAGAGAGAGAGAGAGAGAGAGAGAGAGAGAGAGAGAGAGAGAGAGAGAGAGAGAGAGAGAGAGAGAGAGAGAGAGAGAGAGAGAGAGAGAGAGAGAGAGAGAGAGAGAGAGAGAGAGAGAGAGAGAGAGGCGTGATGGATGGGGAGAGAGGGAACGAGGGAACAAGGGAGAGGGGGAGTAAGGGACAGTGAGAGAGGAGAGAAGAGGGATGGGTAGAGAAAATGTTGTATCTCAACTGGCACTGTGTCCGGAACTGATGCCGTCCCCTCGTCACCTATTGGATAATGACACATCATTACACACACAGCATCACACACACAAGCATGCATGCACAGACGCACGCACACCATCATATACACATACACACACACACAGTATTATACACACACATCATTACAAACAAAGAATCACACACACACACACATCATTACACACACACACACACACACACACACACACACACACCCACATACACACACACACAGGGTCTTGCAGCACCTACGTCCTTGGCAGTGAGTGTTTATCTTTCTAATCAGTGAATCACACTTACTACGCGTGCACCAATACACACATACGCAAAGCTATTACACACACTTTGTCTTAAATCATTGTGCTGCAAAACCCCTTCAAAGTTCTGATTAAACACAATAGGAAATTCCCTGACGTCAGTCATCTGATGTGTGAGACTTGCCGTTGGATGGTACACCGTGCATTTTCAAAAGCCATCGCCCCGTGTAATCGAATCAGCCGTGCGCAAGCTTCCCGTCAGAAGGGTAGGAACGCAATCTACTCACTGTGGTGGGGATGGGTGTGATGGTGGCGTTCACCCCACCCTTGTTTCCAATGGAAACCTCGCCTTTACTCCGCACGTACCCGTGGTTCAAGCGTTTGTAGCCCCTCGATGATTGGACAGATCTCTCTAGTCTATTGACATGCAGCCAATAAACACTTTTCACAGAGGTGTCAATCGTAGCACTAACACAGGCATCACTCATACACTAATTATAGGTCTGCTACTTTTACATACCAGGGATGGGTAGTAGATTTATCTTCGCTAGTTTAGTCTTCTACTGTGCCCTGGTACATAAAAGCAGCATATCCATAATTAGTGTTATGAGCTACACCTGTGGTTTTACCATGACACCTCTGTGAAAAGGGTCTACAGAGGATTTAGAACTTATATACAACTGCTTATGCAGGATTATTATGCCAAAGACGCGGCGGATTGTTCACTCCCAGTTTTACTCCCAGCCAGAAGGTTCTGGGTTCAAGACTGATATTTCCACAATCTACCTTATCAATGAGCAAGATACCTCCCCCCTACCGTCTCCTTAATGACATGTTTTGAATTTACTGTAAGTCGCTGTGGATAGAATCCCTGCTAAAAACCTCAGCCAAATGGACAAAAAAAAAAACTATTTTGTGAAAGAGGTTGATGCAAAACAGTGTGAGTAGGAGTTGAACAGCCTTTAAAAAAAAATATATATATATATATATATAACTTTTTTCTCATTGAAAGTAGATTTATGTGATACGCACTCTTGGGGGATGAGCTGCAGTAGCGTGGTATTAGTTAAACAAGACTGGAATAAATCAGGCTTGAAGTATGAATTCATAAATTGTGAAGAGAAGAAATTCTCTCTTTTGGCCAGAAAGGAGGTTGGTTGGATTTCATTTTAGGGGAATCATTTTAGTTATTCCCTCTGCCGGAAACTCACTTTCTCTCTCTCCCTGTGTGACTCTCTCTACCGCTCTTTTCCCCTCCCCCCTCTCTCTCCCCCCTCTCTTTCTCCCCCTTTTTCCCTCTCTCTTTCTCTCTCTCGCTGTCTTTCTCTCCCCCCTCTCTCTCCCTCTCCCTCTCTCCCTGTCTCTATCTTTCTCTCTCTGTCGGTGTCTCTCTCTCTCCCCCTACCCTACCCTCCTCTCTTTCTCTTTCTCTTTCTCTCTCTGTCTCTATCTCCCCCCCCCTCTCTTGCTTTCTCTCTCTCCCTCTCTCCCTCTCTCCCTCCCCCCTCTCTCTCTTTCTCTGTCTCTGTCTCTCTCTGTCTGCCATCAGAGCCCCGGCATTCCTTCCAGCCAAGTCATCTCCCTGCTTTAGCGTGTGTGTGTGTGTGTGTGTGTGTGTGTGTGTGTGTGTCTGGTAGCTCTCTCTCTCTCTTTCTCTTGGCTCCTCCAGACAGACATCTAATAGCTCCTTAACATTTTGTCATGCTTCATTCTCTTCAAAGACATGCACTCACTTGATACACACTTACACACACACACACACACACACACACACACACACACACACATATACACATGCAAAAACACAAACACACACACACATGCCAGGCAGAGAGTAAGACAAAGTGAAGAATCCTCTTCTTTTTTTTGGATGTAGTCTGGGTGTAGCAATAGGCTGCAAAGTAGTTACTGTATCTTATTGTCTGAAAAGGCACATTGAAAGCATGAGTTTTAATGTTACACATTAGCATAACTGGGTCTTTGTTAGAATATGTTCATTTTTGTGTATTCGTTTTTAACAACACACTCTTGATTACACTACTTTTGCATTCATATTCTTTAATACCTTGCAATATTGCTGCGGTTACCCAAAGGGGTAATTTCGTATTTTCTAGTTTCTACTTATACACATTAATTGACGTAATACACTTTCCCACCAAGAATATTATAATAGCATCCCCCTCCCAGTCTCCCTCATCGAGGGTCAGAATAAAACCTCCACCCATCCCCACAGAGCCATCTGAAATGCCCGCTCTGTGAAACCCCAACGAGGTTAGGAAGGTGTGGTCAACGTCTATGTGGCCCCATGTATTATTCATACAAGTCCCTTTTTCAATCTCTTCCCTGGCATCAGTCTCACCTGAATGCTCTCTGAACCTGTGGTGCAAGGAAGTGATTCAAATAATGGCTTGATAGCGGTTTTTATAATAGTGCGTCAGGTGTTGGGCCTGGTTATTATTATCAATCACCAGCCTTCTGGTAGTCCCTTGACATTTAGTTCTTTACTGACTGGAGGTTCAGTTCCCTGAAGGGTCTCTCGTGATGTATGCTCTTTAAATATAGTCTCCCTGGCCATCACACTTTGTTCCAATAGAAATGTAATTTGATAGACACCGCCTTCAGGTGAATTCAGATGCATATATATTTACTAAGGATACATCCCTTCATTATTTAGTCCATTATGGAAAATAGCTGTCAGAAAAGGGGCTTAAAATGTTTGAAATGTCTTACTTTATTTGACAAGCAGAAAGACCAAAACTGATGTGAAACAGAGAAACTATTTTGAAACTGGAAGAAGCACCTTTTTTTTTATAAAGGACTATATCTTTATTATAACAGTTAGGTGATTAACAAAATAAAAAACGATTAAGCCCTCTCTCGATGGATACATTTTAATAGTACCCCTTTGTTCTACAGGGAGGTAAAATAAATTATGTTCTGCTCGAATGGTTCAAGGTTTAGAGTCATAACTGGGTGCACGTTTTAATGAGTAAACATTGCACTAAACAGTGAACCGTTCCTGGAAGGACTCAAAGTAATGACTTTTGTGGAGTGACGTAAAACACTTTAATAGGCCAGGAGTTGACATATTGTTGTTGCTGAGGCTTTTCCCCAGGCTAGGTTTTTCATATTAATAGATAACAATTTACTGTATCTGTATCGGAAACCAATACCTTTTGACAGTTCTCTGTCCAACTGAAAAAGTCTCGTGTTTCTCAGTTTAACAGAAAATGTTAATGGTTTGTTGTTCATTATCGATTTAAAACACAAAACGTTTGTCGCTTATACTTTCGGAAATAATTGGTTGCATTTCTCTATTTTGAATCGTTATACAAAAATATTTTTCTTGGCTGCTTGTCAGACAATGCCAGTTAGTTTAATCCATTATGTTTGTGACGGCCATTCCCCCCTAAGAGGCCTACAGGTGGATGCCTACTGCCATTGGAGACCTTTTGGCTGAGAATCAAGTCAAACCCCCTAACAACAGTACACTATCCTACCATGCACAAGTCTTCACAGTGTTTACTTAACGTCACATTGTTTACTTTTCGTTACATTGTTTGCTTTACGTTACATCCTTTACTTTACTTTGCATTGTTTACTTTACGTTGCATTGTTTGCTTTACGTTGCATTGTTTACTTTGAGTTGCATTGTTTACTTTACGTTACATCGTTGACCTTATGTTATCTTGCTTACCCGTTGTCGTTGCGGTAACCACAGCAACTGGACGAGATGTGGCGAGACCTGCGGTGGATCACGGATGCGCTGCAGTACGCCCGCTACAAGCACCCACGTGGCGGCGTGCCCATCACGTGCCTGGTGAGCACCACCCGGACGGAGAGCGACGCACAGGAGCCCAAGACGGACTCCACCTCCTCCACCATGGACTACCTGCCCACCCCGTCACCGTCGCCCGAACTCCGCCGACGCACGGCCGCCAACGGTGTGTTCGGCCCTCTCCGATATTGTTGTTGTTTACATCTGTTTATTCGTAGGATCTTCGTAGAGAAAACTTGCACCGATGTTTACATTTTTTTGCATCTCTTTACGTTTTACGTTCATTCGTAGAATGTTCGTACAGCAAATGATTTGAACCGATTTGTAGTCTTTTTATGTTATTGATTGAAACAAGAGAGCACAACCATCGCTAGCAACTGTGCTCAAGTAAGAAAGTAAGAGTAATACGCGCTCTGGCTACAAACCACACATAGTATTCAAATATGCTCATTACGATACCAGGAAATGGAGGAATGAGAAGAGCAAACAGCAGTATAAATATTTTTGTGGTGCTTTTTATTTATAGAACAGTAGTGGCAGTAAATAACTTGGTAAATGAGTAAATAACTTGAAGTAGCTTTTCAGAAAAATACCGTGCTGGCAGTAATTTCATTACCTTGCTGTGGATATTAATGTGCACATATGTGTACTTATACAGACCCAGACTATTAGATTCCTTAAGCACCTAGAGCCAAATATTAAACTCATTCACATTTGGCGTCTATGTGGGTTTTTGATAGCATCTTTCCATTTTAAATCTTTCCACTGTGTGTGTATGTGTGCATCCGTGTGTGTGTGTGTTTGTGTGTGTGTGTATACGTGTCTCTTTGCCTGTGTGTATGTATGTGTGTATGTGTCTCTGTGCCTGTGTGTGCGTGTGTGTCGCTATGCCTGTGTGTATGTATGGGTGTATGTGTCTCTGTGCTTGTGTGTGCGTGTATATGTATGTATTCGTGTGTGTATGTGTATATGTGTATGCGTGTGTATGTGTGTATGTATGTGTGTGTGTGTGTCCGTCCCGCCCCAGACACGGCGCTTGGCTCAGACGAGGACGGCTCCTCTGAGGTGTTCCTGCCCACCGACAGTGACTACGACTCCAGCGATGCCCTGAGCCCCCGGGACATGGACCTGCTGTACTCCTCGGCCCAGGACCTGTCCACCCAGGCCCTGCACTCACTGGGGGGCAGCGCCCCCGACGTGCTCCAGATCCACGAGATCAGGTAGGGGGGAGACTCGGGAGGGAGGGAGGGAGAGGATAGGGTGGGAGAGGGAGAGATGGGGGAGGGAGGTATTGAGAGTTGGTGTTGGGAGAGGGGGAGAGAGTGAGGGAGAGGAGGGGGGATAGTTGGGGGGAACAGAGATAAATGAGTAAAAAAGGGAGAGAGTGAGGAGGGAGGGATGGAGAGGTGGGGGAGGGAGAGAGTGAGGGAGAGGAGGGGTGAGTGCGGGGGAGGGAGAGGAAAGAATGGACAGAGTGGGGGTCAGGAGGGAGTAGGTGGGGGGAGAGAGGGAGGGGGGTTAAGGAGAGACGGAGGCAGGGAGAGAGGTAGAGAGGGAGGTGGGAGGGTGGGAGAGGTAGTGATGCATTGTTCATGAGAGGGCTAGACATACAATAAAATTTCTCGGCCAATTAACCAAAGTTGAATATAGATAGTATTTGGGTCCATTTTCATGGATTCAAAATCAATGCAAAGGAGTTTTATCATCAAGTGTGCAGTATATCATGGCATCCAGTATATCATGGTTGTTGTGTACAGTGAAATTCTGACAACGAGGCAAGGGTCAGCATGAGAAGAAGAAGAACCTTGACTGGAATTAATGGATACACCGAGATACAATGGTTATTTCTTTGGTTGAACCCCTAGTGTGCTCAATTTGCTTTCAAAATGGCTTCTTCTTGTTTACTTTTTTGAAGTCTTCCCTAAATGATGTGTTTTAATGAAACTAATGAAATAGTGTCTGTCTCTTCGTAGGTACAGTGTTTGCTCCCCCAAAGACTTTCCTTTCCCCCCTCTCCCCGGCAGTATGGGCCCCCTCTCTCCATTTATCTTCAACGACGCTCCTCTCTCCCCCTGTGTCCTCCCCCACTCGTCCTCCCTGTCCAAGGACCTCGCCCTCTCTCCCTGCGCACGGCGCCGCTCGCCCTCACTCTCCAAAACCTGCCCTATCTCACCCTCCTTCCCCCTCTCCCCCAGATTCTCCAAAGACTTGCCCCTCTCTCTCCCCCTCTCCCCCACCCCGGTGGATGCCGCCGCAAAGACCCTGGAGACCCTCTCCCTGTCAACGAGCGACCCGGACCCCAGGCCCCCCGCCACGCCCCTCCGCGCCCTGGCCAATCCCCCCAGCAAGCGCAAGCTGCTCTCCCGGAGCCACAGGGGCCAATACTTCAGCGGGCCCCAACGCTGGCTCAGGGGCCATGGCGGCGGGGAGGGCCACACGGGCTCCCTGTCGGAGGGCGTCTACACCAGGCAGAGGAACCCGGACCTCCCCGGCCCCGGGGAGCTGCCGTCCCCTCAGGGACCCACCTTCGTCAGCCAGTCGTCCTGCCTGCTGCTGGAGAGTCGGCGGGGCCGCCACAGGGACCCGCGGCCCCACGTGCGCCGCATCTTCGTGGAGCCCTGCAAGGAGGCGTCCCCTGGGCACGAGAGCCAGCGGTGGAGGGACGAGAGGGACGGAGATCAGGATGAGGAGGAGGAACAGGGGGAGGATCAGGAGGAGGAACAGTGGATGACGGAGGTGATGGTGAAAGGTGTGGGCGTGTCGGTGGTGGTGGCGGAGACGGAGTCTGGAGGGGAAGGGGAAGGGGAGGGGCCGGAGGAGGCGGAAGCAGAAGCCAACGCCGGTGGCGACCAGGACTCAGACGACCAGACCAATGAGCAGGTTTCAGAGATTCTGAGCAGCACGCTTTAAGGTCAAAGGTCGGACGAGTGCTCCCCACATTAGACTCATCAAAACATCCACCTCTGCAATGTGTCTGCCCTGCATCAAACCCCCAGCATGAGCTCCAGGTGGGACCATAACAGACCTCTCATAGAAGGAGTTCTTACACTCTCAACAAAGATAAAAACTGAAGTTGCAGGTTCAACTCCCTGTCCGTCTCAAGATTCCCATGGCACGACTGTTAACGTTGATAATAATAACAAAAACGATTCTTCAATGCAATGATGAAGAAAAAAACAAGCACTGCTTCTCCAACCAGGAACTTTGCACAATACTCTGTACATCCACCAAAAAAGAATACAAAAATAAAATACAAATAATAGGTATATATATATATATATATATAAACTTATTATTTGTATTTTATTTTTGAGTTTAAGGAGATTAAGACTGGTTTTCATTGCATTTGACATTTTGTTTTGTTTTGTTCTTATTCGGTTGCAAGGTATTCCGTAAACACATTTTTCTACAGAGGAATCCCCAATCACCACCATCATTAACATCAGAGCATGCATTCTGATCCCCATGCTCGCTCCATTGACGTGAATGTATTTCTTACATTTAATTTCGTCGTTCTTTGTGGATATTGTTGCATCAGATCCTGCTCTCTCTCTCTCTCTCTCATTCTCTCTCGCTCTCTCTCTCTCTCTCTCTCTCTCTCTCTCTCTCTCTCTCTCTCTCTCTCTCTCTCTCTCTCTCTCTCTCTCTCTCTGTGCTTGGACGTGTAATTGATATCTTTTCTGCTGCTGCTCTGATCGACTTTTTTCGATGTCCGAAACTATATAATTATGGCACAATTGTATAAAAATAAATATCCAGTATATTCCTTACTCCCTAGCCCCTCTTTCAGAAGAGAGGAACTAGCAGAGTCACCTCCAAAGGATATGAATATAGCACTAGTAAACATACAAACATATATATTATCCCCGAACCCTATAAAGATTTGCATTTATTAAAGATGACGTAATGCCCCTCCTCCCCGTGCCGTCCGCCATGTTTATATCAAAGTATTTTTTTATCGTGTTTTACCAGATGTCGCTATTTTTCATTGTCCCATCAACGGCCTGAGGTGGAGGTCGTTTTGCGTGTTTAGTAGGCATGATGTGCACTGGGTTTGTTGATTACCTGTGTTACCTGTCTGTGTCTTGGGACTTAAAAGCTTAGTGTCCGCTTGTGCCTCTTCCTCGTCCCGCATGACGACATCAAGGAGATGCTCGGAGTCCGTTTCCGTGGTTACCGTTTCACAAAAAGAAAAAGAGAAAAAAAAACTGTCTGCACTTTGCCTTATGGACTTGTGGGCAAATTTCTTAAGTGTTTTTGTTGTTTGTGTGTGTGTGTGTGTGTGTGTGTGTGTGTGTGTGTGTGTGTGTGTGCTGGGTTTAATTATGTTTGATTCATTGGGTTTTTTCTTGTTTATTTTGTACAGTTGTATCAAAGGGGCTTTGATTCAACCTGGCTGTGTTCGCATGGCTAACTGCACCACAAACAACAACCGTGACCTTTTTATTTTGGGGGGTATTTAGAAAAAAAACAGCTAGAGAAACGCCCACCCCAGCGCCCAAACGGTTTGAGAGCTAGTCGAACATGCACACTCTTCAACTGATGCACAATTTAATTGTGTTTTTAATGTTACTGTCTTAAATATTTGCACATAGTTAGCCAATATGGAATGAAAGCTAACTTGCATTTTGTTGTTGTTGTGGATGCAATGGGGCATTAATTGTTGGCAGCTTACATTATTCACGTCTGACCAAAATTGTTTTGGGTTCCTGTTCATATGGGGCTCCTATCAGGTTAAGCTGTTTAGTAGTAAAAAGATAATAGCGATCATATTTTTAAATGGCATTCAGGAAAATTAAATTTATTTTATTCTATATTTGATATTAAATGTCGGACTTCACTGTCCTCCATCATTCAGGTGATCATGACTTAATCCTATCAAATGTAGAAGTAGTCTTAATCTTCTTATGGCTGGAATAGGATACAAAAAGGTAATCATTCCAAGACACCTTACATCCAATTTAGAAAAAAGAAACCACTTTATTTAACTAACACTAATATGAATTATCTTAAAATGTCTGACAAACTTAGATCTTAAGTCAACATTAAGTATGTTGCGCCTTTATGCAACACAATGCTTAGGGATGGAAGTCATTTTAAGCAACCGTTCATGTCGTTCATATCTTGATGCCTACGTTGTTGCTGTAGTGTGACGATTTGCTCCAGCTATACCAATACTATCCTTATTTTTACATTATCACCCTTTGCACATACGAACAGCCAAAAACTGAGAAGAACCTCATATCCTCTATCTCTCAACCACACTCACATATCCTCAGTGCCGTTTTACCCTAAAATGTTTGCTTCAAGTTGTGCTTTTAACTTATTTGCTGTAAAGAAAGTATTTTTGTTTGCGGTTTCGATTTTGGATTAAGTGCGTATGTGGTTTTTCCAGTGTTTATTTTTTTATAGTCTCGGTCTCACATGAATGGATTTATTTCACAAATGGAAATAAATGTTGCCCCATGTGGAAGTTGTACACAAATATCTTTGTTCCTTCTGTTCTTCTTGCAGAGAGAATTGGGAAAGTTGTGACTTATTTTTAGGTGTATTTTTCGTGTTGAGTGCTTCTCAAGGTGCTCTTGAAATAGCAGTTAAAGTTAGCATGGTTGTTAGAAAGCATTTGTAAATTACATGTTAAGGCTGGATTGATTAAAGGTGCAGTATGTAGAATTTAGTGGCATCTAGTGGAACGAAATCCGTATTTAAAGTGTTTAATCCTTGAAAATAACAATTGTTGTGTTTTCATTAGCTAAGAAGGATCCCTTTCTATCTACACAGGGAATGGGTCCTCCTCCATGGAGCCAACCATTTTGCACTGCCATGTTTTACTGTAGTCCAGAACAGACAAACGGCTCTGTTTAACATTTTTCATCAACGCTGTTTTACTTGTATGCTATGACCTTATAGTTCTAAATACCATTTATAAATCGATCAAGGATCCTCATCACTTGACACTTTTCTACTCGATTCTGTCGTAGACAATTAATAATTTGTAATAATATCATTTTGGAAGTACCTACTGGCACTTTACAGGCCAGTACAGGCCTGTGGCAACATCAGCGCTAGATGTCATTAACCTACACAACTCACCTTTAAGATAGTTAGAAAGCATTAGTGAAGACTTTTGCATGAGCTCTAGGCTTTACAATGCATTTATAAATTACATTTAAAGGCTTGAAATGCCTCAAGTACCAGTCAGGCAGAACCACATTATGAGTAGTAACAACTAGTAAGGCATAGATAGTCCTCACTTTAGATGAGCTCATACAAAATACTTGCTTTTTAACTACCTAATCATGATTTTCAGGATTAATTAAGTGTTTACAAAGCATTATTAACACATTGTAAATAGTTTGTAAATAATCAATTTACAAATTATAAATGATCTTATAAATTATTATCTCATCATCTTATTAATAATTTATAACAGATTATGAATTGCTTTCTAATGAGTATTCATGTAGGAACAATGCTTTATAAATGACGAATTCACTATTAACTGTCTTTATTAATGCTTCAAAATTGCAGTTATTATAAAAAGCACACCTACAAACATCTGAGCTAGGTTACAAGAAAGAATGAAACGTGCCCATCCACAGGTCAATCGTCCAGGGAATTTTTCCTCTAAAAATCTTTTTAATGTAGTCCACTTTTGACAGCCACAGTCGTCTAAAATGATAAAGCTATGAGAGCTATGATAGCGATGTGATAGCTGTAACTGTAGTTACAATTTAGGCCACTAGAGGCTACTAATGGGAAAACTTACATGTGCAGATTTAGCCTTATTTTTTCTTAACACAAATATAATGTGATGGTAATATAGTGTAACATTGTGATAATCTTCTAATCTTTTAATCATCCCGCTCTGATCAGGGTTGGATCAGGAGTAGGTTAATCTCGGCTCCAGCAGTTCTACTAGCAGAACCTCTGGGAGCTGATGGCACAGAGCCTCGGCCGGAAACCAAATACTGAAAGGGGCAAAGATACATCTTCTATCTCCGCCCTTTGTATGAGGGACAGGGAGAGGAAGCCACAGACATCATCTGCATCCACTGCAGTTTGTCAATAATTTTTTTGTTTGACTTTTTAAGAATGGCACTTAAATCGTGCCATTGTTATGGCGCTTAATTACAATTAAAAAAAATTATCTCAAGTTTGTAGATTAATTTCGGTTTGTGTTTATATGGGCCACGTCATGTGATTTGTGCTAGCTTTGAAAATTAGAATTAGCTATTTATAAATAATAATAATATGAATGTGGTTATAGTTAAAATGATCATTATTATCATTATCATTATTCATGTTCAACTCTCCACTGAATTGTAATTCACCTTCTTTACTCCTAATTGCTGCAACCACACAACCGCATCATGATCAGCCGCATCATTGGTCGCCGGGCAGAATGGTCCCTGTAGTGTGTATCTAATCATAATACCTAACATAGTGATCACTAATAGTCCGTAATGGACCACGTGTCCTTTGCTTCAATGTGCGGAGAGAACATAAGTCTGCCTTGGTTCCCATCGCATGCATTAGCATCTGCCCGTAAGGTATGGTCCAACTTGTTGCCATGGCAATGCAACAGTGGTACCCTGGACCAGGGAATAAACAGATTGGGGGAGGAGGAACTCAAGATGATATATTGTGTTTAAGGTAGGAACATTATAATGAGTATTCTAAGGCAAGTATATAAAGCACCCTTCAGACACAAGTAGTGCTTGGCAAAGGAATAAATAAGATAAAACATTCTAAGGACAATCAAAAGAAAGAAAATAAATGACTGGGGAAAAGAGACGAGGGAATCTCGCTGGTATGGGCTGGGGGTTTGAAAAGATGCAAAATAACGTTTATAGGCCTACCTGAGGATTGTGGTATTTCCAATTTAATGAGTTGAATCCCAAAAGTAATTAAAATCTCCGTTGTTGGGCAATTCAAGGACACGTTATAACACACAAACCAGCAGAAGGATTCATTTCTTTATTTTATATAACCAATGTAAAACATCTTTAGTTATCTGCTACGGCCGGCATGTCAAATAATTCCTCGGGGCACCCCCGCATGTCTTCTAAGGGCGACGAGATTGATAAGGGATTTATTTAGGAGAGGACACCGCTTGTTTTCGCTCCTTCAACATACGATTTTAACTATCTATGTGCTTTTCAGTGAAACATCTCTCGTGCATTGCTGAACTGTGCGCTGTTTAAATGTTGCTGCCGCAAGGAATTTTGGGATGGCATTATCTCCTTTTTATAATTATTTTCTTAAAGGATGTTCCAAAGTGTCCTATACTAAAGACGATAAGAAAGGAAGCATTGAAGCATCTTTCCTTAGCATTTAGAGAATTCGAAGAGCTCTCAGATACTTCCTGGATATTTCATTCAGTTAGGAACCATCCTAAGCAAAGAAGACTATTTGAGCCTACCTCTTCAACTGACTTGTCAGTGTGGCGGTGTACAGTTTTTTTGCCATAGGTTCCGCCACAGCAAACAAAACAGAGATCTTCGAGATTGCCACTTCAACAATCGACTGAACCGGACACCAATTTCAGATGGCAGCAATACCAAAAAAGACTCCTGTAACCCTTGTAAAGGGATAGACCTTCCAGCACTTGGCACGTCTCCTTTGGAACATCCATGGGCGCACAACACTCCTCTCCCCTCCATTGGTACACATCCAACTGCACCACCCACCCCTCACCGCCCCGGTCCCCACCCAGCAGCAGCTCAAGGTCGGTGGGCTCTCTCTCCAGGCTGGGGCCCCCTGGGCAGCATCAGCAGTAGCAGCTAAGGTGGAGTGGATGTGTGGATGTGTGTGTGTGTGTGTGTGTGTGTGTGTGTGTGTGTGTGTGGTTGGGGGGGGGACAGTTCGCCGTCCGCCATGTGGGCGGGTGTCAAACCGACTGGAATCTCACACCGCCTGCTGGCAAGGGGTGGGGGTGGGGGGGTGGGGGTGTGGATGGTGGTCTTCACCCTCTGGTGTACGCTCCCAGCATATTTGGTGTAGCAAGGCTTTCCAAGCCACAAGGATGGCTGCCCCCACCCCCCCCCCCCCCCCCCACACACACATCCCTCCCTCCCCCCTCCCTCCCTCCCTCCCTCCCTCCCTCCACACAAGAAGACGCCAGCAGTGGGGTGGAGGTGGGGGTGTGCCGGGGAGCGGTGTAGGGGGTCGGGGGCACACCGCAGTATGAATGCAGAGGTTTTTGTTTTTTTAATCAAGGAGAAACTCTGAGCATCTTGCCTGGCTTACTCTCTCTCTCTCTCTCTCTCTCTCTCTCTCTCTCTCTCTCTCTCTCACACACACTTTCTCCCTGCCTCTCTCTCCCTGCTTCTCTCTCGGTCTCCCCTCTTGTGCTGCGTGGCAGTCCATTTCTGACAGAACCCCTGCTGTTCGACGGTTCCCACGCATCTGTTCTGATGAGAGACTCCAACACACTGAGATCCCCCTCTGGTCTGTTCTTCCCTCCTTATGTTGGACTCAGTCTGTTTGTTCAGATTGTTTACGATGAAATCCCCGACTTTGCTTGGGTTCAGCAAGAGCTGTTTCTTCACCAATTGCTTTGTGTGTGTGTGTGTGTGTGCGCGCGCTTGTGTGTGTGTGTGTGTGTGTGTGTGTGTGTGCATAATATAATTCTGTTGAGCCTCTTACCTCGCAGTCACCATGGCTGTCTGGTCTTGCTCGACTTACTAAATTATTCAGTTCTCTCTCTCTGCAAACCTGAATCATACGTAATCCCCCCTTCTTTCTCTCTCTCTCTCTCTCTCTCTCTGTTTATATATATAAATATATTCAATAAATACTTAATAATACTTAATAATGATTATGACAACATATATACATTTCATGTTTGAAGAATGAAAAGGTGAGTACTGTATTGTATGGGTCCTGGCCCAGGTGTACCTCCGCAGGTAGGTCACGGTTGCCATGGAGTCGTTAAGAGACCCCCTGCTGTCCATGGTCAAAGGGAACAGGTGAGCCTGGAGCCTGAAGTAAGGAGGAGTGGTTGGTGGGAGGGAGGAGGTGGAGGAGGAGGGAGGGCAGAGAAATGAGGCGCACGCAGCATCACCGGGTGTGTGTGTGTTAGTGAGAGTGAGAGATGGAGAGAGTGAAAGAAAGAATGGCAGACCAAGAGAAAGAGAGACAGTTAGACAGAATGAGCGAGAGGGGGGGTGGGGCAAGAGCAACGGCAGAGATGGAGATCGAGGGGAAGAAAGAGAGTGACTGACAGATAATGGCCAGAGCGAGTTTAACAGAGTGAGACAGGGAGACAGGGAAAGAGAGTGACAGACAGAATGGGGAGAGAGAGAGAGAGAGAGAGAGAGAGAGAGAGAGAGCTTTTTTGAGTGCATCCCTGTATCAACAGTCTGACCTCTATTTGCCACCTTGAAGTCTTTTCCACCCAAATGGAGCGCTCCAAATTACCCAGTTGTCTCCGTAGCATCAAAGACGCTGGGCAGGCGAGGGAATTCAACTCAAAAACAAACAAATGACAGGGCCGTTTTCTTCATCTCACCGTGGACCAAAATAAAATAAAAAGGACCCCTGTCATTGGCCCCTCATCCTGTGAGGCCCCTTTTGATTTACAATGCAGATTAAACTATCCTTGTATGTGTACATCAGACCACACGTATACACAAACACACACACACACAGATCTAGGAATATGAGTCGAGGCTTCAAAAGCTGGAAAATACCAGTGATCTACTTTGCTCAGCCGTATCGCAATCGTGTTCTGGAAAATCAAAGGAAAATGTGATTCAAAACATGTGCATCCCTGTCTCTAGTGGAACAGGCACCCACACGCACACACACACACACAGACACACACACACACACACACACACACACAAATGGAGAGCCGGTTGGAATCTGTGGAAAACAGTAATGGCCGTGCGCGTCTTTTGATGATAAGTGAACGTGATTGTGTGACTTCACCATGACGTAATGTTTGAGAGCCTGAGAAAAGGAAAGGAAAACAACAACAACACATTGATTACAGCGCGTTATCGGAGCGTCGTCGTACTCCTAGGTTAGTTTGGCGAGGAATGTGTTTGTTTGGATGGGGATGGTTGTAATAGACCACTGCTCCTTTCTTTCCCATGATGCACGATGCATGCATGTATTAAATGAAGATGGTTTACCCAAAATAGTTTTGTTTGTATTTCAATGGACATGGTCCACTTAATTGTTACGTTTAGGTATTGGATCAGAAATGTAATACTTTTAGCCAAGCATCATATAATGTAATCATACAATGACTATGGAATTCATCACTAGGGTGTGTGTGTTTATTTTACTATAGTGACTTGATGTACTGAGGGGACACATTCAATAGGCACACACACGTGCATACACATTCATTCCTGACACACACACACACACACAAATATGCAAACACTTCGCCACTGTTGCCATTTGTTATGCCCCCACTCCCTTCTCTACCCCAGCCCTATAAGTATTCCTTATGTTTAACTATGTGTCGTGAACGTATGCAACAATGTCCTTTTGTTATCTTTTTACATTTAAATAGCTGTTAAAAATAAAATGTGGTTTCCAGTAATACCAGAGAATAACAGAGAAATCCTAATGCATGTGTAGGGCTAAGCGCTGCGGGTTATCGTGACTCTCTCTGTCTCTCCCTCTCTCCCTATCCCTCTCTTTCTCTCCCTCTCGCTCCCTCTCCATCTCTCTCTCTCTCTCTCTATCTCTCTCTCTCTCCTGTAGCCACTCTGACTGGCGCTCATGGGCCCCTAGGGGCCTCCTTTGTGGCTTTCATGATAGCCGGGGCTGCATGACCCCTGTTGCCCGTCACGGCACAAACATGTGTCCCTAGTGGGTATTTTATACCATTGGGGCGGGGGGGGGGGGGGGGGGGGGGGGGTTCGCGGGAAAGGGTTAGAGAGAGAGAGAAAGAGAGAGAGAGCGAGGGGGAGAGGGGTGGGAGGGAGAGACAGAGAGTGGTGGGGGGTGAGAGAAAGAGACGGAGGAAGGGAGAATGAGAGCGACAGGGCGACAAAGTGGGGGAAGAGGGAGAGACAGACAGAGAAAGAGAGCGAGCGTTCGGAAGGAGTAAAAGAGAGAGTAAGAGCGAGTCTTATCAGAGCATCTCCTCTCTGCCCTCCACTTCCTCGCTGCGGAGAGATAGGATAGTTTAGCGGCGCCCGTCACACACACACCGTCACATCACCAGCCCAGAAAATTACTCCAATACTGCGAGTCACCAGACCACCACCATGACACAGGAAGGGGCAAGGGGCCATGGCAGCGGGGAGGGAGAGAAAAAAAAGGCTATGCACAAAAGGGAACTGTAGCCGCCACTGTTGCGCTCGTTCACTTTTAATTGGTTCACTTTTAAACTCCACAAGTGGAGTGCTCCTCGATGCAAGACTCCTTACAGGGTGGCTTTAATCTTTCTGCCCAGTAGCTCGAGGTTGATAAGCAATGTGCTGGAAGGTGCATGTATGAATTAGTACATGTATTGGTTTAAAAATACACACGTACTGGATGTTATAGGTCTTACATAGGTCTTCACAGGCCTGCATGTTTTTACGGGGCCTATGCCTTGCAGCCTATGACGAGTCTGATTAATTGCTTCAAGGAGGTGACAAATACAAGTCATACAAGCCGTTTGCCTACTGGTCACAGGTAACCCCATAGATTGCGCAAGCCGAGTGTTGCGTGGCTCTGTGTGGCTAAATGTATTATCCGGATTGGGATCTTCGGTGCGCACGCTTGCACGGAATAGGGAGAAAATTTCCCGGCAACTAGGGCTTATTTGTCCCTGTCTCATGCGGTCGACTCGAGTACACTTGGCCCTTTATCTGTACGGCTTTTTCAGCATTTAACGTCGTAGACAAGAGTTGTTTTTTATCTGGCCCATAATTCAAGCTTTACAGCATGCGCAAACATTCCGATGGTTTGCCTTCTGGCGAGCTGTGCAAGCAGCGCGCGACTCTTGGGCTTGCAGCACCAACATCGCTTTGGTGACTAACTGAATTGCGATTCTCTATATCAACCTTTAATTTAATATCATTTGGAACACCCCCAGTCTATAAAATACGCTTTCCCATTGAAAATTCGTGTGTAGTTTACTGTTTTGTAGCAACTAAAACAAAATGTTCTAATCAGTCTTTGATCATGCTGCATCGGAAAGTTTTGAAATTTACGCAGCACAACAATTGAGCTAATGACGGCTAAAATTTGTTTTGATGAGAAACACTTTCCTATGCTCTCACTCCTCCTGGTCCTCCTGGATAAACAAACATTGAGAGCATCTAGCCAGAGAGAGTTATAAAATATACATAACTCTGGCACCAGGCGTGTTAGGGATAGGCGCCCTCGTAAAAACCTCCCTGGCAGTGTGTCTGTCTCGGAGAGCAGGAAGGCGCTCACCTCCGCTGTTGAACTTGAACCGTGCCATGATTTACGATGCAGGTATTCAATCAATGATAACGAATTTGCCAGCGGCGCTCTTAAATATCATGCGCACTTTCCGAGTATAAGTGATTGCGCCGTCGTGTTTGACATATCTTACCTGTGACTGGATTTAAGTAGTACAGTGTGTGTGTGTGTGTGTGTGTGTGTGTGTGTGTGTGTGTGTGTGTGTGTGTGTGTGTGTGTGTGTGTGTGTGTGTGTGTGTGTGTGTGTGTTATGTGAGGAGATTTGTGTCGGAAGGGGGGGTGGGGAGAGAGAGAGAGAGAGAGAGAGAGAGAGAGAGAGAGAGAGAGAGAGAGAGAGAGAAGAGAGAGAGAGAGAGAGAGAGAGAGAGAGAGAGAGAAATCACCGGGATTACATCAACGCCCTGCTGGATATATATATATATTTTTTTGTATTTGGGTCCAGCCAGAGGCGCCCCAAATTTGCCGCGAGGGAGGGACCCAGGCGGCAGTGCACCGTGGCGGTCTGAAAGGGAAACATGTGGACGGGAACCAGCCATCAAACGCCGCTGTTCTCCCACCGGTCATTGATACTGACCGCGACGCGCGCAGTAGGAGTCCCGGACGAAAGATCATCCCCCGTCAAATCACACCTCTGATGCCGACGTCCCGCAAGATTGGAGCGTTTATGAGTGAATCGCCGAGGAGGACTACTTTCTCTCTCAAGGGAGGCAGGTCATGGACTGTGAAACTGAAACGCAAGGACATTTCTGCTCTGACTGAAAACCTCAACATCAACTTGACTCTCCCTCACTTGAGCGTTGCTATGGTAATCCGCCAACAGCGATTTGAAACTTTCTGAGAAGTTTTGGGGAAGCATATCGTGCGGTTATTAATCATTGCATTTTTGCGCACCGAGGATTTTTGAGTGCGTCTTTGCGCGCTCTGTTAACATTTTGATAACAATTTTAAAAAATACTTTAAGTACCACACCCAAAGGGAAAACGAGAAGGACCAACTACATAGGATACTTGAAACTATAGCATTGGGCCTACTTTTCATCACTTGGGAACCGACACCAAGGCGATGGATAACTCGTATTGTTTCTTGGCTATGTATATGCTGGTGCTCTCGCTGGGCTTCAGGATAGAGGAGGGCATGTGCCAACACTACTATCTCCTGCGTCCCATTCCGAGTGACACGCTTCCCTTGGTGGTGCTCAAAGAAGAACCGGACCCTGTGCTGGACCCTAAGGAGAAAGACTTAAATGAAACGGAACTGCGAAGTACTCTGGGCAGTCATTTCGATCCCCTTTTCATGTCCATCGCCCCGCCGGAGGACAGATACGTGGGCAACGAGGACATGAGCGACTCGGAGATGATGCGGCAGCATCAAAAGCCGTCTGGGCTGATGCCCAAGGAGATCAAGGCCATGGAGTTCGAGATACAGCACGGGAAGAAGCAGAAGCCGAGCAAAAAACTGCGAAGAAGGCTGCAGCTGTGGCTCTGGTCGTATGCGTTCTGCCCGGTTGTTTACGCATGGAACGACCTCGGCCATCGCTTCTGGCCGCGCTACGTGAAGGAGGGGAGCTGCTACAATAAGCGCTCTTGTTCGGTGCCCGAAGGGATGGTTTGCAAACCTGCCAAATCGGCGCATTTTACGATCTTACGATGGCGGTGCCAGAGAAAGGGCGGCCTAAAGTGTACCTGGATAACCGTTCAGTACCCCGTCATATCAGAGTGCAAATGCTCCTGTCCGAACTGACAAAATAACTTTTGGACAATTGTTCTCAAAGTTCTAGTAGTCATAGTGTATTGATTACTATTTTTATATGCACTGTCCAAAGTGTAAGAATGTATATTTGATGTACATGTTGTACCATTTTATTTTATGATAAAAAACTTTGTATAAATGGTCAGTATTATTAATATAATCAATTCTACTGTATTTGTTGTTCAGTGTATCTTGCTTGTTTGTTGTTTTGTTGTTTTTGTATATTTATACTGAACTTCGCCTTGCGAGGAATGAAGTGCTGTTTTGTGAAGGACTGAGCTATTTTCCATTCGGAGAGGAAATAGAATACTTTCACTGCAAAATGAGTAGTATTTACCCCAGATTAACTTGATTTGTACATGTAATTTGATACCATTTATGAAAATGTATTACAGAACTCAAACACAACAAAATACACAAATATTTCAAAACTATGAAGCACCCAGGGAATATCGAATAATATAGACAAAATTATATATTCTGGAGGCGTTTTGAATGCAAATATTCACACACACACACACACACACACACACACACACACACACACACACACACACACACACACACACACACACACACACACACACAAATGGACAGCCAACCATGTGACTAAGATGATGTGTCTGTATTTATTCTTTATGTAGTCTAGTCTTGTCTTTACAATAAAACCACTCAAATGACCCACCACGGGCCGGCGTTTGCTTTTTTCCTGAATGTGTTACTCACCTACATATTTATAATATCCCTAGTGGTTATTATAACTCCCAACCCTAGCATACCTATAGGCATCCTTTAGCAATTGCAAGACCTCGTTAACTGCAAGTCACTAAATGATTAAAGATGATGGATCACAGTAACACTCTATAATGATTGGTAAATTGACGAACCCACACAAATTGAATGAATGTTGTTTAATAATCTGGTGTAATAATAACATTTTGTATTATTATGCTTTATTGATTCATGCCTTTTGCTCAAAGAATATTTACATGTCCCTTTTATTCCAATACAGATAGTCATTGGTCAGGTGATGAATGGCCCAGCCCCAGCCCCAGCCCCACAGCCACACCCACCTCCCATACACTCTCTTGAACCATTCGATACATACCCACAGCATGACTGCCTCAACCAACCCCTCACCTGAGTGGGTGAATCCTCAGCTCCAGCCTGCCTCTGTACACCACATGCATGCCTGCGCAGGCACGCACTTACATACGCACATGCAAGCACCGACGCAGATACATATTCACACACACACACGCACAGACGCAGACACACACACACACATGTGCATACGCACACACACGCACACACACAGCCGCATGCAAAAATCCAGATACACACACACACGCATGCACACGCACGCACACACACACACGCACACACACAGACACACAATTCTCCTCCTGCGTGTTCCAGATCTGATAGAGAGTGGAACATTCTGAACGCTGCCTGCAGGAAGGGCTTAATGTGTGGCCATTAGGTGTGTCACTCGCCCCCTCTCTCCCCTCTCTCTCTCTCTCACTGCCGCACAGCAGAGATTAATATAAAAATGGCACACAACGGCAATGGGCTTGGTTAGCATGTCTGTGTGTGTGTGTGTGTGTGTCTCTGTGTGTGTGTCTCAGTGTGTGTGTGTGTGTGTGTGTGTCTCGGTGTGCCCGTGTCTCAGTGTGTGTGTGTGTGTGTGTGTATATGTGTGTGTGTGTTTGTGTGTGTGTGTGTGTGTGTGTCTGTTTGTATGTCAGAGGCTAGGGGTCAACTACCAGAGACTCTGAGCGCGTCTCTCTCCCTGTAAACAAACCCCGCTAGTTTGACCCCAAACATGGCTTCAGCAGCATCTCCTATTTAGTCCCCTGAGGCTCGCGCGCTGTCTCTCTCTCTCTCTCTCTCTCTCTCTCTCTCTCTCTCTCTCTCTCTCGCTCTCTCTCTCTTTCTCTCTCTCTCTCTTTCTCTCTTGTTGAGCTGAGGGCCAGAGGCTAGCAGCCAGAGGCTAGCAGCCAGAGGCTAACAGCCAGAGGTTAACAGCCAGAGGCTAACGGCCAGGGGCAATGCGGCGCTACACTAAGTGTTTCTGCTACTGTTGGCTGAGTTTAGTTTCAGTCACACACCAATGCAACACGACTAACGGTCTATGTTTTATAAGTTATTGTGTTATTGTTGGGGTCTCTGAATTGTGGAAATCCAATTCCAAATGTGTCAAATCTTCTCACTGCTCCTTTGGTACTAAAATAATAATATTTCTTTTAAACTTAAAATAGCATTTACATTACAGTATTTGCTACACGATACTATCCCACACTATAACACCCAATAAAACACAATGACACTATAGGTTACATTACACAAGGATACACTATGCTGGGGTTACAGTACACTAGGTTGCATTATGCTAGGTTACACTACGCTATAGGTGATAGCGTAGTGTCACCTACGCTATCACCACACACACACACACACCTTGGTTACACTACACAAGGTTACATGCTTGGTCATGCGTGGTGGCACTATACTATGCTGTACTATACTAAACTATATTTTATTATACTATACTATAATGTTTCTGGACAATTTGTTCCTTAATTAGTCTGTTTGTTTTTTTGAAGCCACAGGGTTTTATCAGGATGATTTCACCTTAGTAGAGAGAGAGAGAGAGAGAGAGAGAGAGAGAGAGAGAGAGAGAGAGAGAGAGACATCAAAGCCAGGCTTGACCTCAGCCCACATACCTGTCCTCTGTGTGTTTGATAAGAATCCGTTTGAAACCCAAGAACACCCACCACCCAGCCTGCCCCACAACCCACAGCATAGCACTGTCACACACCACCTCCTCTCCATCCCTCTCTTCTCGTCTCCTCCTCCTCCTCTTCACCTCTCCTCTCCACCCCTCTCCTCCTCTTCACTTCTCTCATCCTCTCCTCCTCCTCTCCTCTCCACCCCTCTCCCCCTCCTTGCCACTCCTCTCCTCTTCCTCTTCACCTCTCTCCTCCTGTCCTACACCTCTCCTCCACCTCTCCTCCACCCCTCTCCTCCTCCTCTTCACCTCTCTCCTCCTCTCCTCCACCTCTCCACCCCTCTCCTCCTCCTCTCCCCCTCTCTTTACCTCTCTCCTCCACCTCTCCTCTCCTCCTCTCTCCTCCACTTCTCCTCTCCACCCCTCCTCCACCTCTCCTCTCTTCCTCAGCTCCTCTCCACCTCTGCTGCAGGTACAAGTTGTGCTTCTTGCCCAAGGGTATCCACAGGTAGGTTGGTGTCAAACACCCTACAATCTATCAAACACTCTATATCCTGATCCCCTTTTCTGGTTAAAAAAAGGTTATACTCTGAAATACATATTTTGTAAGAAGAGAACTCATCAGTGACTGCTGCTTATTTCTGCTTCAACGTTCCACATGATCTTCATGGTTGAGTTGTTCTCATTCCAAACAGCAAACATATTTTGGTATTTTTGGCTATTTTAGTCTTACAAGTTTGTAAGACTTGTGATTTATGTCTTGTGTCTTGTCTTGTGTCGACTGTAGGTCGTCTCTCTCTGTTATCTTAATTTATGGCGGTTAATAAACTCTCCCAATTAAGCATATTTCTGCCTCTGCCAACCTTCCATCTCAGCTGAACGTGCGTGTAAGCGTTTCATTACATCGTAAGGTCACTCGCCAACATCTTCCCACCGCGCAGAAGACCCAACAGAGAGGCCATCTTGGCTCCAAACCGTCATTAATGTATTTTGGACCTGAAACTCAAGGACAGGGGTAGAACTTGGGAGGTTTCACTTCAGTGAGATGTCTGCCATGCCTGTAGAGCACACAAGGAGAGTGATGAGCAGATCCTGGAAGCTTTGAAGAGCCCAATTAAAACTTCTCGTTCTCAGCCTTGAGATGCCCTATACCTCTCAGATAGAGTGCTATGGGACTGTGTGAGTGTGTGTATATGTGAGTGTGTGTGTGCATATATGTGTTTGTACGTATGTGTGAGTGTATGTGTGTGTATGTGTGTGTTTTGTGTGCATGTATCATCTTTTGTTAGTTAGCAAGAGCTATTTGTGCCCAGTCAAACTGAATATGTGCATACAGTGTCTCTCATACGCACCTCTCTCTCTCTCTCTCTCTCTCTCTCTCTCTCTCTCTCTCTCTCTCTCTCTCTCTCTCTCTCTCTCACTGTCGCTCTCTCTTTGGGCAAACAAGAATGTTTCTACATGTGACGGTGTGCCCAGTATGTATATCAGGCGCCATGCAGCTTAAAGCTAAGAATCTGAAAATGAAGGTCATTAATTATTAATCCCCCTGCCCAAAGACCCTTTCGCTACCTCTCTCTATCTCTGTCTCCCTCTCTTGCTACCTCTCTCTGTCTATCTGTCTCCCTGTCTCTCTACGTCTCTCTCTCTCTCTCTCTCTCTCTCTCTCTCTCTCTCTCTCTCTCTCTCTCTCTCTCTCTCTCTCTCTCTCTCTCTCTCTCTCTCTCTCTCTCTCTCTCTCTCTCTCTCTCCGTGGCTGTCCTGCTGCCGTAGTTGGCATCAAACAAGTAGATGGGAAACACCAACATGCTTCAGTTGTAGTGAGGCCTATGGCCTCTCTTTATGCTGTATTTTGTGTTTGCATTGCTAGATGTGTTTATTCTATTCGATTTACTTTGATGTTTCTGGTTTGATCTGAGCAACTCAAATGATTTCCTCCAGGATCAATCAAGTCATCTGTTTCTGTATCTGTAGCAGTGGGAGAAGGCTAGCTGTTGGTCCACTAACATTAGCATACTTACAGTGTGCAAATGCATAGATGCATGCTCAATGATTTGATTTAAAAAAGATAAGCTATACTGTCCAGCCCCGTCTAAACGTAAAGAAACTACTAAGGAGCAACGATCATATCCTATTTTCATCTTATAGGATCATATTTTGGCTTCTGAACAATGAATTGTCTTGTGGTTACATATGAACATGTCTATCTGTGTAACTGTAACACATTTAGTTCAGCTGTCTAACTATTGATAGATGGTAAATGTATACATAGCTTTTAGTCCACCACTCGTGTTATAGTCTGGCCAACAGTTGCAGTTATAGTTTTCGTTATGAGGTACTGGTTTGTGTGACAAATTATAATTGATGTCAAACCGGTATAAGCCTGTTTAGGCTCATGTAGGCTAAAGCAGCATTCACGTCTTGACGAGAGACGTCAAGTGGCGAACAACACGCGCGCCGTTGGTCGATGTCGGGAGTCTGCGGTGGCGTTTCGTCACAACAAGCATAGTTTCCATAATGACTGGAGCCAACGACTAGGTCCAAGCACTCAGTCACTCCCAATTACCGTCCTCTTTTGATTCTGTCCACGTTCGCGACCGGGAGGCTTTAGTTGCAACCTTCGTCAGGAAACGGCCATGTTGAAAGAGTGCTCGGCGAGTACAGCTAGGGGGGTGAGGTGGGGTGGAGGGGACTTCGCTGCACCCGTTGGGTTGTGTGGTGGGGTAGAGTGGGGTGGGTGGAGGTGCTATTTAGAGGTGTGTCTGCGCTTTCAACACCTCTTAAACGACACGCACGCTAAGCACGCTGACATGCGTAGAAAAACAACACGCGGCCCTGAGCCGGGCGGTTGCACAGCTAATTCAATTAATCTCCTTTACCTGCCCCCCTCCCCAAAAAATAACTACTTTAACAGTAAAATATACAGAGCATCGAATTAGTAAAAATGTCCAGAAACAAGCTTTCATCGAGCAGTTCCATGAAGCGAAGCAGTGTATGGTTTGGAGTCTGTTCGGTGTCTGGGGCTTGTGTGTGTGTGTGTGTGTGTGTGTGTGTGTGTGTGTGTGTGTGTGTGTGTGTGTGTGTGTGTGTGTGTGTGTGTGTGTGTGTGTGTGTGTGTGTGTGTGTGTGTGTGTGTGTGTGTGTGTGTGTGTGTGTGTGTGTGTGTGTGTGTGTGTGTGTGTGTGTGTGTGTGTGTGTGTGTGTGTGTGTGTGTGTGTGTGTGTGTGTGTGTGTGTGTGTGTGTGTGTGTGTGTGTGTGTGTGTGTGTGTGTGTGTGTGTGTGTGTGTCACAGAAGGTACAGTCTAGTGAAATAGATGTTGGCCCAGCTGCTGAACTCGTACACTGGTTTTATTTTTAGTAGGGATTTGGTTTTGTGTAAATCGAATGAGGTACAGGGATACACTTTACCTGGAGCACATACTGCTGGTGAACTGCAGGGCCTCATGCTGAATAAAGACCTATAGAGCTGTCTTATATATAATGTTCTACTGGATTATTATCTAAGCGAGTTTCCAACTGAAAAGGCATTTTTGACGTCAATAAGCGTATTTCAGTTCAAATACAGGCCTATCTATATGCTCTAATCCTATTCGGTAAATCCAATTCTGAATGTAGTAAAGAATGCAGCTTTTGTATGAAATTTGATTGTGATTTACAATGATAGTCACGATTGGTGTGTCACACCCAAATAGTAGAGGTCAACTGTCTCACTATTTACAAAAGCACAGTTCTTCAGTAAAAGTACTTTCCACCAAAATGATCAACATGAAACCATTCAGCAACGCTCTGTCAATAAAAAAGGACACATTGTTGTTGTAAACAGTTATTCTGGTCGCCGAGCTTGAAGTCTGACTATGTGAATAAGAGAATAAGGTTAGTCATACACTGTCGTGTCGTGCTGTGCTAGGTTTATAGCCCGCCAGTGAGACCAAATGTGTTTTAAATGTGTTCCAACATTAGAGTAATTGTGGACATAAATGCCCCATCTTTAGAAAGTGCACACACACACACACACACACGCATGCACACATACACACAGGCACGCACTCACCCATGCATGTAAGCATGCACCTATACAGGCACGCACGCAAACACACACCTATAGAATGGATTTTTTGACATATGTGTGAGTATGTATGTTATATGCCAAATCTACACATGCACACACACACACACACTGAAATAGAACCACGCAGAATTGTTTGATTTATGAGGAAAACTGTCAATTAAAGGGAGGGGGGAGTGGTGAGATATAGCGTGGACAAAGCAAACATAACTACACACATACTACACACATATACACAACCACACTCCTTTGGCAGATTAATATGAACTGTAATTTTTCAATAGATGGAATAGATATACAGTATACCATAGGGACTCATTTTCATATTAGTGTGTGTATCTGTGTATCTGTGTGTACGAGTGTGCGTGGTGTGTGAATGTCTCCCTATATATCTGCACAGTGCACATGGGCCTATATATTAAACGTCAATGTCTGCCAGCATTTGCACAATGTCTTTGACTGCTGCCTGGCTCCTACTGGTCCATACTACTTGCATTATGCTGGCATGGATGTGAATATATTAGATATTAGAAACCCAGGAGGGGGCTCCTCATCCTGGGGAGGTCAGCCGCTTCCCAGCAGGTCCATCCTGGAAGTCCACATGTCTGGGTGACCCTCATCCCTGCTCTCGGCTAACAGGATGATTACCCTCTGGGTTGAACGCATGGGAAAGCGTTCAGTTTGAGTGGAGTTGGCAACAGGGGGGCTAGACCGTACCGGGGGAGGGGTTATGCTAAAGCATGCATAGCATTCGTAGTCGTATACCTTTGCCAAGACTGCTGCACGCTGCGTGTTTATTATTCACGGTACATGGGTCAAGACGATTTTGAGCTCTACTCTGGTCTGATTTTGATGATTTCTGAAGTGGGTTGGAGACCAGTCAAGTAAAGGTAGAATAGTATTGTGTAGCATTGCATTAAGTAGCATAGCGTTACGTAGCATAGTGTTATGTAGCATAGTATTACGTAGCATAGCAAAGCGTCTTGTAGAATAGCAAAGGATCATGTGGCAAAGGCTCATGTAGCATAGCATCAAGTAGCATTGCTTTACATAGCCTAGTACCACATAACGCCACACGGCATTGCATAGCATAGAATATTATGGCTGACAACATTATAGCACAGCGTACATGCTTTGCATGTTATGCTATCACAGCATATATGTAAATATAAACACATTTAATCCAGTTTAGTTAACGTATTTAACCATGAAAAGCTAAGCAAACTTTCAGGCTGTATACTATAGTAAAAGTGTATGCCGCATAGTTTGAATCTGCCAAAAAGGGATGGGTTGAGTTTTACAACCAGTTGCTCCTACCCAACCCTCACCCACAATGCAACTGCAGCAATTCCTCCTCTTTGTACTTTTGCATTTGTTGTGTCATGTCTCTCTGTCAGCCCTGCATTGACCAATCACCCTTAATTGTGGTTGTGTGTAGCGATCATGGCCCTGGAATGTGTGTGTGTGTGTGTGTGTGTGTGTGTGTGCACACGCATGTGTATGTATGTGTGTGGAGGGTGGGGAAGTATGAATCTCAAAGAGGGATCTACTGGAATAGTGTTTATATGGAGACACTGACTCAACCTTTCCATCAGTTCACACAGATGCACACACACACACACACACACACACACACACACACACACACACACACACACACACACACACACACACACACATACAAACACAGCATGGCTCCAACCGAAGACATTTGACGGGTCCTGAAATTCCAGGCGGTAGTCTGGACGGGTGGGAGTGACAGAGGTCTGGGGGTCTTGGGGGTCCGCTAGGGGGAAGTCACCCAGGCGTTCCAGCACTCTCACCTGGGTGTGAGGAGACAGTCTGCATCCCTACCTCCCACGGCCCTTGCCGTCCTGCCGCCAGATAGACACACACACACACGCATGCATGCGCAAGCACATACACACATACATGCACGCAGGCACGCAGGCATGCACACACACACACACACATACATACACACACACAGACACACTTGTGTACATGCAAGTCAAACACTCTCTACACTCAGAGATATTTACACCCACCACTGGTGCTTACCTAATACACACACTCATACTCCATACACACAGTCACTAAACCCTACGCACTCTCACACTTCATATACACACACACATATACAGAGGGCAGTCAATCTTCCACACAAGAAGATCCTGTTTTTCTCGCTTTGTGGTCTCCTACCCTCTGTCTGGTGTCTGGTCTGGTCTGGGATTCACCGCCAGACAGGGGAACCACCAGCAGCACTCTGTGGAAATGGAGGCTAGTTGACACTTTATTTTAAATCACCGCTCTCCAGCCTGCAACATCAATATTAAATAACTTTCTCTGGTGTCAGAGGGATGGGACAAAGGGAGATATGGGCTTGTTTACATGTAGATGCTGTTTTCAGATTTCTAGATGCAAGTTTTGTTTTGTGTTCATATAAATACTATAGCACAGGGAGCGTCGGATTTAAATGTTATTAAGTAAATGTAATAAACTACTGCCACATTTTTACCTGTTAACTTCCAATAAAGAAAATAGGAAAAAAAGAACAATAAAATCCCAATCCTCAAGAACTAGACGCTAGGTTCTTGGACTTCGGTATGAAAGTCATTGAAAACGTTTGTAAGAGACTGAGACATCAAGGAAACCTCCCTCTGAGTGATTCATGCAGTGTTGTGGCGGGATGTTGGAAGTGCCTGCATGTTTGAGTGATCCAGGCACACTACACACCTAAAGCTCTGTCTAAACATCTCAAGGATGCTCTTCAGTGGTCATCGGTGGCTGCTTAGAGTATTATTAATGAATACCTGTGCATGCTAATAGAGACAGACACACACACTCACACACACATTGCAAAAAGCTTTATTTGTGTGTGCGTGCATGTTTGACTGTCCAGGCATATATATATATGAGTGAACCTCAATGTGTTTGTTTGTGTGCATGTGTGTGTGCTTGTGTGTGTGTGTGTGTGTGTGTGTGTGTGTGTTTGGGTGGGTATTCCTGTGTATGTGTTAATGTGTCTGGTTGTGTGTGCAAGTGCATGTGTGTGTGTGTATGTACATACCTGCATGTACGTGAGTCTATGTGTGTAACCTATGTACGTGTCATGTTTGTGTGTGGATGTGTGTTCCCGTGTATGTTTGTGTGCATTTGTGTGGGAATTCCTGTGTATGGCTATGTGTGTGTGTGTGTCTGTGTTGTTGACTCCAGCCTATGGTCCAGATGGAGCGATAGCCTAGCGATGTGGTGTGTGACCGTCACAGACACGCTCCTCAACAGCCCACCAGCGTCCCAGGGGAGAACTCCCTGTCACTTAGCTCAGCATCAAACAAGCAGAATGTCCATTAAAACACAGCTTGAACATAGAGTGTGTGCGTTTGACCATGCCTTAATCTGTGTGTGTGTGTGTGTGGGTGGGGGGGGGGGGGGGGGGGGGGGGGGGTTTGACAGGTATTGGTGCTGCACTGTAATGGCAGATTGATAACAGTCTGGCCTGGTATATGTGTGTGTGTGTATGTGTGTGTGTGTGTGTGTGTGTGTGTGTGTTTTGGTGTGTGTGCCAAGACAGAGTCGGTAGCCCAGACAGATGCAGACAGACCTTCTGTTAGGTAATCCCAAGGCTGGCCGCCTGTGTGTGTGTGTGTGTGTGTGTGTGTGTGTGTGTGTGTGTGTGTGTGTGTGTGTGTGTGTGTGTGTGTGTGTGTGTGTGTGTGTGTGTGTGTGTGTGTGTGTGTGGGTGTGTGTGTGGGTGTGTGTGTGGGTGTGGGTGTGTACACATGGGGAAAGAGTGACAGACAGAAGCAGTAAGTGAGAGAGAAAGTGAGTGAATGGCAAGAGACAGATGCAAATTCGAGAGAGAGAGAGAGAGAGAGAGAGAGAGAGAGAGAGAGAGAGAGAGAGAGAGAGAGAGAGAGAGAGAGAGAGACCAGGTCTGTACGCAGTGTTTCCCTCAATGTGTATTTGTCTACCTCCAAGAGGCTGTCTCAACGTCTTACTGTACTGTGTGCTGTCCGCCGCGACGCGTGTATATGTGCGCGGGAGAGCGAGCTGAACGTGGAGAGAGGGAGAGGTGGGGGGTTGGGGTGGGGATTACACTAGCCCACACTGTTGAAACTGTTTATGCATACCGGCGTGTTCTGAGCTCCCCCTCTGTCGCGGCCCTGTTTACACAAACTTATTTTGGGAAAATTCCACCGCTCCGAACGAGCCCTGAACATAAATCACTGAATCTGCAGCTTTGTGGAATGATAGATGCTGTCAGTCACACACACACACACACACACACACACACACACACACACACACACACACACACACACACACACACACACACACACACACACACACACACACACACACACACACACACACACACACACACACACACACACACACACACACACACACACACACACACACCACTCAGCGGCGCACACTGTCGCTAAACCACGCCGACCTCGTAGCCGCGAGTTCCCCCGACTCGTATGGCATTGCGTAATGTTTTACTTTGTTTTTGGCGCATGTAGTAGGCTAGTGTGCTTCTGCTGTTGCACAATATCGCTCGCGCGCATGTTTGTGTCTGTGGTTGTGTGTGTGGTTGTGTGTGTGTGTGTGTGTGTGTGTGTGTGTGTGTGTGTGTGTGTGTGTGTGTGTGTGTGTGTGTGTGTGTGTTGGGGGGGGGGGGGGTCTCTGTTGCTTGTGCATGTGAGTATTTCACGAGTAGGTCTATGTGTTGTTACAGGTGGTTTGTCTTTAGGCATGTGGTGCGTTTTATACAGGCCAAGATTCAGTACAATAGGCCTATTATATATTTCGTTACATTTCTGTGTGCCCTTTACCTTTAACGTTGCCTTCGTGTGACGCGCCTTGCCATATGCAATTAGATTGTCACATCTACTATATTGGTAAAAAGTATGACATGTCACTACAATGTATTTTATTTATTATTAACTAAATAAGCTACCCTATATATGGATACAAATTTAGAAAAATGCTAAGCTAAGAACTTTCTGCAAACAGAAAGCGTGTAGTCTTTTTACCTTGATGTCTCGCTATTTTGTGCCCTTCACTGTCACCTGCTCCGTCTGTGTTTAATCCTGCCTGGAGCAAACCCCATCCACTCAGCTGTAGTTTACCAAGCTTCAAAGTGCACATTACCACCAACTCTTAAGACATTTGCATATTTCTCTCATTATTATAATATAAAGGCCGAAACAACAATAGCACTGCATTTGACACTCGACACTCACAGGCAGAACTCATCGTCTCGCCTAATTATCGACTATGGACGTGCCTGTGCATTTTATTATGCGACAGCGACACCAGCTGGTAGATTTGTAAGATGGACTTCAAGGCCCGAGGTCTCTTACTTGACTCCACAAAGAGACGGTGCGGCGATTTATCAACAACAACCACATTCAATAAGTAATCATAGTTTATTCCAAATACCTTCAAAATAGCAGGGAGGCACACAGGCTACGAGTATCTGAAGCTAATAAGCCATAAAAGCACCAGATAGACGAGATAACACAAAAAAAGAACATATTTACAAATATAAATTAAACAATTTAACATCTCACCCCTAGGATAGTATCATAATTGAAAATGAGTACGATTGTATTACAATGGTATAAAATTGTAAGAGTAAAAATATCCATAATAAAATGTTTTTTTTAGATGAAAGAAATCAATACATAACTTAAGATTTACACTGGTAGTGCAAGGAATACTGTGAGTAAAAAAATTGAAACTTAAAATATTCACATTCTTGACACCTTTGGTCCAATGAGAACTGAATTCGTGTGTGTGTGTGTGTGTGTGTGTGTGTGTGTGTGTGTGTGTGTGTGTGTGTGTGTGTGTGTGTGTGTGTGTGTGTGTGTGTGTGTGTATATAACTTCACTTTTTCATTTTCATGCTAACCCCCAGCTAAAGCCACACTCCTTAGTCTCTTCGACCACTCAAAACACTGTCATCAAATAGAAAAACGACGGCTTGAACGTTCTGCCGCCATTTTTTTTATGTCTTCATCACTCATGGAGTTCCAAGATGGCACATGTCTCGAAGCACCTAAAATACTTTGTATATGCGAGGAGGGGAAAAAAAAGCACCACTGATGTACGGAACGATATGCTGGGCGGTGGGTGGGTGGGGTCGCCGAAGTCGTTGCCCCCGGCGACGGGGACGGCAGGTCACCCTCAGTGCTTCCTGGCGTTGAAAAACCCCACGCTGGTGGGTGACTCCTTGACGGTGACGGTGATAAAGTTGGCCGTGACGTCCGTGACGAACACGTGCTCCAGGAGGCTCCGGGCGGGCCGCCAGTCTGTCTCGCCGTCCAACCCCGCCGACGCCACCACCTCCCCAAGGCTGGGCCGGTTGCCGGGATACAGGAAGGCGCTGCCGCCACCGCCATCGCCGCCACCGCCACCACCGCGCTCCGACTCACTGCCGCTGCCCCCGCTGCTGCTGCTGGTCTCATCCGAATCTCCCGTGCTCAGCTCCTTCAGTGTCTGGCTCTGGCCACCGTGTTTCCTGTCCTCCTGCCGCCCGCTACTTCCCCCTGCTCCTCCGCCACCTCCTCCGCTTCCCTTCTCCACCCGGCTGTTCGACCTCCCCGGGTGACTCCCCGCTCCCTTGGCGTCCCTCCCGATCTCCGCCCCAGTCTCTTTCCCTCTTATACGGCTGCCCTGCTCCGCTGTGGCTCCCCCTGCTGGTGGACTAGCAAACTGACCCAAGGCCGCGGCAGAGGAGGAGGTGCGCGTCTCTTTGGCTCTTTCTCCGCCTTTCCCGACGGGGCCAGAGCTGCTCCTCAGACTCGACCGGGAGTTGGCGTTGCTTCCGGAGCCACTGATGCTGCTGTTGTTGCCGTGGAGATGGCCGTTGCCCTGCTTGGCCACGCTCTGCAGGTTGAGGGCCCGCAGGCTGAGCGCCTGGGTGACTCTGTCCCGCGCCGAGAGGGAGGAGGCAGGAGGAGCGGGAGAGGATGCCGTGGGCTTCGACGTGACGGAGGAGGAGGAGTTGTGCTGATGCTGACCCACCACACCCTCCTGTCTCCTCTGGCCCAGGAGGGAGCGCTGAGAGGAGGAGGAGGAGCCACTGACACCTCCCTGGGTTCTCCCGAAGCTGCCGGAGTGCTTGGAGCTGCCATGAAGGCTGAGCATCTCTGCGCCTCCTACCTGTTGTTGTTTCAGGGGAGGGGGGCACATCTTGAGCCCCTCCCCTCGGCCGCTGCCCGTGTCCGACATGGAGCGCTTCAGGTCCGAAGAGGAGGAGCTCTTACCGTGGGAGGAGGGAACAGCTTTGTTGTGGAAGGTGGAGGAGGCAGACAGGGAGCGGTTGACCCACATGGAGTTGAGGGAGGCCGGCTTGGAGGAGGCTGACTGGGTGAAGGAGCCGGCGGGGCCCTGGGAGCCCGGGGGGGCCACCTCCCGGGACCCCCGGCTCAGCCCCGTGTAGGTGAAGCTGGCCGGCTGGAGGGGCTTCTTCACCCCGGACCTGGACTCCTCCCTAGGGCCGTCCCGGTGGGGCCTGAGGGCCTGCTGCCGTGGTGGAGGAGTGGGAGCCAGAGGAGGAGGCGGCGGAGGAGGAGGTGGAGGAGAGGGAGACGGTCTGCCCTGCCGCAGAGCCCTCAGATCAGGGTGCAGGGGCTTCCTCCCGCGCTTCTTCCGGACCGGGTCAGGTTTGGCCAGGAGGATCTGCGGCCGCTTCTGGGGGCCCGGGTGGAGGGCCCGGGGGCCAGGCTTGGCCTTCTTGGCGTGGTCGTCTTCATCGTCGTCATCCTCGGAGGAAGACGAGGAAGCGGACGAGGAGAGGCTGGAGGAGGGAGACGAGGAGGTGGGGCTGTCTTTGGGTGAAGGTGCGGTTTCCTGGCAACACAACAGGTTTGATGTTTATTCAAGGTATTCTAAATACATGGAAGCCGACAACAATAGATCAGTGGTGTTACTATTATTTACTAGTGTTACTATTTATTAACTTCATTCTTTTACAGTTTTATCCAAAGCTACTTGTCCAAAGTGAATTCAGATGCAATTAACAAGCATATAGGGGGTTGAGTATCTTGCTGAAGGTTAGGCTGCGGACGTTTGGGATCGAACCCAGTACCTTTTAGGCTGGGAGTTAAACACACCATCCTGCCCCGCCCCCTGGTTGGAACTTGTCTCTCACAAAACATTTGTAATATATTGGAGATGGTCAACAAAATGTTTTATTAGCAAGTTATTACTGCTATGTCAATACAGTATAAAAAGGACTCTCTGAGGAGTGAGGGCTTACCAGTATTTTTCGTGGGCGGCCCCTGGGTCTCTTGCCTTTCTTTTGAAACAACAGCTCTCTCTCCTGCTCCCTAAAGACAGATACCCCAACCAGAATCAGGACAACATTAACATACAAGATATTTGTTTTGGTGCACTGACCAAGAAACAAAACAATATGTACATTGTACATATTAAACACTAGGTATGTAGTTATGTAAATAAACACTGTAGGTACATTGGTTACTCTAAGGTCTGCATGTCTGGAACCAACTTGCATCAAAGGTTGAGTATTAAAGTATTTACAAATGTTATGAGCTATAATGCCAGTAAGTTTATATGATGGCTTGAATAACTTATTTAACACAGGGTCTTTGGCAAAACATTAATGCCCTTGCTGAATGATGTACACACACACACACACACACACACACACACACACACACACACACACACACACACACACACACACACACACACACACACACACACACACACACACACACACACACACACACACACACACACACACACACACACACCTTTTGTGGAACGCTGCCAGTAACCGAGGGTCCAATATATTATCTTCTGGCTCCCAGCTATTGTGCCTGAAATCATAACACAAACATAACAAATGTTAAATCGGGTTGACTGCTCAAAATTACCTGCAACCTCTGCTAATTAACCCATTGGTTATAGCCTGAACTAAACACATCTGCTTGATAATGGAGAATAATTGTGAATGCAAATTAGTTGTAGTAGACTAGCTAAAACAAAGCAAGTTGGCTTTATGGCTAATGAACATAAACTGTTTATTAAAGCATCCGAATGAAAGGTACCACCGTGTATAGGCCTACTCGTGCTTTTACTATTGCGATATTAAAAGGGATACAAATAGCTGCTGAATGAGCTTGTTGAACGCATAAAAAAAACGGGAAAGTGATTTAAAAAACACATTCACATTCTCAAGCATTCTTGAGCATTCCAAAATACCATCATATGCTACACTGCATAGAAGCACGTTTAATTTCTTGCATAATACATGCTTTTTTTTTTATATATATAAATGCAGTTTAATTGCCCCCAATGTAATGCATTTCGTGCTCCTTGTTGTGCTATCGATGATATCAGCTGCTTGCAGGAGAGCCGAGACTGTCTTTAAATCGCTCTCATCGGCGATCGTTATATTACACAAGGACTTTAGCCTAAAACCAGCTACTCTGCCCCTCTGGTTGGATATCAATGGCCTAGAGCTATCAATTACCAGGCAAAAAAAAAAACAGGAGAGCAATATTATTGTTTCCCTTTTTTTTTTCATCTCACGAACGCTAGCCATGTCGGCTAATATAGAAAGGCTAGCTCCTTACTTGGAAGACCACCCTCTCCACTTCACCAGATATTCAAACTTGCCCTGGGAAAAGGGGGAAAGGTTTGTTAGCCCAAGAAAACAAACAAACACGAGAGTCGGAATTGTTGACGTGTTCCCATTATTTTGAGGTTTTCCTACCTTTCTTGGTCGTTTGCTAAGAATGCACTCCGCGTCAAATACCTGCCCTACAGTCACCCCCTCCATTGCTACAGCAGCGCCTCTTTATTTACGAGTAGAAAGAGGTGCTGTCGACAGAATGTCCCAGCACGGCCGCCGTACCCGTCTGCATTTAGTTCTCCGAATTTTTGTATTGGTCCCACTGATGCCCTCCCTATTTATACACCAAGAATGTTAAGCATGGCTTATATAATGTAAAGTATTACTTAGAACAACTAGCAGATTAGAACAAATACATGGTGTTTTTCAGCGCAATATCAAACGCACCGTTTTCTTTCCTTTTTTACAACGGTGTGTTGTCCTTGTCTTTTACTAGATTAACTAATTTAGCAACGTGGTTGCGTCAATCGTTATAACACAAAACAGTAATAATAATATGCCTAAATAATTTGGTTATATATATTACACCTATATGCCAGTTTGAATAGTAGCCTATAGTAGTCAATATCATCTCGCTGACTGTTTGGGCCTTGTTTTAATTCGGGATGAGTGAAAATTCCTTTAAAAAGTTATTAATTATATGTTATTATAGTCGTTGTCCAATGGGTGTACCCTTGATAATCCTTTATGGGTATAACGCCCTTCATTGAGTACCTAGACCAATTTATTTTGGGTTCCACCTCCACAAAACGATGAATAAAGTCGCAAGATTTCCAGAGTAAAAAATGGCAGCAGATATAATTTCATTGTTATCTTTATTATGATTTGAAATCCCAGAAAAGGCCTGCTTCAATGACTAAACTTCCATAATAGATAGACCAGTAAACATCCGCAGCTCTAGATAGTTATTTTATTATTATTATTCATATTGTATAGAGTGAATGACAATCCCAGCAACCAGGCATTCATGTTACGCTTCATTCTCCAGTTGTTTTTCTGATGGTCTCTGACGGAACATCCACAGGACATTTTAGATTCTTCTGCCTAGGTAAAGTAAAATAGAGTCAGAAGATTATTAGTAAAGGGGGTTAGGGTTAGGAATAGGCGAAAAAGGGTTATGCATAAGGTTAAGGGTTAATGTTAGGAAAATGTGAAAAATTGAGTTCCATACTAATCCTAATCACACTGGCGGTTCCATAACGTTATAGCATATGAACTACACACTGTTACAGGTTGTAACATTGCTTATTACAGTGTAATTACACTGTAACAAGGACACCGTCATGTCAAATGTTACCCAGTCCTCTTACTTGTGTCCTATGGCGTGGGAGCTGGTGGCGCTGTTGGTATTTTCGGTGTATTCAAGGGCTCGTCCCTAATGTTCCCCAGATTGCTCCTCCATTTACTCCAGTCCACCTCTTCCACTCTTTAGACACCATAGTAGAAAAATAATCAGTAGGTCTCTTATCTATTGGTAATATATGTCTAAATCAGTGGTTCCCAACCTATACGGGGATAAAGACATACCATGATCTTAACAACAAATTCTAAGCAGAAGCCACTTTCACACTGTCAAAAGGTTATCAGATGGATCCATTGTTGGGCATAAATATAAATATAAATGGCTCAAGAACTTGCATTACGTTGATAATGAATCAACAAAAGCAAATCATGGTACAAATTATATTGTAAACAGTATTGTATTGTATTGTTCACAAGCACCACTCGAAGCAATGTTGGGAATATCAAATCCCACAACATTTCACAGCACACCTATAGCCTAGCCTATAACCTTAACCTATAAGTTGGCAAAAACAATCCTAATTATCAAGAAAAAAAACCTGAGAAGGGAAGAGGGATCCATCCTTCCAGGGATGGCAGATGGCCTCATGGGAAATAAAACTCCCAACCATAATGTTTGGCAGATTTTTGTTACATTCAAATATTTATGATGAAAGGATAATGTAAAGGTCCACATATGCGCTTTTTTTTGCGCTTCATTTTAAAACTTGTTTTGAATTACACAAGTTGTTTTGGGCAATTTAAATGACCCAATTTTAAATTGTATCTTATTTGATCTTATTTGATTGTAACTGTATGAATGAATGACAACTTCTGATATATGATATATATATATATATATATATATATATATATATATATATATATATATATAGTATATATAAAATATGTAGTGAATATACGTAACGATATTTTGCATATTATATATAATTTCTTTGTTTATTATATATAATATAATTATCTTCAATCTGATCGTTCAGTGTGTGTAACATCTGTTACAGACATTCTGCCAGTCTGCGTTACAGTGCACTGTTCTTCGCGGTGATGTGCCGGGGAGGTGGCATCAGGGCTGATGATGCAAGCAGAGTCAACAAGCTGGTGAGAAAGGCCAGCCCTGTGGTGGGGCTGGAGCTCCACAGCCTGGAGGGGGTGATGGAGAGGAGGATGACGATGAAGTCTTCATTTCCAAGCAGTTGCCGATAGTTTATGGTCGTTAATTCAGGGGCCACCCCAACTCAATTAGTCACCCCATGCCACTGCAAGGCACACAGGTTGGGAACCTTTGGTGTGAATGAGTGTGTGTGTGTGTGTGTGTGTGTGTGTGTGTGTGTGTGTGTGTGTGTGTGTGTGTGTGTGTGAGTGAGTGAGAGAGACGACCTCACCTGAAGCACCAGCGCCGGCCCTGTTCGTTGGACATGCCACCCCCAGACAGGTCCTTCTCCACCCCGGACCGCAGCCTGCTCCTCACGCATTGAGGGAGGCCCCACTCCAGGTCCAGCGTGGTGATGGCTCTCTGGTCACCCACACACGCGCACGGGATGGCGCACACATATATGAAATCACACACACACACACACACACACACACACACACACACACACACACACACACACATAAGGAAAGCATGCACAGAACAGATGTACACACACACACACACATAATCTCACACACCCACACACACACACAGAATCTCACACAACCACACACACAAACATACACACACATATGCAAGGAAAGCATGCACAGATACAGATTTAAACACACACACATACAGAATCTCTCTCTCACACACACACACACACACACACACACACACACACACACACACACACACCAGTGAGGGCCAGTAAGTTTGCAGGTTTGCAGTTTGGTGGTCAGGTTGCAGTTTAGTGGTCAAATCTATCCGCCATTGGCTGGTGGCATGTGTTCATTTTGGACCCTGTGTGTATGTGCGGGTATGCTCCTCCCACCTGTAGCTTCCAAATGTGAGTGCTCTCCTTGGCAGTCTCGTCCACCGTGTGACTCATGAGGGCGATAAGCATGTTGAACAGCAGGATGTAGGTGAGCACAATGTACCCGATCAGCAGCAGGTACAGCAACTCCTCGTACTTATAGCTGGAGTAGTAATAGGAAACAGGATGGTTATAAGAGTTACTGTGGTGGTTCTCTGTAGGCCGTTGCTTCTCCCAAACTGTGGGCCGCGACCCAGAAAGGGGATCCAGCAGCAGTGGAGCATGTAGGCCGAGGGATGGTCGCAATAAAGGGGGGACTGATTGAAAAGGGTAATACTGTATTGTAGAACAATAAATAGATAGAGATACATGTCAGCCTTTGTATCTAACAATCAAAGCAGATTTTAGGGTGAAAATTAAATGTTTTCACAAAGAGCTACTTAAATGAAAAATGTAATGTGGAAAATACATGGTAGCTTTTGAAGGTATCATTTATTATCGTTCTCATCGTTATGATTATTACTATTATTACTATATATCCATATCAACTAACATACTTGAAACCATGATACTCCATGTTGTATTGCATCATGCACATCTGTACCTCTTGGGAAAGCCAAGGTCTCCCATCCCGATGGTGAGCTTGAAGAGCTCCATGGAGGTGTAAGTGATGTCCCTGAAGTCCGGCCCGCTGCAGTCGACCTCAGCTGGGCAGGACGGAGGGTTTGACTCCTCCCCCATCCACGGGGGCTGGTCTGTGAGCATGGTGACTATGGCTGGGGAGGGACGGGGACAAGAAGAGGGGAGCATCGATCACATCAAGGCGGCTGCTCCATCCAGAGCAGTCATGACAGTCTCTGAACTGACCTGTGTGTTTTGGTTGATATAGCTTGTTGGGTTTCGTTTTTGAATGCACTTGGTTGAGATGTTCTGTGTCTGTATTGATTACTTGGTCAGATTTTCCTGTGGCAGCGCTGAGGTGCCTTCTTTCCTAACCTTGGGTTAGATCATGGTTGATGTAGAGACTGTTATAGCTGCACTATATGCAAGTTGGCATCCCTGTACGTTTAATTATTAAAGATGCTTCCAGAAGATGATTGTCATATTGAGCACATTTTTGCCATATTTGTTTTGAAATGGAAACTGAAAATGAGATGAAAAGTATATGTGAGTAGGAAACTGAAGCTGATGCAGAGAATGCAGAGAATCCGTGGCAAAAATAAGCATACCAGTACAAACATTTGCATAATCATATAAATCACGGCATCGACAATTATATATATATATGTATGTATCTATATCTATATCTATATCTATAGCTATATAGCTATAGATATAGATATAGATATAGATATATACTGTGTGTCTTAATTGTATTTCCTTTGGGGCAGTTTCAACCAGCCAGGGGCACCTGCGGAGAAGCCAGAGAGGAAGACGACGTAGATGAGGAGGAAGGGGATGATGTCACCAGTGATGACCTCATGGAGAAGACAGAGAGAAGGTATGAGGTGTGACATGACAGAAACCATGGCAACCAATGACACTTCTGAGTCCTGCACAAGGTTTTCTCCTTCTTTCGTTTTTCATTTGAGATTGATTTTCTTTTACATTTATGAGCTGCCTAACGTTTTTAATAATGCACTCAGCTGTGGTGCTTTGTTCCGCAGACACTGTGAGTAAAAGCTTTCCTTCTCCTTTTGTTCCTGATTTATTCATAGTGGATCGTTAAGTGCCAGGAATCACGAATGGCCCAACGTCCCACGAATCTTGTGATGAAATTGAGTGGTTGGAGTCATAGCTCTCTGAGTCCCAATCTTAAAACAGACTACAATATGATGCAATGTTTTATTTTGTTCTAAAGAAAATCATTCCAAATGGGATTTTCATCATGTGTACATCACCAACATTAATACTTTATGCCTGGTTTTTAGTTTGAGGTTAAATTATAAACACTGTGAAATGTTAACAATCTAGCAATGTTTTTGTGCCTTTTACACAAACACCCATACACAGTGATGTATTGTGAACCATGTAAGAGCCTAAACGAGCCTAACTGCTTCCCCTCTCTGTGGTAGCAGTAGTGGCCGGTATAGGCTGTGTTTGTATCATGGCACATACACCCATATATATGTTCATCATCCTCCTGTCTAGCGAGTACCTTCTGTATCATGACGCTGTAGACGCCCATGCATTTCACGCCCCTGGCGAAGTAGAGCAGATCAACCCAGGCCAGCACCATGCTGAGAATCATGAAGCCCAGGTACTCTGGGCGGCTGCACAGGTACAGAGCCGCAGACACCAGGAACAGCAAGCCCTGAGCTGAGCTGGAGCAACAACACGCACGCACACCACACACACACATGCACACATGCACACACATACACACACGCAAACATGCATGCACACACACACGCACGATTCTGCTTTTTTGTGTTATTGTCTTTAGGAATGTTCATAAATTAATTATTGATTCGTCAATTTATCATTTTGTAAAATATTCAAAAAATGTGGTAGGCAAAGTGCCAAGTACTCAACTAGTGCAATAATTAAACTGCAATACTGTTATATTGCCAACAAATAAACCAAATAGGAATGAACTTACAACAAGATATCAAAGTAGCCATCTATCATGAATGTGCTTAGTTTTGGACGTTTTCTCATCAAGTCCAGGATCTACGAATAGAAAACCAAAAACCTTTTCACATGTTATAAAGGTTAGCTTAAAACAACAGCAGATGCTAAGCAGATGCTTTCATCCAAAGATAATTAACATACAGTTCACTAAGGAGCAGGTAGAGCTGAGGCATCTCATGGGTGCCTACAGGTATCAAGCAGACATTGAGGATCGACCCCAGTTCCTTTTGGCTGGGAGTCAAACTAGCCACTTCACTGTCCTTCCCCTGAATATTTAATTGAAATCAGAATCAAATCATTCCTGTACTTACCCCTCTGAGGAATAAGTAAAGTGATGCTATGAATGTAATCAGACAAAAGACAAGGTACATGTATCCTCTGGAGCTCTTCACCGCTTGGAATGAATGCTGTAGGCCAGAAAGTATCAACACAGGTTTTAACAGATGTTAAACTACTCAAAACCAATGCTACAGATGTATTTCTATTATATGTATTTGATTCATTTATGAATCCTTCGCTTTAAATATCCTATTCTGTTCCTCTTCTTAAACATTGTAAATGTGTTTCCATTTATTTGTAAACTCAACTCAAAAATAAATAAATGATAGATTCACAATAATAAAAGCAGCAAATGGGATTGTTATTAAGAATAGTTTTCAACACTGTAAATAATACTTTTTATTGTGTTTTTATTGTAAAGAAACACATTGTCTGAAAAAGTCTGCAAGGTCTTCTGACCTTTACACAACACTCCAAATTAGCCACCATTAAACCACAAATTAAATCACAAATCCCTAAGAACATTGTTCTTATCCTCACCATGTCTTTCTTGTTGTAGGCAATGGTGGTGAAGGCCCCGAGGTAGAGCAGGTAGAGCAGGAAGTGGAGCAGGAAGAGACGGCCCGCGAATTGGTTCCACTTCTGGTTCAGCAGGCCACACAGAGGCTCCACCTGCAGCAGGTCCACACGTCTCTGCAGAACACACGCACAAACGCACGCACACACACACATAGATGCACACGCACACATGCAGGCACACGCACGCACACACAGACACACACAGACACACACAGACACACACAAACACACAAAATATATTAACCTTAAAATGAAAATAATTTCTAGTTTAGATAGTTTCAATATGTTTTCTTTATCCCCATTGATTTACAGTGACTTACTACCGGATGTCAACAGACATTGGGGTTCAGACCTAGAACCTTTTGGCTGACAGTCAAATACCCTATACTTCGAATGTGACAATAACTTAAACTATTACTAAATCAACCGTCAATCAAATCAACACTTAGCGGCCAGTATAAACTTGCGCACTACTAGACTCTCCCAACCCCACCACCCACCACACTATCACTATGACAAGTTAACCAAAAGTGAGTGACAGTAGACATCAACATAAAATGAATCAGCAAGTGTGCTGCTCAACTGCACCAATCTTCAACATGCTCCAACAATATGGTCCTTTTGATGCCATATTCTTAGGGATCTGCACCCGCGGACCTGTGAAGCCCTTTGATAAAGATCCACGGATGCCATTTGATCTAGCAGTAGTAGAAGTAGTCATATTGTCAAGCACCTCATCAAGAGAGACCTTTCAACTCACAGGGTTGTCGCTGCCGTAGACCACCAGCTCCAGGATGGACCTGTCGTGACAGTAGGTGTCCAGGGACTCCAGATCGTACAGGGAGCAGTGGATGGGTCCGTACGACCACTCGGTGAACTTGCGGGACAGGTGCTTTGTGTCCTTGTTCTTGAACTCCCTTTGGAGGAGGTGCCTGAACAGCTGCGTCGGACAAAGAGGGAGACACAGGTCTCGATCAGAGAGCGTGTGCAAGGGAACCAGAGCAGACAACGGTACAATCGTCTTATATAACCTTTGTTTGCGCTTAGTTTTTTTGCTACCGTTATATATCTGCCACGTCCGTCTGCATCTGTTTTAACCATCCCCAGACAGAGGGGTCCCTCTTCTGTGTTCCTTCTCAAGGAACACCTTTCCTTTAGATTTGTGAGACGGATGATACATAAATTACCATTGACTTGATTTAACTTGAGAAGGGGACGAGTCAGTCTTTAAAGAAGACATATAGATTCACAAGAAGAATCAATATTCTGTCTGTAAGTAGCCGATGGAGCAAAAACTGCATCTGTATGTTCTGGTCCATCCTATACTATTATATTATGGTCCAGGCTGTTGTAGTCTATTCTGGTTCAGGCTGTTCCAGTCTATTCTGTGCTGATCTGGACTGTTTAGATCTATATTCAATTTTGAATTATATTCTTATTCAAACGTCTTCCATTACTGTTACAAAAGGGAACTATTCTGCCTAATTTATAATCGACTGTGGTCGTATCGCTCAGCTGTTAATGGAACTGACCCTGTTGAACCATGTCACAACGACAGCACAGTCAGCTAGCGAGCGTTGGTCTACTTTACCTCCACCTTGCCCATCTTGGCGGCCAGCTTCAGGGGGGTCAGCCCTTTCTCGTTCTGTATGGCCTCCAACCTCCAGTCCGAGTTGACCTTGGCGGTGACGAGCAGGATGTGGTCATACATGGCCGTGATGAACTTGGTGTTGTCCTTGCTGTCGTCATCTGCCACCATCACCAGGGCATGCAGCACCGTGTTGCCATGGGAGTCCTGCTCCGAGACTCTGGCCGACGCGCCCAGGAGGAAGTCCACCAGCTCAGGTTGGTTGGTGCAGGCAGCCAGGGACAGAGGCAACTCCCCTGTAGTGGAGGGAGTCACTGGCGTCTTCTCATGTTTGTCTTAGGTGTAGTAGCTTACTATTTGTATCTTTAAAAGGGTGAGGAAACCCCCGTTTTAGCAGGAGAACTGGAGATCGAGGAGATTCAAAAAGTGAATAAAAACCTGATGAAAATGACCTTGAAAAGTGTTTTTCAGGCGGAAGTAGCAGCCCCCCTCATGTTTTACATAGAATTTATTCCTTTTGACCACTTTAGAAATTGTAGCTACACCTTGTCAGACCTACACTTTGTGAGACCCAAACAGAACTGGTATCAACTGAAAAACCTTTAAGAGTAACACAGTACTAAAAAACAATATGTCACTTCCCATACAAAATATATTATTATTGTTATTTTAGCTACAATGCACTCTGTCCCCATTAGAAACTTGATCGTAGTGCATTGTTACTCCAATATCGATTATATGCTTCTCAGCCTCTCGGATAAAAGCATCTGCTATTGGCTAAAGGAACATGTCACAAACAATGGTTAGTGACATTTCCTGCCTCTAATTTGGTTGCGCTTTCATCGTTTTTATACATAATAATAACCCAAATCATTTCACACATATGGATCATGCACAGATATCTCTGTAGCATCACACTACAATGTTAATGTAACATTATTATGATATATAATCTAATGTCAAAGTCATGCTCTCACCAAAGTAGAAGCTGGGCTCAGAGCTGTCTGGCTGGAACAGTTTACCGCAGGCTTTGGCGTTGACGTCTGCTCCCTTCTCCACCAGCTTCTTCACATAATACGTGTTCCTTCTCTCGATGGCAATGTGAAGAGCCGTTTGACCTAGATGTGAGGTTTTCATGGAGTTCAAAGCTTTTATTAAGTATAAACTGTACAGTATAAGGACATCTTTTTTTAGGACCTTTCCCAGAAGCACCAAATTTATAATTATTATTACTGAATCACTGACCTGCTTAATTAATAATTGTTCAATTGTGCATCTGCTTAATAAAATGGGAGAAGATGTACTTTATTAATCCCAGATGGGAAATACTGGATTATTAATCACATGAATCACTAAGAATAACTAAAACACCCCATTTTTATTTGATTTTAATTGCTTCACTTACTGAACACTTTATTCTTATTAACTAATTCAGGGCTCGAAGGCAAACTGATTTTACAGAGTTATGACCACCTTTGTAGTGGCAGCTTGTGTAGGACGAGTTGATCAGCTTCTCGATGTCTCCCATGTCCTCTGCGATGTTCAGCAGGTACTCCACTATCTCATTCTCCCCACTGCTCACGTTCAGCAGAGCCTTCATCAGGACTGTCTTCCCATGGGACTGATCTGAGGATTCAAGGGAAGTTATTCACGGTACTTTCAAGATTCGATGTTCATTATTCAAGGTAACTTCCAATTCAATTCAAGGTAAGTTATTAAAGGTAAATTAATTGGTTAATTCTAGTTGCCAGGCTCACTTCTTTAGTCACAATGTTCCTTTATTTCCCATCTGGGATTAATAAAATCATATTTTATTATCGTATCTAAAAAGTAATGGAGGAAATATTTCCTAAATGATCAGTGTGGCAAGGCTTGGTAAGTAACTATTCATTCCAATAGTATGATTTGGCAGATCATGATAGCAGACCATTTATTATTACTTCTTTATGACACTACACAAACAAACTGTAATGGATGTGATATCAAACAGCTAATGCATCTCAGTTATAACGTGTAGAAACGTTGTATATTGCTTAACCTAAATAAACTAATCAATGGATAAAATCTAACATTAAAATACCATCCACTCAATTCTTTCAGAGCTTTCAATCTAGTGAACGAAACGTTGATCAAAAAAGGGTAATTGTATGCCTACTTACACAGTGAGTGAGAGAGTGGTTTCCTGGTCTTATCCAAGTAGTCCTTCAGTCCATGCAGCCTTTCAACATCCCCGCTGGCCACAATTTCAAAGAGCTTGTCGATGTCAAACCTTTCCTCTACCTTCACACTACTGAAAATACAAACCAATCAATCCATCAAACAGTTACTATCGCATTGTTTATATGTAGGGCTGTGCATTCCTGTCTTGTTTCTGCTTTGAGATGTGTTTGCCTGTTTGTCCGTCACGCTTGTTGACAAATAGGTCATTTATGTTTATTGTGGATTCCTTTTCCTCTTCGAGGAATGAATAAACTGTATCAAATAAAATAAAAATGAATCCATATATAATTGATCAACCAATTAATGTATCAATCAATGTTTCATTCAACCCTGTCAGACAATGACAGAATAAACAATTAATCAATCGATTCATCCATATACCAATCGATCAGCCAACCAATCAAATAATTAATTAATTAATTATTATATCAATCGATTGACCCATCCAGTATTCAATCCACCATCCAATCAATCAATATTTTATTGTGCTATTTTCCTTCTACATGTATGTGACCTGTGTCTAATCATCGTTATAACCTATGAGCGAGTACATTTGGTTCTGCGGTTCTTACGAGAGCGCCGTCAGGTTGAAGCGGCAGTGGGGGCTGTCGGGCTCCAGCTCCTCCTGGTTGTTTGAGTCCATGGGGGGCTTGGCGGTCCACAGGCAGTTCATGTTCAGGGCGGACAAGATGAAGGGCTTCCTCTGCTTCTCATACTGCTTCCGAATTCGCGCCTTCTCCTCAGCCGGCCGGTCGTCCACCTCCATCAGCTGCTCCGCATGCCGGAACTTCTCCTTCTCCTCCTCTGGGTCCGGGAGCTGGTCTTTCTCTCCTGAGCTCTCAGGAGAGCTGCTCGACGACTCCGTGATCTCCTCCGCAGCGGGCCCCATGACCCTCCACCAGGAGTCCGCAACGGCCCTCTCCCGCGGGGCAGCGCCCCCTCGGTCCGAGTCCGGGAGACTGTACTCCGGCGGATCACCCCCCCCGGACTCCAGAAGGTAGTCCCTGGTGCCTGATTGGTTCATTTTGTGTAATACTTTGGGGGGGGGGGGGGGGGGGGGGGGGGGAGGAGGACACAGAAGACAAGACGAGAAGATGTTGTGGGATGTGTCCCACATGTCACTCATCGTCTTTCGTGGTTGTTCCCACTCGATTGATAAAGTCATGCAATGTCTTTCTTTCTGATACCACCTGTGTCCAGGATACAGCACATGAGAACAGTACATGAGAAACAAGTAAGCCTTTTGAAAATATATGGAATGTATCTTATATGAATACCACTAATAATTATAACGTTAATGGCAATGATACATTATTAATAATGATAAAGGTTTTTTAATGAGATTTCTTTTTGCATTTTGCAAAGATGCATTTTGAATAAAAAAAACTACAAGTTACAGCACATTACCTATAATATATAATAGTATATTCAATATTCTTCTTACCTGTTTTTCTTTTTATCTTCTCAGAACTTCAATGCTGGGGTACGAAACTCTACATATCATTCCACTCATTCATTCTTCCTCCCTCCACAAACTCTGGTGTGACCGTGTGAACAGGATTGTGCCCTATCATCCTCTATCAGTTTATTTATTTATTTGTGTCGTGTCGGTGTGCGTTGGGGAGTGTGCTCATCAATTGTTAGTCCATTAAAGAGTATCTTGTGCTGCTGGTAAGGAGGAGAGGAGAAGGAGGGTGGTGAAAGTGTGTGTGTGTGTGTGTGTGTGTGTGTGTCCAATGTGGGAGTCGATGACCTGACTCATCAAGTCATTATGATAATGCACAGACCATTAAGTTGCTCTAATGGACAGCACAATAAGATACTGGGGCTCCACATCTGACCACACCCGGAAACACACACACACACACACACACACACACACACACACACACACACATACACGAACACACACACACACACACACACACACACACACACACACACACACACACACACACACACACAAAGAGACGCATGCACGCTGTCTTGGAAAATCATTTTATTTATTTATTTCCTTATTGAGTGCTTGGCCATAGTGTGTCTAATGATTTTTTTTGTTTTTTTTGTGTTATGTAAGTGTGTGTGTGTGTGTGTGTGTGTGTGTGTGTGTGTGTGTGTGTGTGTGTGTGTGTGTGTGTGTACTGTTACTATTGAGTGCTGTTTCATCATTTGGTTTTTGCACAAAGTGACTGAAGTTATTCACATATGTAATTAAGGAACAGGTAATGGTTAGACAACCCAGACACTTTCTGAGTCAAACACGCTTGTGCAACTGTTTGTGTGTGCCTGTGTGTGTGTGTGCGTGCCTGTGTGTGCGTGCCTGTGTGTGCGTGTTTGTGTGTGTATGTGTGTATGTGTCTGTGTGTGTGTGCTTGTGCGATTCTAAAAGGTGCCCTCATGTTTTCACATTCTGCCCCTTTTCTAGATGTTTTGAACTAGTACTGAACTAAATAGCTTGTTAGGTATCACCTTCCTTAATTGGTAAAGCCTTCGACCCTTTGGCAATAACAACGTCAACGATCAACCACTTACTACGTCAAGTGATTTCATTCCACGTCCAGATGCAGCTGTTTTTCCTCTAGAGGGCAGTAGCTCAACGCTTAACTAAATGCAGTATCTATATACAGAGCGTGGCTGTATTATGAGAACAAATAGAGCATATCTCTCCACTTCCCGGCTGAGCTGAAGTTATTTATTCTTGTTTGTTTTGAGAAAAATAACTGTTCTAACGGACACATAACATAGAAATATAGCTTAGCCTGGAAAGTTAGTTTGAATGGAAATGATACTGTAATGAAATTTAAGAAAGACCCATTGGTAGCTGTAGCCTTTAATAAGGGGTTGGCCAGGCTATATTTCAGATATTTTCAGAAAGGTTTCTATGTAGGTATACTGTACAACATACTAAAAAATATACCTATTTAACTAAACTTATTTCTTTATTTTTACTTTAAATGTAGGCGAAATGTATGTTCAGATGATTGAAACAAATGCTTCCATAAATATAATATATATACTTTTTTTATAAATAGGGCAGTTCAGCCATTTGTAGTCTCATTGTGGTGTGCTTATGAATAGGAAGACAGAGTACTGAGAAGACGGGTGACTGGATTCAGTTCCATTCTGAGCCTCTTTTCTTTGGCCTTTATGTGTTGGGCTCTCATGTCGTCATTAAGACGCAGTGAGGCCGCTCTGCTCTGTAAACCACTGTCACAAATTAACACACACACACACACACACACACACACACAGGTGTCTGGTCATCCCTTGAACACCCCCACACACACACACGCACACACAGAGGCGACTAGTCATCCTTTGAACACACACACACACACACACACAGGTGTCTGGTCATCCCTTGAACACCCCCCCACACACACACGCACACACACAGAGGCAACTAGTCATCCTTTGAACACACACACACACACACACACAAACACACGCACACACACACATAACGACACAGACACACACTGACTTTTCTAGGCTTCCAACACCACCAGTCAACCATTCAAACTGTCTTTGTTGTCTGGTTCTGGCTCCCCTGGGTTCCAATCACATGTTTCAACACACACTCAAACTCACCTATTGAGCCTTGCTGGATGCATTTTTTCACTCTCCTCTTTAATTTTTCCTTCAGAATGAACACATCCGTCATACTGTGACAACTATGGCTTCATAGATGAATGCTGTAATCATTCAATATAAACTGGTTCAATACAAACACACAAACCTAGAAGGATATATACCGGGATCTCATGGCCGATCAAAGACGCACAATAAAATACTTGAAGCACAAAGAGTACGGTGTGCATGTCCATGCACATACACAATCACAAGGTTAGATGCCTGAAAAACACTGACACACACTCACTCACTTGTAAAGCTTGGGTCAAATACTTCATCATTTTTTCCCACCTATTTGATCCTGATGACATCATCATTGTTGTCGTCCTTGCTTCTGAAGTAATGATCACCTTGGATCACAAGTGAGACAGAGAGTCAGCCAATCAGTGAGTCAATCAATCAATTCTTGTAATATCGGTTTCTGTCCTTTAAATGTGATTAAAATGGAACGACAAGCAAAAAAGGAAATAGAAATAGTAGAAAAACTGAACACAGTACTATTGCCGTCATTGATTCCATCACACTTTAGCATATTTTAACTGTTTCAACAGTTTAAATATACTCTAGATCCTTTATTGATAAAAGGATCTTGATTATATTTCCACTGTTTCAACAATTATACAAAGAAAAAACAAAATAAAACCTCATTGAGTTCTTCTGAGTTCTTAATTAAAATTGTATTTGAAGAGGTTCAGGGTTCTGGTCTGTCAGTGACTATATTAAACCCTAGGGGATTCAAAGTTCCACCACTGGGAACAAAACACAATTCACAATGTATTTAATTTGTCGCCTAGCAACAATTCCACTGCACAATTGAATCTCCACATCATGGTCCAGGTTGTTTCCAGTGTAGCCAAACTGCTGTAAAAACGAAGAAATATGAAAATATTGATGCATGTAAGTCTCCACAATCCGTGTTTCTTAGGCTTAGTCTGTTTGCGGCTCATAAAATCGTGTACAAACAGTCTTGTCAACCGGTTAAGAGAGTTTATTATGCTTAGTGTGGTTGCGGCTCGTAAAATCAGTACAGAAACAGAACTAAATTAAATGAACGTGTGCATTTGTCATGTAAGATTACAAATTGACACACAGATAGTAGTCTCCAACTGTGACAACTCACAGATGAATAATGTCAGCTGTGAGTTATCCTAGTAACAGCTAACATCTCCTGCATGTTGCTGTGCTATTCCACCAACAGAGAAGAGCGCTCAGTGAGGTAACTTGGTTTGTAGCCAACGGGAGTTTAATATACTATTGAATACGAATCATCTCCACACCTGCATCGCTCCACTCCAATTACACATATCGTTATGTGTATATATGTGAGTGTGTGTGTGTGTGTGTGTGTGTGTGTGTGTGTGTGTGTGTGCATGCGCCTATGTGCATCAGGGAGTGTGTTTTCAATAGGTCATCTAAATAAAATGTTTCAAGCAATTACTGGAGGTGTGTGTATGTGTGTGTGTGTGTGTGTGTGTGTGTGTGTGTGTGTGTGTGTGTGTGTGTGTGTGCGCGCGTGCGTGCATTTGCACGCTTCGCTGGACATGCTGTTTTTCTCCTCTCCAGATAATCTCCTTACATAACCACTCATTTAATTCACTTTTCACTCCCGTCCTAATCCTTCCTTCTTCCTGCTCTCATCCTCTCTCTCTCCCCTCTCTCTCTCTCTCTCTCTCTCTCTCTCTCTCTCGCTCTCCTTTCATCACCAGACGAAGAATAATGAACACTTGTTGCTTCTGCTACTCCATTACTTCATTTAACATTCTGAATGTTAATTAAGTTATACTATAACATTATTTTCTGTTTGTTTTGGCCCTGTGCCAACACACTCATTTCTGTTTCCCCTCCATGTGACATACACGCACGCACACGCACACAGATGCATGATCCTAGTCCTGCATTGCATGTGGCTTTCACGTTGGATGAGGTGGACAGAAGGGCAGAGAAAGGGAGATAGAGAAAGGGAGAGAGAGAGAGAGAGAGAGATAAGGGGTAGAGAGAGATGAGTGGCGGGAGGTTGGGGCAGAGCTAGAGCGTCAGTGAGCGCAGCAGTGAGCAGACCGCTGTTTCGCCGTAGCCTACAAAGGTGCAGGGACTACAGCGTCTAACGATTTTTATCACACCATTTTACCATAGAAGGAAGCAGAGGGAGGTTGGAGCCGAACATTAGACGGAGGCTTTTTAACTGTTTATGGAGAAAATGGATGTTCCACACGTGGAGCACAATCTCAGAAGTCCCACGAGTCCGTGCGTGGACCTGAAAAGCCTGGAAAACCTACATCTGTGCGATAGAGAAGGCAAGTGGCTGCGAGTGGTGAGGTCTGTGCGTATGTGTGTGTGTGTGTGTGTGTGTGTGTGTGTGTGTGTGTGTGTGTGTGTGTGTGTGCGCGCGCGCGCGTGCATGTCCGTGTGCGCAATATCGGTTTGGCAACATCATGGTGATATTAATTTCTTTCTGGGAGTATATGAATGAATGCATTGTAGTCTGGGATATTTTCCTGGTGCGTGAACAAGGCAGACACTGGGGCTGTTTTAAGACTATTTAAATGCTGACTCATTAAAACAATGTAAGTCATGTCAACACGGTCAACCCGGTGTCGGTAGAAGACTTTTTTTATATCAGCCCATGTGTGTTGGGGCAAGAAGTGATGTCCTTGTGTTTCTGTGAACCCATGAGATTTTGATTTGATTTCGGTGTCCGAACCAGCCCCTATAATAACCGTTTGCGGTATGACTAGGCCTACATTTTAAGAAATCCTTTCCTTAGAATAATGTTGTAAATCATACAGGTATGGCTTTGTCCTCACTCAGAAATTCCCAGCGAATAACATTTACGTATTTATGAATGAATAGGTTGGCTATATATATATATATATATGTATGTTTGTATGTGTGAAACAAAGTCCGTTTTAATGGGAAAGGTGAGCCATGCAGTGCGTGCTGCTGCGGGAGACCAATGTGCTTGGTATTCACTCTGTGTGTCTGTCTATCTCTCTCTGCATCCAATTCCCTTCACAGTGTGTCTGTGTCATTTATACAGCCGGGATAGTGACAGGATAGTGGACCAAGAATGAAAGAAAGAAAGGGGGGGGGGGGGGGGGGGGGGAGAGGTGAGGAGAGAAAGTGAAAGCAGGAAATTGAAATTTTGCATAGTCATGAAGTGCTTTTGTTCTTTGTCCATGTTCTCCATGGCAACTTTGTTTTATGTCGTTTGCCAACCTATAGTGTTTTGCAATATCAACCTGAATCCCCATTAATACGACACAGCTTAGCTATTTCTATTTTCAGAAAGCCTATTTTCTCTAAAGTTAAGGATCTTCGATACATTCATTGATTACATAGTATAATACAATTATTGGCAGTTGGAACATAATTACAGATACAAAAATATATAGGTTCCCCTCTTTGCAATGAATCAAATGTGATAACAAACAAATCATAATTTCCTTTAAATCAGGAATCATCTGGAATACACTCAGATGTGGTTATTGTCGACAAAATAAAGGTAAGTACTGCCTCAACTTAAGATACAATGCACAATCAATACAGCTATGTATTATTCATTGAGCAGCTGAGGATGGTGGAATAACTTTGAAAGACATCCCAGGGACGAGGCACTAGCCTACGGCTTGAGAGGCAACAGTCTCCCCCACGGGTCTCCAGGTCGGTGTAGGTTAATTAAAGTTAACCCAGATACAAAGCACTGTCTTCAGGCTTTAGTGTCTCAGTACTGCCCTGGCCTGGGCCTCCATCCTGTGGATGGTTATTTAGCTTGGGGGGGGGGGGGGGGGGGGGGGGGTTGATGGGGGGTTTGATAGGGGAAATGGAAATTCTGGATTACCCCAGAAGTGACCCACCACATCAAGGTTGGAAGGCTGTTACCCTGGGGGTGAAGCATGCCCTGGAGGAATGCCATGGATCACTCTCACCTTTTTTCTCTCTCTCTCTTTCTCTCACTCTCACTCTCTCCCTCACTCTCTCTCTCTATCCTGTCTGATAGATGTTGACCATGGAAATTAAACTCTTATCTCTGGCTGTGTTGGAAGGCCTGGTGGTTTTAAGGCGTTTCTTACTGCCTGGTCACCACAGTCTGTAGGACTGAGGACTGAGAAAACTGGAAGCTGGTTGTGGAGGCTATGCTAGCACGCACACACACACACACACACACACACACACACACACACACACACACACAGAAGGGGTGCACATAATAAAGTCATCCCATGGCTATTTGACTCTGTTTTGGTCTCCGGCCGCTGCCTGTTTTCAACCACAAACAGATCCACAATGATGAGGCGCGCTGATGGAAATGACCCCAGGGATGGAGCACTCCCCTGGGGGTGGAAATCCTTTGTTTAGCCATAGGCGCTGGAGGGATCAGCTGGTTGACCACATTGGCTTTTTGGGATGCTGCGTGTTAAATGTCTGAGCTAACAGGAAAAGGAGGATATAGTAATTGTCAATGAGTGGAAGTGAAATGATGAAGGGAACAAGTAAAGGGGGTAAGGAGGGGAAAAAGCGGAGTGCTTAGGTGTTTGTTTTTGTTGCATTTTTACCCATGCAACGGAAAAAATGAATGGAAATAAATGTGGTTATGTCACGGTGCAGCAGATGGAAGACAATTCTGCATCGTTTATCATGTCCCTTTGTTTGTGACTTGATGTTTGATGTGAATGTATCAAAAAAGTTGAAATGAAGGTCTTTGCCTTATAATTTGCTCTGTGAGTATGAGCACTAACATATGAGTATGTAGTCACTGGCAAGGTTGTGTGTGTGTGTGTGTGTGTGTGTGTGTGTGTTTGCACGTGTGTGTGTGTGTGTGTGGTGTGTGTGTGTGTGTGTGTGTGTGTATGTGAGAGGTGTCTTGAGCATGGATTTGAATGGGAAAGGTTATGTAAAGTCCAGCGAGCTACACGTTCATTCCAGAGGACAAACATTAGTCTGAAACAAGATCCAGTTTACCGAATTTGTTTTGAAAACACTATATATATTTAAAACTAATATGAATATTATGAAGGACAACATGGTGCAACGATGACTATTTCAAACATTACACACACAAACATACACATGCACCCCCCCACACACACTCCCCCCCCCCCTCTCTCTCGCTCTCTCTCTCTCTCTCTCTCTCTCTCTCTCTCTCTCTCTCTCTCTCTCTCCTCTCTCTCTCACACAGACACACCCTTGCTTTCTAGAATGCTTCATCACGGTGTGTTGGGCTGTGAAAATGAGCCTATTTTTGGCCCCTCCACTCCAGACTCATTAAAGTTTAATGTCATGCTTCAAGCAGAAGTGTATTCATTGACGGATGTTTATGTGTGTGTGTTTGTGCGTGTGTGTGTGTGTGTGTGTGTGTGTGTGTGTGTACGTACGTACGTACGTGCAAGTGTCCTTTTGGCCTTGGCCATTTACTCCGGGTGCACATTCTTGACTCTGAGCACTGCCTCCTAGTCGTGTATGCATTTTTGTTTATTTGTGTGTATTTGTGTGTATGTGGAAATGCGCGTATGCAAATCTGCATGTTACCAAAGCCAAATTTCATCCTGTGTGTGAATGGTGTGTGTGTGTCTGTTGTGTGTGTTAATGGCATCTCTTAACAAAGGAAGGCCTGACCAGTTATTTTGAAGGAATATGAGTCTGTGAAAAAGTCATAGTGTTAAAACCAAACATTAAATGATCAAAATTGGTGAAAATATAATTTTCATTTAATTGCATATGTGAGTGGGTTTGAGTACCTTGATGGGTCTTCATTTGTATGTGTGTGTGTGTGTGTGTGTGTGTGTGTATGGACATATGCGTAAATTGGCATAAATATGCATGTTTATGTATGAGCAGCTGTTTGTGTGTGTGTGTGTGTGTGTGTGTGTGTGTGTGTGTGTGTGTGTTGGTTGTGTGTATTTCCATCTGCAGATTAATTGAGGACCATAACCGAAGGTCGTTAGACCTCCAATTACCAACACACCATTAGCATAAAGTTAGCAACTCATTTGCATAAGCTTGACTTGGAAAATAACAGCAGCTCAGCAGCTCTAATACCTGCCCTATAATAGCACGGAAATACAGCGCAATAGCAACAAGATGACCCGGAAATTGGAATGAAAATGAAATGTATGTAATTTATTTAATTAGCAAACAATAGATGATAATCAAAGGGCTACAAATAATGCCGGCTTGATCAATGTAGGCGACACAAAGTGGCTTCTGAAATGTACTTCTTGAGTTTTGTAGTGTCACAATACGCTGCTTCTGCAGATTGCATCGCCATGGCGATTAAGGATTATTTTCTGTTGTTCACAATCCTGTCACTTTTTTAAATAACTAATAATATAACAAATGTGTTTTTCAAGAAAGAATAAAAGCAACATTTGGGATGTGTGTATATGGTGAGTGTGTGTGCGTGTGTGCGTGTGCGTGTGTGTGTGTGTGTACGCGCGCGCGTGTGTGTGTGTGTGTATAATCTATGTCATTCTCTCTTTCGCACTCTCTCTCTTTACCTCTCTATCTGTCTATCCATCTCTCTCAGTCTATTTCCTTTATTACTCCCCACTGCTCTCTCCTCCTCCTTCTCCCTCCATCCCTCTCTTCATCTCCCCCCCCCCTATTCACCTCCTCTCTCCATCCCTGTCATCTCCCCCTTCTCCTCTATTTCCTCCTTCTATCTCCATCCCTCTCTTTGTCTCCCCTCTCTCAGTCGTCTCAATGGGCTCCTTGTACGGCCCTTGTGTGAGTGGCCCCTGTGTGTGCACTGAAGACACACTCTGTCCTCTGGCCCAGAAGGCCCCCCTCTGATCTGCTGCTGTGTGCAGAACAGCATGCATAAGGGAGTGGGGGCTTGTGTGGTGGATGTTGCGGTGAGTGAGTGTGTGTGTGTGTGTGTGTGTCTGTATGAGCTTGTCTGTATGTGTGTTTGAGGGGGGTGTATCCCTCTTACAGTATCAGCTAGAAGTGTGTGAGAGAGAGAGAAAGATGGGGAGAGAGAGATAGAGAGAAGGGGGAGATAAAGAGATAGATAGCGCGAGATAGAGAGGGGGAGAAATGGGGAACAAGTGAAGAGAGAGTGGAAGTGATCAGTGACTTCTCACATGTATGCATATGTTTACAGTACATACACATAGAATCAGCATTCAATCCAATTGTGTGATTGGTTGTAGTCTATAGTAGTCTAACATGGCCTGTGAAACCCTGTGAGACTGTAACTATGATTAAGGCTTATACAAATAGACTTGACTTAACTCAACAGATACACTATACAGTACACACGCACGCACACATGCATGAACGCACATACACACACGCAAACGGACACACTGTAAAATTTCACAATTCTAGTCATATTATTCTTATACAACAATACAAAACTATAAAGCATTCATTGAATATACTAGTATATAAAGTAAATTATACTAGTATATTCTAGCATAAATATACTAGTGTATATACGTATATAATATATTTTATATCAGTATCTAGGATAAATATACTAGTGTATATATAGTGTATAGGGATTAAGGAAGTGGATACTGCCCTCTCAACTGTAAACAAAGAGACACTTTTAGAGTTAATCTTTAGCAGGCTGTGATCCGCTTACATCATCTGCACTCTGCTCCTTCCTCTTGGATGGATGGATAAATAGATAGATGGATGGATGAATGGATGGATGAATGGATAGATGGATGGATGGACGGACAGATGGATAGATAAACAGATAGATGGATGGATAGATAGATGGATGGACGGATGGATAGATGAGTAGATAGATGGATGGATAGATAGATGGATGGACGGATGGATAGATGAATAGATAGATGGATGGATAGATAGATGGATGGACAGATGGATAAATAAATAGAAAGATCGATGGATGGATGAATGGATAGATAAATAGACTGATTGATGGATGGATAGATGGATAGATAAATAAATAAATAGATAAATAGATAAATAGATAAATAAATAAATAGATAAATAGATAAATAGATAGGTGGATGGATAGATAATTAGATAGATGGATAGATATACATATAGATAAACACACATAGATGGATAGATGGTTGGATAGGAGTTCAATTATATTGTTTAAACTATCAAAATAGCAAAGGATAGACATGAAAAAATGGGTAAACATTAATCTACAGATTATATTCTGATGACGGTGTGTCAGTGAGATTACACATTACTGTATTTTCCCATCAGATTACCTAGTGGGCATGTGTGTTTATCCTGTATGTTGTGTTGTTTGGTGCAGCAGACTGTATTTTCTGTCATCCTCTTTGGTGAATTTAAGGATTAGACCACTGCATAGTTAGTGTCCTCTTTTCAGAATGTAGTTTATTGTGAAAATTACTTTGTAGTATGGTTGTTTTGCAGGCCTATAGAAAATCAAAGCCATGAATAAATAGGTTTTTATTGGTCAGGATGTTATGGTTAGTTTGATAGCTACCAGTTGAATCATTTTTGGTGCACCATAAAATAAAATAGAATAGAGTACAATCGAACCACTATGCATTAACAGATATAACAGATATAATAAAAAACAATCAGATGTTATAAAATATGAATACTTAGACAAATACAAGAAATACAAAGCTAACATAAAAAAACCTAAATTACAACTGTCTCATTCGGTATAAGAGTTGTCCAAAGTGACAAAGGGGTTTTCCAGAATTCAATTTGTGCTTGATCACAAAACGTAGCAGCACAGACTTTGGACCTCATGCTGCAGAGTGTAGTAGTAACATTCTGCTGATATCGTTCCTTCTGCTCACTTAACAGCAACTTTATGGCCCTCCCTCCTGCCTCACCTTCTTCTTTAAATCAATAAGTAAACGATGGCATTTAGATGTCATAGTATACAGAGGAACCACTGATCCTATGCTAAAGAGCACTTGGCTCAGCATTATCCTGAGCCACCTGATAGTTCTCTCTATTTTATGTATATGCATATGGGCGTTTTTGTGTATAGGTATGCACATTTCATTATTTACATACGTATATTTATTGTACGTATGCAACATTTTCTATATTTGTATTGCCCAATACTGTACTTGTGTTTGTGCTTTTACTTTAATGTATTCTCTTTTGTATTCTAAAGAAAAGTCGCTCCCAAGAAAATGCGGGCGATTCGATTTGTCACATTAGCTAGTAACATAGCTAATGGTTGTCCTCAGCCAAGCTTTTCATGCTCTATAAAATGATGCAGACCACTAGCAATGGTACTTTCTGCGTCAAAGCAATTCCAAGATGTCGGGGATGAAGCCACCCCCCCCCCCCCCCCCCCCCCCAAAAAAGAGAGTAGAAATCGTACAATCTCTCTGAAAGACCAATGATAAAGGAGAGAGTGGTTGGAATGGAATATCCACTGAAATGTGCCTGTTTTCAGGCAAGGAAGATTAGTTCAGGGCTGTATATCACCCTACAGATGATGCATTGAGCCACATTGTTTTACCATAGATTTCAGAATCATTGCTTTGAAGATGTTTTGGCATTAAACAAGTTGAACATAGGACCCCTTTAACTGCTGAACACACACGCACACAGACACACACTCAAACACACACACACACACACACACACACACACACACACACACACAAACAGTCCGCAGGCAAGCCTTCCATCCAGTTGCATGAGAGAGTGCTACACATTATGTGACCTATTTTATTGTGTGTTAATGAGACATGCGTGTGTGTTTTACTGGCGTGTGTGTGATATTGGCAATGTCCTAAAAGGCTTAATGCGAACATATTTAACGACATTTGAAACATTTGAAAATGTTCCCACATCGAGGGCACCATATAAAACGTATCCATCTCTTTTTCTCTATAAATTAAATAAAATGGTACCTATGTGGTTAAATGATCCTAAACAAACCAATTGCTGTACTAGTTACACTCCATCCTAGGGTGATGCTATGATGCGAAGCAAAAGTCTAAAACATTTCGTAATTTTTTTTATCATAATTGGTCAAATTCAGGCATAAACAAGAGTGGTTCTTGTGGGTTAATGACCTTAAAACAAAATAGAGAAATTAATGATTTCCCCTTCATTCTGTCATTCGGGGAAAGAAGGTGCTGACAAAATGTTGACAATTTAAAAGGTACAATATGCAACTTTATTTTGTGATGAAGTGTGCTCTAAAAAACATTCTGTCATGTAGACGCTAACTTTAAGGGTGGAGGGATCTAGATGAATCGCTCTGACCTTTCAGCAACATAGAGAAATTTCATGCTAAGCTTTTTCTCTTTTTTTTACTTGAGCTAGCTAAAATTGCAAATATTGCATATTGTACCTTTAAGTTAAACAAATGATTTAGGGTATGAAATAATTTAATAATAATCATTGTATCACATTGAAAGTGAATGGAAACCCATGAGCTTAATGTAGTATAATGGCCTTCAACAGATTAACAAACAACAACAAAAGATGTGAAGATAATGTCAAGGACACCGCATGGCATTAAATTACCCTTTACCCTGCTCCCTCTCCCAGGAACCCAGTCGGCGGACAGTGGGGTCGGGGAGCTGGACGAGCTGCCGGTCCCCCAACAGATCAGGATCAGCAACATCACCTGCGACTCCTTCAAGATCAGCTGGGACACAGACTCACGGGGGAAGGAGAGGATCACACACTACTTCATAGACCTGAACAAGAAGGAGAACAAGAAGGAGAACAAGTTCAAACACAAGGTATACAGATACACTTTTAACATGTTTAGTACTGATTACTACAAACCGATTCTGCTAACTACTACTACTACTACTACTACTACTACTACTACTACTACTACTACTACTACTACTACTACTACTACTACTACTACTACTACTACTAATAATAATAATAATAATAATAATAATACTACAGGAATACACAATTACTAGCAGCTTTTATTAGTAAGTACTAGTGCTAACTTTAGCGAGTAAAACCAGGTAAACTAAAAGCCAAATCAAACCAAAGTAATCTCTCCTCCCTCTATTATTCAAAAGCTATTTTACAACACTTTTATTTCTCACTTTAATGCTGATGTTTTACCACAGCAAGGATTTGATGACTCGTGGATTTAATCATTTCAGCACTCTCCCCCCTTCCCTTTATGAAACACTTTGTCTGCCCCTAAAAGCAATCACCCGATTTAATCACTGCTGTGGACCAAACAAACAGGCACAGCAGTAGTCCTAGCCTACTCTTTGTTTCCCATTTTGCAGTCTTTAAAGGCTATATTCAACAAAATCTGTTTTTTGTAAGGTTCTGGTTCTGATCCCCAATGTCTGCAGCCTAACCTGTACGCATCCTTGAAAAGATGCCCTAAATGCCTACCTGCTCTTTAATGACATCTGAATTCACTGGCAATTGTTTCGGCTGAGTGTCCGCTAAATGAGCATTATATTGTGTATACAGTGTATTATGTATAATGTCTACCCAGCCTTCCACATCTACAGTATGTCCATCTCCTCAGATCACCGTGTGTGTGTGTGTGTGTGTGTGTGTGTGTGTGTGTGTGTGTGTGTGTAGACAGTGCTACTTGCACCCTATAGTGTCTGTATCTCTACACATTTGGATTTTCAATAGAAATTAAGGTAATTTCTGACTTCTAACAGAGCATTTAATGGGTGTGTCCATGTGTGTGTGTGTGTGTGTGTATATGAGTGTGTGTGTTCACGTGTGTGTGCGTGTGTGTGTTTGTGTGTGCGCCCGTGCGCATACCTGTGTGTGTGTCCATGTGCGTGTGTGCTTTGATTTCTCCAGGATGTCCCCACCAAGCTGGTGGCGAAGGCCGTCCCCCTGCCCATGACGGTGCGAGGTCATTGGTTCCTGAGCCCGCGCACCGACTACACGGTGGCGGTGCAGACGGCTGCCAAGCAGACGGACGGGGATTACGCCGTGTCCGAGTGGAGCCAGGTCATCGAGTTCTGCACCGCAGGTGATGACCAGATGAACAGATTTAAGGTCTAGGTTATAGCTGACCTTCACCCATACAGGTTGGTCTCGTTGAGGCCAGACTCCTCTTTCACCAAGGTTGTCGTGGTTGGCAGCTTCACACGCTTACAAGACAATACAAACGGTACAGATATTAGAGATGGTACAGACAATACAGACAGTACAGACAATGCAGAAGATACAGACGATACAAACAGTACAGACGATACAGATGATACAAACAGTACAGACGATACAAACAGTACAGACAATACAAACAGTACAGACGATACAAGAGTATGGACAATACAGTTGATACAGACGATACAAGAGTATGGACATTACAGTTGATACAGACGATACAAAGAGTACAGACAATACAGACAGTACATACAGACAATCAACTGCTAAAACATATGCAGATATGATGCAGCGTGGGAGTGTAACTCCTCCCTGGACTTCAGAGTTCAGTTTGGGTTTTGCTGCATCATGCAGGCAACAGATCAGGGCGTGAAAGGGAAAAGATAAGCTCAATAAAGATAAGCTGTTTTCGGGCAGCCATTTTGGGAAGACGGATGGTGCTTGATGCCTGTGTCCACCTGGGACTCTCTCCATCATGAGACTGACACTGATGGAGAGATGAGCTACTAGACGAGGGTGAGAGTGAGTGAGAGAGTGCACCTAGGAGATAATGTCAGATGGGAAAAGGTGAAAGAGCATGAAGCCCAAAGTACAAGGAGCGTGAATTTCACCTCATATTTGTAGTGAAACACAAACAAGAACTCGAATCATATTGTTTTGACAGATAGACAGACAGAGAGAGATAGACAGACAGAGAGATAGACAGACAGAGAGACAGAGCAAGAGAGAGAGTGACAGACAAACAGACAAGAGAGAGAGAGAGAGAGAGACAGAGACAGAGAAAGAGACAGCATCAGGTGTCAGGCTGAGGTAGTGAGGGTGATGGAGAGTCAATTGGAACGTCAGACAGCACCTGCCAGTCATCACTCAGCTTCTAATGAGACACAGGAAACAGGAAGGTCAAGTAAGATGTGACGTCAAACCTCAAGCTAAAGAAAATACAAGACAACAAAGTAGAAGCGATAGTTTCTTATGAATGTATTACTCTTTTCAGTATATACATGACCTATTTCTTACTCATATTTTACTTTTGGTTCATTTCAAGTTGTCTCCCAGATGTTTCTTGTATTCTTTCTTTCTTCCTTTCAACATTCTTTCTTCCTCTTTCTGCCTTCAGTTGATTTCTCTCGCTCTTGTCTTCCTCATTATTAACAAATTCTGATTGTTTACAGTTCTTCTCTCTCTCTCCCTCTCTCTCTCTCTCTCTCTCTCGCTCTGTGTCTCTGTGTGTGTGTCTCTCTCTCTCTGTCTCTCTTGCTCTCTCTGTCTCTCACTCTCTCTGTGTCTCTCTGTGTCTCTCTCCTACCAGATTACTCCTCAGTGCATCTGAACCAGCTGCTGGAGAAGGCTGAGGTCATCGCTGGTAGGATGCTCCCCTTCACAGTCCTCTACAGAAACCAGGAGGAAGAATACTTCCACCAGGCTAGGTAACAGATAGAGGTGTGTGGATGTAATGTACAGTAAAGGTGTGTGTGTGCGTGTGTGTGTGTGTGCGTGCGTGCGTGCGTGTGTGTGATGCATTTCATTGCACTAAAAAAGGCTGTTTGTGCAGCAGCATTTATGCAGCAACATTAGCCATGTTTTATTGATGAGTTATTTCTGGTGTTACATCAGGAATCAGAGTACCTTGCTGAGGACAGGGACCTTCGTCTTTGTTCCATTCGAATTGTGCATGGAAACTCACAGAATTTATTAGCAGTGTATAAGCAAGGTTTATACACTGTTCAAACTCTGGAGAGGCTTGACGGTAACTTTCGGTTACTTATATTATTACTGCTATGTGTGTATGATTTAATTATTGATACGTTAAATACGTTTATTATACGGCGTTTACCCATTCCTTGTTTAAAGATTGTATCTGTTCACAATGACTGTGTTATACTCCACAGATTTAATAATACCACACTTTGACTTTGACTCTATGTAGAAGTCAGACGTTAATCCATTTCCTTTTTCCAATTATTTTAGAGGGGAAAAAATGTGTTATGCAAATGTAGGAAATTACAGACTTGGACCTCACCTTCACTTACAGACAGGGTCCCTAAAGGTACATAAATACCTTAGTGTGAACAGGGCTCTACCCAACATTACATTACATTGAAAACGAATGAGAAGAATCCCAAGTGGTTTGGACCTACACTCAGACAAATGTTTTGTCCAAAGCATTAGACTTGTTGTTTGTTTCTTTGCTGAGCGATTGCTTAAAAAGGGGAGTGTTTGTTCTTTGTTTGATCTTTGGGTTAATTTCGTTGGTAAACTGGTCTATAATGTCATTGGTTAATTTGATTCATTCGACTCTCTCACTGGTGTTTTATTGGTTAATTAGTCCATCATGCAGTTATTTTATTGGATGATGGGCTTTCAATTTTGATCCATAAGGGCATTTAAGAGAGGCTGAACTAATGTGCTCCAAAGTGCTGTGTTCAGCTAGTCTGAAATTGCCAGAGCAATTCTGAAATGCGTATAAGTCTGGAACCTCTCAGTTCATTTTCGATTTCCAAAGGGGCGTTATCAACGGGAGCAGACCAAAATGCTTCTGGATGCAATTGGATAGACCTACAACCAATCAGAGCAACGGAACGTGTGACACGTCAGTGTCAGCCATCTTGGTCGTTTTGTGTTCCCATAAGGCACTCCTCTGTTCAGTCATCGTATTAAACCCGCCCCCTATTAGATAAACGGTTGTTATTGGCCCGACACAGGCCAGGTCTGCTGGAAATCTATCAGAACGGGAGAGGGCCAGATACAAATGCCAGAGCCAATAAAAACCTGAGCTCGTTGATTTGTCTGGTTCCCAGGCTAGTGTTCGGCTGGTTTCCCAGCAACACAAACAAGTGTAACCAATCTATCCATCATTTCTATTGAATGGATTAAGTGGCTGGAAGCTCATTAGCTTTTAGCTGTGGAAATCGTTTTAAGTGCTTTTCAGTATCCACCAGAGTATTGTAGTATATGGCATGTCAAGGAGTCAAAAAGACGGCAATTAACTCTTAGTGTCAGTTCCTCGTTCTGTATTCTGTTAATGTTTTATCTATCTAGTCTGTCTGTCTGTCTGTCTGTCTGTCTGTCTGTCTGTCTGTCTATCAATCAATATCTCTCTCTCTCTGTCTATCTATCTATCTAATCTTTCTATATTCATATATAGTCAGTCAGTCAGTCAGTCAGTCTGTCTATGTGTCTTCCTGCCTTCCCTCCTATCTGTATTTCTCTTTATCCGTGTATTTTCCATCTGATGAACTGTCAGTGTGATTCCTGCCTTCATGTCTTCTCTGCATGCATGTCTGTCTACATACCCGTCTGTCTGCATGTCTGTCTGTTTCAATCATGCCTGTATGTGTGTCTGCGAGCCTTTCAGTCCATGTGTCTGTCTGTACGTCTGTCTATCAGCATGTCTGTCTGTGTGTCTGTCTGCATACCTGTCTGTTTCAACCATGCCCTTGTCCGTCTCCCTGCCCATATCTGTCTGCCTGTCTCTCTGTCTGTCTCCATGTCTCTTACCTGTGTACATGCCTGTCTCTCAGTCCATCTGCATGCTCACTGTGCAGTAACCCAGGGGTGTTGTGACAGCCCCTCCTATCGTTCCAGGGACACCCAGTGTCACCGCATGGTGCCGGCCATCAAGGACAACAGCGGCAGCCACGGCTCACCCATCAGCGGCAAGCTGGAGGGCATCTTCTTCAGCTGCAACACAGAGTTCAACACGGGCAAGCCCCCCCAGGACTCCCCCTACGGACCCTACCGCTTCCAGGTAGCCCGCGCATGAACACACACACACACACACACACACACACACACACACACACACACACACACACACACACACACACAGAGTTAGCATGGAGTATTTCCAATAGTTTCCAATCAATATATGTGATGTGGGATACTCTGAAAGGTTTAAAGAGAAATGTCACCGAAATCATCATCCATCGATCCATCCATTCATCCATTCATCCATTCATCCATCCATCCATCCATCCCTTCTCTTAATTGTCAAAAATGACTGTTGCAAGACTGTAACTGTAACTGTAACTGTGCAAGATAACTGTTGCAGGAAACAGCTACATTTTATATCTTGTAAAGTTATTAACCGTAGAACGTCCAATACAGGTCCAGGCAGAGGTGCTGTTCAACCAAAACACCAACCTCTACTTTGGGGATTTCTACTGCATGTACACGGCATATCACTACGTCATCCTGGTCTTGGCCCCTGAGGGGTCCAAAGGAGACTTGTTCTGCAAAGGACGGTTACCGGCTCTGGACAGATCCAACAACAGGTTCCTGACCTGCGTGGAAGGGGAAGGCGGCACTCTGAGTTTCCAACATGCACAAGATGTCATTCTGGAGTTGATCTACACGGAACCGGTGGACTTGTCGCTAGGAACGGTAGCGGCGATAAGCGGTCACCAACTTCGTAGCTCATCCACTGTCAACGCTAAGAAAGATCCCAGCTGCAAGATTTGTAATATTAGCGTTGGACGCTAATTTTGATTAGCTTATCAAGTTAACCCGAACACTCCCAAGGTAAAATCGGTCAGCTATGTCAGCTAACCCGACCCCCCCCCCCCCCCCAAGCTAACATCGTTTAGCTATATCAAGCTAACCCAAACAATCCCAAGCTAACCAAACACTTCCACGCTATTATTGATTAGCTAGCAAGCTAACTGAACACTCCCAAAGGCTAACATGTTCACCTGGCCAGTGTGCTAACTTAATTGGCTAACCATCAACTTTGTTTTCGGTGGGGTGGGCCTTTGGTAAATGTGAATACCAGATATACAACTATTGTATGTAAAACTAAGATCAAAATAAATGTCCTTGCACATTAATTTGTGTATTTAACCCATTTTGATGCCAAATGTAGCATACCATAGTGACTTTCTGGATCATCTTGCAGCGACCATGTAACTCTTTACTGCACTGTGACTGAACGATGACTGCTTCCTACTAGCAATGGAAACAGTAGGATCTTAGGAATATAAGTCAATAAGTCCTTTTCAAATGTGCATTAATGTTGATTTAAGTGTTATCACAATTTTGGCACTGTGTAGAAACAGCTTTTCTCTAGCTAGCCAGTGTGTAGGCCTATATCAGAAGTCATATTTCTTCTGATGCTTAGTCCCTTAACAACATAAATAATTGGTCACATGCTTAACACCAAACCATAATTTATCACTTGCCTCCATGATTTAAATCTGATTTAATTACAATTTAAATGGCCATGGGTCCAATCGTATTATTTGACTTTTTGACCAAAGGCTGCCGGCAGTAGGATTTGAAATGAGTGACTGCTGACCTTCCTAAGTATAAAGTGTCTTCTTCACTGCCATGATTACACATAGAAAGTCTTACACCAACATGAGCACTTAGTTTTCTGTACCCGGAGTAGGCCTACAGAACCTAGTGTTATTGAGAATTGATCTTGGTAAATAAATGGAATGCGGTATAATCTGGAATAATTGCGATAGGGTTGTGGCATTGCTGCAGCATGCGTTTAATTTGATGACTTTTTTTTGGTCTGCATTGTGCAGTGTTATTTATTCTTGAACATATCAAATATGGTGTGCTTTCTTAACAAAATAAACAGGGAAAAAACTGTTTGCAAAATATTTAATTTCAAGTCTGTATAGATAAAAAAAGTTGTTGCACGATGAACTGGAAGTCATTTTTTGTTGTCATATCAACCATGTGTCATTTAGAAGAGCGGACCTTTTTTAAATAAACATAACATACTAACACCAACACATACAGACATGCACGGAAAGTAAACAACCAACCACTACGAAACTACAACACAATCTTGCTGGAATTTTAATGTCCATTCGTAGTTTGTTTGTACAATCCCAAATATGTTCAATTACACACAGTGTAATTATATTTTCAGCTCTCCCTCAACCCCCTCTGAGATATACTGCATATACACTGAAGAAAAGTAAATATGGACCGTCATTTTTTGTAAGGACTTCTTTTCTTCATATGACCCCATTACTCTTCATAAATATTTCCAATGGTGTAATGAACTCATACATTTGACATTTTCAACCATTTTGAATTATTTTTTTTGCCATTTTGGGCTCTGAGCCAGCCAATTAGAAGCCACAATCTGAGCAGACCAGGGAATGTAGATTCTACACATGTATACATGGCACTTCACAGTGACCTAAACCAACCAAACTAATATGTGTTGACATATATAGCACAGTGCGTCCACCTCCTCCGGGCTGTGTCAAGCTAGAAATGTTTAGCCAGTTCCAGGGATCACCTATCCCCCTTCAGGTCAGGTTGTGGCAGTTCCTCAGTTCTAGGTCAGATGTATTTGACCTATTTGGATTGGATCTGGTTATTTAGACCTGTCTTGTATAATGTGTACGGTTAGTCCTTAATTGATACCTCACACCAGAAGTCAAGAGTCATCAAAGGTACATTTACACATTTCATGTATTCACTTATTATGCTTCTTATTTGTTTTTACCTAGCCATGGTTCCCTGCGACCAGCTTTAAGCTCACAGACAAGTTTCCAGTACGTGTGATTCTATATATATATATATATATATATATATATATATATATATATATATATATATAATAATAATAATAATAATACACAATGATGACGCTTCACTGATTTCACCGAAAAACATACCGTGCAGAAAGAAAACATGGGATGGATTTGTGATAACAAATCATTCACATTCATTTATGGGTAAAAAAAAAATACAATACAATACAAAAACAATAAATAAATAAAATAAACAGTAGTCCACCGTGGTGAAACAGTAGGATTTTTCAGTGAACTGTACCATCCTTCAGATTCACATGCAACACAAGATTTTTACCAACCCTGCAATACATACATACAGACCCACTGGAGATAAAGGAAGGATCCTCACTAAACGTACAAAGGCCCTGTTTGACACCAGGTTCATCGTCATGTGTGACACCTATATGTACATTAGGTCCTGAAGATAAAAGTTAGAACAAAGTACTTTTACATACTTCCTCATTGTCACATGTGATCTGTTTACTGTTAACTTTATAGTTTTAAATAATATAAATAATATTTAACAGTAGACTTTTATTAGCTGCTATTTGTATGGTTTGCATACATTATGTGCAAATGTAAACAGATTAACATGTATAGAGGAGTATGTATGGATAAACATATTGCATATTGCAAATATGGATTAAAATGCATAATACTCTTAGGCTTTGGCAAAATATATTATCCTTTCTTTTAAATGACACGAATGGCATAAGGAACGGTGGTTATTCTCCTTTTTTTGTCTGGAACTATAACAAGGATTACTTTCCACAATAAAGTGAATCCTTTGAAGAATATGTAACTCAACTTATCAACTTGTCATTGCACCTTTGCCCATTATCTTCGAAAGATATCCTTAAACTAATTTCCCTAATTTCCACTAAAACATTATCTGAGCCTTTTTAAAATGAAACGACGATTAACTATTTTCTATCTTGTCATTTAGCAGAATCTTTTCTCCAAAGCCATGTGAATACAGATCCATTTCATTCAGGATCATTCAGACTCTGTAGGCACACTTCTACTGAACGCCTCCAATCAATCAATCAATGGGGCAAATTGGTCATTTTATCTACCGCATAGTTTAGATGACTGTTGATAAAAAAGGGGTGATATTGATGCAATATGATCAAATTTTCTAAATCAACTGGTCCAACTGAAATCTTGTTTGCTGTTTGAACACGACTCCAAACAACCCCACTATAACAATCGCCTCCACCAACACGTTCAACAGCAACACACGTTCATACATTTAGTTCAACTTGACAAAGTGCTTCGATGAATTGAGCAGCCCTCTGCTGTTCTTTGTTCTTCTCATGCCTAGTCATCGATATTAAAGTGCATTCTAGTGTCAGTTTGGAACGCACCCTCACCTATTTGGGAATTTTCTTTTTGGAGTTTATAAATCATAATGTTTTTTACACCACAGAAAAGGTTAGATTTGCTCTAATGAATAATAGCGATGGAATCCTTTCTTGCCTATGTACTATATATATAAGAGTTAGAACAAGTGTCGTGTTAGAAAATAACAAGTATACAAATCGAACGTTGAAGTTGAGCATGTGCACACATAGACACTCAAGGTCATCACAATAGATAGAAAAGTCTAGGCCAAGGTTTTGGTCTCTGAAACAGAATCTGTTGAAAGGTCAAAGGCATTTTTGAGTTGATCAGTTGATAGGTATCAATGATGCTGAGACTCAATATTCACTTTAAATCACTGTTAATATTGTTGACTTAACTCCTCACACATATATGCAGGTATGCATCTCAGTGAGTACACTTGGGAGTAGACTTGGAGGACATGACATGAGGAAAGTGTCGCTTTACGTTGACATTTCCTGCGTATTCACAGCGAGTGAGTGCACTTGAGACCACCTAGTGTACACTTTTTTATGCCGTTCACACTTTTCAGGGTGCACACTTTGATGGCACCAAAATGAAATATTTGTATATGTACGGTACTTAGTGTGGACTTTTATTACAAAAGAAGCCAAGGAAGTAGCGTTGTTGTCAGTGGTTAGTTCACTTCTTGTTTGCTGATGAGGATCTCCAGGAGGCGGAGCTTAGCCTTGAGCTGTTTATACTCCTGGTACTCCTCTGACATGGGCGTGCGGTCCTCCTTCTGGCACGTTCTGTGAGCAATAAACACACGAATACAAGTCAGTCAGAACCAACAGAGAGTAAGATGATAGTTCTCATAGTCACAAAGGAATAGTAATTCCTTTGTCGTTTCATCCCTCGTTCATGCAAACAACATAGACAGATGTTGATCTCCGAGAGGATGAACAATAAGATCTAATTTATAATAACTACATAAATAACACACACAAACCAAAATTGTACCTCTGTTAGCTTTGGGCTTTAAGCTTAGAACCATGGTAATGGCAAGCTAGTCTCACAAATCAGGCTTTTGGATAGCTCTTAAGTCCTTACGAGACACCAGGAAACAGGGACCGGCCTTAGAATCCAAAAGCCGAATGTGTCGAAGCATTGATCTCAGAGCACTATGCTCCGAAGTCAGTGCTTCTGGGTGCAGAGAGTCCAGCAGCAAGCGGTCGCTCACCTTCCAGTCTGTCTGTAGAACTCGTCCTCAAACTCCCTCAGGCCTTTACGGATCCTCTTCTTCTCCACCCGCGTCTCACGCAAACTCACCACCAGCTCCGACCTGCGTAGTCAAACATTGTTTCGTAAAAAATCCTAAAATCAAGTTATTAATTGTAGATACCATTTGTACTATCAATTAAGTCATAATTCATTGTAGGTACTTTCAATGTATTGACAATAAATGATCAAAGTAGGTTTTGTCATTTAATTTTCGGATTATATTCCCATATTATTTATGAGAAACAAAACATAGTTTCTCTTGTCATACATATTTCAATACAATAATACAAATGTATGTAATCCCATGGATATCTATGTTAAATGTGTTACTACATGCGTATTAGGTATGTCTGTGTCATGGTATGAGCTGTTATAGCGGGTAGATCAATTCAGATTTGTTTCCTCGTTAGGGAGAACCAATGGATTGGTCGCTTTTGGCTGTTTCCAAATGTGTACCTGGACGCTTCGTGGAGATTGGTCACCGTGATGGGAGACTTCTCGCGTACTTCCTTCACCTCCACTATGGGAGACACTAAAGCCGGGTCACTGTCCCGGTCACTGTCCTCCTCATTGGCCGCTTGCCGTGTCACTCTGCAAGGGGGCGGGACAGGTTGATGGTGGTTGGTGTAATCTTCATCGGAGCCCTCTTCTTCCTCCTTACCATGACGGAACAAGATGTCACGAGAAAACATATCATTTGTTCTGTCGTTTTATAGTTAAATTGCATCTACATTTACATGTATAGGTTTCATAATCAGATTTTTTTACTCTTTGACACATTGAAGATTATTTTTAGTTTTCACAAAGGATGTAACATGGTTGAAAAGAAGTGACATTTAGTTGCAGGAAGTGACACAACTCGCAGACGACACTTTAAAATAAATTATATTTAAAAACAAATCCAAGTCCCATAATAGCTATAAGGGTACAATGAGCATCTTACTATGGTAGTGATGGTGGGGCTGGCACACAGGAGACGCTTGATCATCTGGTATCTGTCATAGAGAGGCTTCACCAGGTTCCTCTCCTGCTTAGTACCCTGGAGGGGAAAGATACATAGAGAGAGAGAGCGAGACAGGGTGTCAATATGAGGTATATAACATGAAAAACAGACGAAGGGGGGAAACGAAAGAAAAAAGGATGGGAAGAAATGACAGAAAATTAAATAAAAATATCAAGTAAAAAAAAAGATATACAGACATTTGTTTTTCAGTTTCGGGTTCAAATGCATTTTTGTTGTTGTTTTGATTGTCTGACTACATGACTAAATGTTACTGTGATGTGAGAACTGCAGGTCTCCCTCACCGGTCGTCCGTGGAGACTCTCTAAGTACAGGAGACATTTCTGCAGCGTGATCTTCTCCAGCACCATCTGGCCCTGAGTCATCTCCTAGAGACCCCGCACACACAGGGTTAGCACGGAGTCAAGGACACTGCTAGCAGGTACATACACACACGCATTAGGAGCACACACAGTACACAGAACATACACATGGGACATGCACACAGAAAAAATAAATAACACACACACAAGCACATAGAATCACACACACATACACACAGCCACACACACAGATAGAGACACACACAGAAGACACACAGCACTCACACAGAACATACACAGACATACAGACACACACACACAACCACACAATATAGAAATGTACGTAAGCGTTTATGTGAATACATACACACTCAAGCTGCGTCACACACAAACAGCCCACATGCATATTTTGTTTTGTTCTGTACCTTCATATTGTCAGGCAAGCCTAATGTCTGTCTCTTTTCTTGTAGTCTTCCGAATAGTGACTCAACCGTTTCCTCTAATGTGGGTTTGTGTTGCTCTGGCTCTCCCTGCTGGCTAGAACCGTGCCTGCAACACAATATCAAAAGTGAATCAACAGTGAATAATTACAGTATATCGTCAAATTACAGATAGGCATCATGGCGGGAGTCACGTTCAATTAAAGTTTGTCAGTGGTGCATTAATCAAAGTTAAAACTACGAAGCAGACAAAACTAAAGTTTAGAGATAAATTGTCCACTGCACTTGGAGCAGGTCAAAAATTTATTTAAAATAGAATCGTTCATTAAAATAGAAGGTGATAAATAGTAAGTAAAATTAAGTTGAATATTTGAATCTTTCATGTAAGAAGCAAGTGTTGTGTCTCAAGAGAGTTGTAGTACTGTACAATTCTAGATCAAACTAAACATACCATAACCCAGGCTAATTTGTTTGGCCATGTCTCGTGTAAGAAACGGCAGTTTCAAACACAATAACATAAGTCTAACACATTAAGTAACCTTTCAAAGCTCTTATAATTACAAAATGGAGGTGGTCATTGTGCGATGTACAAGCCCTTTAATAATATGAGGGGTACCTGGAGAGCTGATTGGAATCCCCAGCTGTTCCCTCGGTGCCCAGGTCTTTTGAATCAAACACAGACTGTCTCAGCTTCATCTCTAGCATGAAGATATTGCACCCCAAGAGGACAGATGAAAGATAGCATTATGCTATACATATTACATTAATTATTACAATTAATTCAAATAAATACATGCATGTCAAATAATGATATCATACTTTTCTGTCATAGAAAATTATGAATGATTCATATAGCATTTCATACATTTTTTACTGAACCACAATAACTCATAGTCATTCTTTTTTATTCAATTTAAGTAAAAATGACTTCATATCATTTAAAAAAGTACTTTATTTTTCATAAAGTACCGTTTTTAATGCCAGGTTTGGGTTATTTAATTAGGGATATAAGGTTTTGGCTTGAAAAACGAGATAATATAATAAACTGACAGTAACTTTGACTGTGTTGATGAGTAATAATTCATTCTTACCTTTGAGCTGTTTGCGAGACTTGGCCAGCTCCAACATCACCTTCACCATCTCAGGGTTGGCGTTCTTGTCATTATAAGACGGCTAAAACACAAAAACAAGAGGATAAGCAAATTAATTCAACTGAAAAACAAAGAGGGAGACTGAACTCAAGACTATTCTGATACTATTTCTATTCAGATTTAAATACAATATTGAAACACATTGTATTTATTTCTACAAGAAACATTAGGCCAGCAAACTCTCAAAACATATAAACCAGTATTTTACACATTTGTTTAATAGCACATTTGTTTCTCAATAACTTATTTTTGTATATGTTTGTAATTGTTACCCTCATCATCTGTGTCATCCAATACTATCATCATTATTTGTACAGTATACATATATTATTATTTATATGTAAACGCAAAGTCTTCTTGCAATACCAATACATTCCCAGCAGATGGGGCTAAAACAAAAAAGGCATGTATTCAGAAATAAACATAAAGTTTCGTTGGGGATTCCCTCAAGCATGCACCTGTTGACTCCACAGCTCTTTGATCAAAAACTGCACACCTTGTACTTCATTTCCTGTTCGAAGCGTTCCTCGAACCTGCGGACTTTCTTTTTCAGGGTGCCGATGTGTCGGGTGAGGAGAGGAACGGAGGAAGGAGACACTACCGCTGGTCCCTCTGCCCGCTCACGACCTCTGGCCCTGAGAAAAAAGGAGGTCAGAGATCGTCATAGTTCTACCACTCCTGCTCTTCCACTGGGCGATCGCAATGAAACCGAAATTCTTTAGTTGCTGTTGGAGTGGAAAGTCACTCCGATAACTTGAAGCGCTGTTCTGAACACTGATTGTGATTAACCTGTTATGCACCATAGATGGCTTTGGGCAATACCGGAAATACACAGACAGACAGCTACAAAGAGCAATGGAGTGAGAGAGAGAGAGCTATACAGACAGCCAGATAAATTTACATACAGACAGACAGACAAACAAAGGGAGCCAGAGAGAGCGATAGTGAAAGAAAGACAGACAGATAGATACACAGACAGAAAGACAGTAAGACCGGCAGCCAGACACTCACAGCATGTACTGCTGGGTGCAGGGTGGCGAGGGCGCGGCGTCGGGGTCAGAGTTGAACCTCAGGCTGTGGCCGGAGCAGCGCGGCGAGGGCAGCGGGCTGTGGCCCCCACCTATCAGGTGGAGGAGGGCCCCTGCCCCTCCGTCCGCCTCACCTCCCGGTCCTCCCCCACCTCCTCCTTCCCTCCCATCCTCCCCTCCGTAAACCGCCAGCACCCCCCCGAAGTCGCTGCCGCGCTGAGGGGAGTAGGGCGAGGGGTGGGGGCTGGGCGGAGGGGTGAGGGGGTGGAGGGACGGGTGGTGGTTGAGGTCCAGCTGGTGCTGCTTGTGGTGCAGCTGGTGGGCATGCAGTGGCGCCAAGGGCTGGTGCTTGGTGGACTGCGTGGGTCTGGCGTAGACCGTCAGTGACTCTGAGATAGAGAAGACAGAGCACAATACACAGAGACAGTGTTGCTGTTAATTACTATTAGTCTAATGTTTAACAGATGCTTCTGTCATTACGAGCCCATCTCCAGTGAATTCAGATACAGGTCATAGAGGTTAGGGCATCTTGTGTCAGGATGCCTGCAGGGAGGCTGCAGATGCAGGGGACCGAACCCAGTACCTTTCGGGTGAGAGTCGGGAGTTGGACATCCATGCCACGGGCTACCCTATTCTGCCCCCAGTATTAAGCAGATCACCAGGGTTAGGAGTTGGATTCCCACTGGAGCCACGCCATGCTCCAACATGTATGCACTCACAATACTTTAAGATGCTTTGGATGGAAGCATCCATCCAATGGCATATATTATCAGCAGCCACTGATGTGAGCAGACTGTAGTCACAATGGGACACATACCTTTAGCCGAAGCTCATCGGCATATAGTGCCAGACAATACTCCTTTTAGAGTTACATAATCAAAAGTAAACAAGGAGCAGGTTGGTTAGGTCTAATAGACAGCAGTCTACTTGAGTGGATTATGGCAGTACTTTTTAATGTTGCCATTTATTGGAACAGAACTCCTACAGATATCCTGGACACGTATTTGCTTCTTTTTTTTTGGAAATTCGATCATGCAGCAGCAAATCTGGCAGTTGCTCCGAATTGATCGCTCTCAGCCTCACTTGGAATTTGCTTTGAATTCAATTTTCTGTGTGCTGCAATGTAAAATGCAAAGTATATGTATAGCCATGTGTCAACAAGACAACCTTTCACATATAGTTACCCTGCCTGGCAGACAGTACCATAACAATACCCGCTTTATGCAGTCAAAATATAGATACAAATAACACATTTATTCATAATGATGATTACATAGAAGGCAACACTAGAAAAGTGATGTAAAAATTATGAGAGATGAGCCAAATATATTGAATATAAGATAAGATTAAATATATAGAAATATATATATATATCATCATAAGAAAAAATACATATAGAAAACTAAAAGACTACTGAACTGTTTGGCACATGGTGCTTTGCAAGATGAAGTTTATAACACAGTGACAGTATGAGGAAGATAGGGAGATAGAGGTATAGAGGAGAGACTGAGCTGTTTGGCATATTGGAAAGACTCCGTCATAAAGCGTTGAGCCTTGCAGTGTCTATAAAGAAGCCCGTCTACCAATTCAGCATTGAGCCTTGTAGAGAAAGGCTCCTCAGAAAACTGACACTTAGCGGCAGTGCTGTGCAATCAGCAGCCAGCCCTCACCTGCCAGCCTTAGAGTCAGTGTGTGTGTGTGTGTGTGTGTGTGTGTGTTCTTTAAATAGCAAAGTAGGCGTGGCACAGCAGACTGTAGTCGGCGGTGGGCACAGGCAGGTGGTGTGTCTTGCGTGAGAGAGGCACAGAGCAGCACACGCACCATGCTTCCTGAAACCTGAAATAATTATGACATTTCCCACTGTTGTCACACCCTCTACACTTCGAAGAGGCTCAAATTCTCAAATTCTTATCCGCAAACTCCATCTTATATTCTTGTACATGTCCCCAGGTACCGCTGTGAATTCTTTAAACTGCAACATTGTTTTATAATTAAATGCTAAATTCATACCCAAGATGGCATGATAAAGTCACTTCATTTAGTGAGTGTAATGATAATGATTGAACTAGATGTGATTCACATAATTTCAAAAATATTTATATAGCTGGAGGTTTTGAATGCATTTGCAATGTTTCTGCTTCAAGGTTTTGCGTAACTTCAAAATAAACCACATTTGCATTTAGTCAGTCGGCAGTTGCTTTCATCCAAAGCGATGGAAAGTGAGGTAGAGAAGCACAATCAAAGCATATAATCAACATTGGAGCAGCTACCAAGGTTACTAGTTCCTAAAAAAGACAAGAGTGCAGAGTGGGTATAGGAATCAGCGCACAAAGCTTAAAATGGGGTCAAATTATTAAGCCTAAATTTTAAAATTTCCGATGAATCAAACCTGTTTGTTCTACATAAAAAATACACAATCTTGCTTAAGTGATATATTAATAAGGTCAACAACAGACACATGTGAACCTGAGTTTACCAAATAAATTATGTTTCGGTATTCTATGTATTGCATGGCAGACAATTAGAATGTAGGCTACCATTTACTCAAGTGTGTCTGCGCCTTTATTTGATACACGCCGCTAAACAAGGGCTATATGCTGCAGCTTGGTGCTATGTAGCCACGATATAACGACACTCTAAGTAATGACACGCCAGTGAGAGCCATGTCGAAGTAGAACCAGCTGGCAACTGTCTCGTCAGGGTGCAGCTGTTGACATTAAAATGCTGAAGAAACCAGAGGCACACCATGCTAACAGAAGAGAGAGAGAGAGAGAGAGAGAGAGAGAGAGAGAGAGAGAGAGAGAGAGAGAGAGAGAGAGAGAGAGAGAGAGAGAGAGAGAGAGAGAGAGAGAGAGAGAGAGAGAGAGAGAAAAGAGAGAGACAGACAGAGAGAGAGACCAACAGCACAAACCTAGTTAGGGTATAGGGATACAATTTATGGTCACATCAGAGGAAGTTAGTGAACTGAAAGATTGGAAGAGACAAACGACCAATAAAAACAATATGGCTAACGTTTGAAGTGGACTAAACACAAACGGCCGCCATATTGAACTGTCTCTTATAATAGTGATATTGCTCTCAGGTCATTGTCCTAAACCATATTAAAATAATTCAAAAGCAGCTAACAGACAGCGTTCCGCGTGGTGAAACCTTCTCCTCTCTGATCTCAGCGGAGACTAAATGGTCTGGCCCACAACAAGGAGATGAACCAAGACCACATGGAATGAGTGGCAGTTTGCCCAACTTCGGTCGCCCAGGGCAACAGGATAACCAGTGCGGTGGAGCGTTGTGGGGTCTTTAGGAAGAGCATGGTGATATGTGATGCAGATGACTGCATATATGTTGTAACTAACACACAAGTCATTTGAGTTCATGTACGACGATGAATGGATAAAGTAGCATTATGTTGACATCATGTCCACTGTGGGGTGAAATAAAATTAGTGGATAGGAAAAGATAATGAATAGGTGACTGCTGGTTAGGCTGTTCGACAAGTCGAAATGTTCTGGGCTCAAGCCCAATGTTTACAGGCTTCATTTCAAACCTCCAGTGCATGTCTGTAGGTGTGTCTTTGTGTTTGTGTGTAGGTGTGTGTATGTGTGTGTGTAGATGTGTGTGTGTGTGTGTGTGTGTGTGTGTGTGTGTGTGTGTGTGTGTGTGTGTGTAGGTTTGTGTAGGTGTGTGTGTCTGTAGGTGTGTGTGTAGGTGTGTATGTTTGTGTAGTTGTGTGTGTGTGTAGGTGTGTGTGTGTAGGTTTGTGTGTGTGTGTGTAGGTGTGTGTGTAGGTGTGTGTGTGAGTGTGTCTGTGTGTAGGTGTGTGTCATATACCCAGTTAATTCAATACACAAGTCAATTTGGATCAGTGGCTGGATGACGTAATTGGTTCAACCAAAATGTGGTACAAAACTAAATAAGCTAATTGAAGGTCAAAATTCAATAAGTTCAAACCATCACGGCAGCCCAAATGTTGCAAAAAGCCAACCCCAACAGCTTTGCTAATTACGCCCAGTGGACTTCAAAATAATCCACATAGATGTGGATTTATTGAAACAGATGATTCAATGAAACTAGTGACGTTGAAAAGAAGGCATGAGCCAGGTGGAGGAGGTGCTGGTGGTGTGGGTGTGGGTGGTGGGTGGGCATAGCTGTAGCAGTGCAAGGCGGAATGAGCCTATAAACGTAAACGCACCAAATAACTGGTGGGATGTTTTCTGGCAAATGCAGAGCAGTCGTGACGAGCAGAGGGGAAAGGAGCGATGTGATGGAGAAACAGAAGGACATTACAACGACGAGCACAACGAATAAAAAGACACCGTGCCGTGATACGCTGTAGTAGCCTACCTGGAGGGCTGTTTTCGTCTGCAGGGCAGCTATGACACAGAGCCAGCGTATTGCCTTCCTTCTCTCCGTGAACGCCCATGGCACACGAAGAGCGTCCCTGCTCCTTGCCACACACAGGTGGGGGGCTGTCCTCTGGAGACGACCCTAACGACGGGCCGCCTTCGACCTCCAACGCCTGGAGCTTCAGCAGGGAACTTTGTAGGCAAAAGCAGAACATGCTTTTAGAGAGTCCACACGATGCCAATAAGCTAGCCAGTGAACTGCTGGGGGGGGGGGGGGGGGGGGGGGACTGGAATCAATTTTGTTCCCACATTGTGACGGAAACTAGGGCAGTGTGGCAAAGTGGCAGGAGCACTTTCCAATTTTTTGTGACTTTATTTAATTTTTTAATTGTTTGCTTATGCCCTGGCTTGACAAAACGCGGGAAAAACGAGCATGTGTATTTCTTCGTTTACTGAGCACGACGGGTTTGTCTCGTTCGTAAAAATCCTTTTAGTCGAGCCAAAAAGAATCCCCCAAATTGAAGTTCAGTCGCAATAATAATCCAGCAAGCGCGCTTCCAATAAATCACTCAAGCCACGAGCCAGTTCCAATGCAGTTCCATCGCATTTGCGTCAAAGACACAGTGGCCAGATCCTCTCCGGAATGGAACGGTGACCGCTCCAATGACAGAAATCTAAATATCGCGTTTCCCTTTTTGCATCCCCTCTGTTGTTCATGAACGAATTCCAATCTTTAGTTCGATTCTGAAAACCATCGGGCGAAATGCAAATTTAATATATATCCGTTCTCCTGACGGACGTTCCCCGAATGAATGAATACGTGCGTCTTCTCTGGTTGTCTTCCTCTGACTGCGCGTATAGGGCTACTGCTGATGCTAATGCTGCATCGCTCTCCTCCCTACCACCCTCTCTCTATTTCTCTCTCTCTCTCTCTCTCTCTCTATCCTCCCCCCTCGGTCCTTGATTATTTATACACCGGTTTGCAGAGGCGAGAGGAGGGGGGCGGAGGCAAGTTTGGCGTCACGCACACTGTCCACCGACCATCTACGTAGGTCCGACTCCTCTGATAGGCGGAGGGGTGGGAGTGGGCAAAGATGCGGTGTGTGTGTGTGGGGGGGGGGGGGGGGGGGGGGGGGGGTGTAAGGTAATGGTATATAAGTAATGTATAGGTAGTGACAATTGACCGGAAAGACTAGATGGTGGGTACAAAATAGGATTGAATCGTTATAGAGAGTGGGAAGGAATGTAGAAACGATTAAATGACTAACATGAGGAAGGAATAAATTGTATACAGAGATGGGAGATTTGAAAAACAAAGATGCGTGGGAAAGATTGAGGGATTCTCTGTGTATTTATTGTGGTTGTGGGCCGACTGTTACCCAACATCAGTGGGAGCTGGGTGCTTTTCTCTTGTTGTGTGTGTGTGTGTGTGTGTGTGTGTGTGTGTGTGTGTGTGTGTGTGTGTGTGTGTGTGTGTGTGAGATTGTGTGTAAGGTGAGTAATAGCCCCGCCCTGGCTCCTTCTCTCATCCTCTCTCTCGCTCCCTCCCCTATTTGAGCTTGCTCTTTTTTTTTATGAATGAAGCTGCAACACTAGCCCACACCCTTTACTACACACACAGTCACGCTCTCACACACGGTCGATAGGGCGATAGGAGATAGAAGACGGTAGATGATGCCTACACATTCTATGTCGTTTATGCATGTTTTCTGTATGTGTGTGTGTGTGTGTGTGTGTGTGTGTGCGTGCATGTGTGTGACGATCCCCACATGTCGTTTAACACAAGCAAATAATCAGGGGAATTGTTGAATTCCCAACTCAAGGGCCCTTCTTCATGGCCGTGTCGATGTATGAATGGAGGAGCATGCCGGTATACCCTACTGCTCTGGCAATTGAACCCGGTGGGACTTATATTGCTGCCCTCAAAGCCTACAATGGACATGACATCTTCCTTTCATAAAACAATCATCTTTCATTAGCATCTATTCCAAGGCAGCACCCTTGGAACTCTTAATGAATGTGTGTGTGTGCCCGTGTGGCTTTCATTAAAAAGAAAAATTCAAAGAGCAATACGATCCTAATTCATGTGATTCAGTGGGTTTCTATTACATATTTAACATTGGTATCAGGTGGATCACCCCAGCTGACTGGCTGATATCAGGAACATGACTATTGATGTAGTGCAGAGTAGAGTGGAGCCACTGTATGTTAGAGAAAACATCCTCCCATATCCCACATATGTCTGGATGAGTCATCGCTCAGCACACTGCTTTCCTCAGGGCGATCTGCCTCTGCATCTCTCCCCACCATCTCTCTCTCTCTCTCTCTCTCTCTCTCTCTCTCTCTCTCCTTCTCTCCGTGACTCCTTCTGGCTGACGCAGGTCGACGCAAGCTGCTGCCGCACAGAACACACAGTAGAGGACGTCCACGAGAGCACACACACACACAAACAGACACACACACACACACAGAACACACACACACACACTAAACCACATCCTGGAGTACACACATAGAGTTACCCACCTAGCACACACACACACATCCACACTTGCATGCACATGCACTAAATCACGTCCACAGGAGAAAACATAGAGCTACCTTCCTCGCACGCACACACATACACGCACACACACGTGCACTCTACTGCACTAAAGCGCGTCCACAAGAGCAAACATGGAGCTACCTGCCTCCCAAAACACACACACACACACACACACACACACACACACAAACACACACACACATGTACTTGTGTGTGGGTGTGTGAGTGTGTGGTGATACACTCTGCCCTGCGGTGGGAGAGATAGTGGGAACGGGATACGAGGCGACAAAATTAGAGCAGAGAACATTATCTTCATCCTTCTTTCCCCCCATCCTTTCATCCATCTTTCCCCCCATTCTTTCATCCTTTCTTTCAGAATGAGGGAGAGAATGAGCCAGAGATGCCCTCATGCAGAGGCAGAGGAGAGGAAACCTATAGAAAGCACTGTTTCCTCTGTGTACACTCTCACACATAGCATTGTTTGCTTATATTATTCAGAAGGGATGCAGTGTATGTGATGAAATATAACTGCCATAAGACTTTGTTTACATAATAAGTAGTAACGTTGTGAACAAACCAATACCTCAAACAAAACATGTAAGAGGAATTACAAAGGAATGTACTGGAATATTTTAGAGATATTGTCAGGGTACAATGGCACTAAGAGACTAAACGCAAGTTAAAAGTAATAAAAGGGATCTATAGGCAATATCCTTGTCTACGAGTAATAAGAAATTGAATGCAGTCTACAGCAATACTTTATAATTATTATCTGCCATCACAGCTGAATATGATCACTATTTAAAGGACATATACATAATACATTTTCTAGGATTTATCTTTTCCAATCCCTGAAGTAAATCAGATTTACCACTTTTAATTAAAATTGCTTCAGACGGTTGCTCTGGCTTGAAAACCATAAACCCTGCAGGCGCAGTGACACATGCCATAAAATGTATACAGTGTAATGGACTTTTTATTGACTTTTCTCCTGACCCATTTCTGCCTGTGACTCACATATGTCGGCTGTAAGTGATGGGGATTTGAGAACGAGACATAGAAGAGAGAGTATTAACCCTCACTGAGAGAAAAATGCAGACTTATGTTCTCTAATAAATTGCATTGCCTTATTAATTTCTGCCAGGTGTGTGTGTGTGTGTGTGTGTGTGTGTGTGTGTGTGTGTGTGTGTGTGTGTGTGTGTGTGTGTGCATGTGCATGTGCGTGTGTGCTGGTGTGTGTTATGGTAATTGATGTCCCTTTCTCTCTCTCTCGTCCTATCAATCCAGAGCATGGCCTATTGGTAGATATTGTGCAGAAATGGAAGGGATTGGCTGGGTTTAAATGTTTATAAAGCCCACTGGGCACATCGTGTTTGTTGGCCAGGCCATGTGGTAAACAACAATCTTACCCACGAAACTCTTGCACATACACATACATTATAATTAAATTGAAGTGGGAAAAGCTTTGAATGTGAATCAATCGTATGTTAAATTGTGTCAATTCCATATACATCTCATATTTGATGTGTTTTTGAACAGTTTAAATTTCAAGAGTGAATAAAATAAATAAAAAAAATCCAAAACACTTTCTGTCCCCTTAATGCCAAAGGGTGGCTTTGCGACCAATACATGACTAATTCAGGGATCGCCACCGTTTATTGGCCTGTAACCCCATTTCTAGGGAACTTTTTTCTTTCTACTAGCCCTCTTGGCCTAGCACTTGACCAAACAAGTCAAGTCATGGACAGGAAAGATCCACTATAAAAAAATCTTCACCTCATATTTAAAATGTACTTTGAATTTCAATTCAAGCAGTTACGTTAGTCGACTTGTAGAGGTTTAAACTGAGAATAAGTATTTGAGAGAATGGAAAGAAAGTTTCACATATGTGACATGATTAAATGTTAATTGTTCAATTATTTGTTAAAACTGTATCAAATGTATTGCTTGAGATGAGTGATTTGAAGCATGATCACACATTTCTGGAAGACACTGCACACTTGTAAATAGTGGCGAGTGAAACGTCATCAGTATGTGACTATCGTGTGAGAAAGGCGGAGGGAAAGCCGATTTCAGGATTAAACAGTGGGATTACAGCTAAAAGCACATTGCTTGGGGCTATAAAATACGGGAATATAACATCCATGAAATCGGTAGCAAAGAAAATTCGTGAAAATGTAATAAGCTTATATAGCTGAACTAGCATGTAATTAGTCGGATCGCTAACACTTGACAACAACGACGACGATACAACAACCCTGGTTTCCTTGACAACGGTGCGGAAGCTCGACAATTCCAATATATAGATAACGTTGCAATACATTTACTCATTGGCATTCTTTCAGACACCAATTTGCGAATTTATAAAAGGCTAAACACACATTACGGTTGGACTCAAAAAATGTCTTCAGTGACCGAGATGAATGCCGAAGCCAGTAAGTGGCTGGACGCTCATTACGACCCGGTGGCGAATCTCTATACATTCTCATCATGTATTGACCTTGCGGACCTAAACGGGGACGGAGAGAATAGATTGGTGATCGGAGATCTGGGCACGGGCTCCTCCAATATGAAACTGAAGGTGTACCGCGGGACAGCGCTAATGAGTGAGAACACGTTACTGGATCTGCCCACCGGCTTGGTGTCATTTCTCATGGACCTCCACGAACCTCGTATCCCTGCTATTGCTGTTGCCTCTGGTCCTTTTATCTATGTATACAAGAACCTCAGACCCTACTTTAAATTCACACTACCAAGCCTTGAGATCAATGCTCTGGAACAGGTGCGTGACTACACACTACACCTATTGTGTAATCTCTAATCTGGTTCAATCATTTATTGTTCTTGTGTTGGGTTCCCTGGTTAAGCACGTTGTATTGCTGTTTCGCAAAGAAAACGCCTCATAAATACAATTTGATTTAATCTACTGGTCTCTGATTGCATGTCAACAATCCACGTTCCTTTCGCGGCTCAATCTCGCCGACTTGTCACCTCCGACCTCTGAAACCTGCAGGACGTGTGGCAGCAGGCGAGGGAGGGTCAGATCGATCCGCTGGCGTTGAAGGAGCTGCTGGAGGGCATCCGCGATACGGCCGAGGTCCCGCTCTCGGTGCGCTCCCTGCGGTACCTGGGGCTCGAGCACCAGGACATGGAGGAGTTTGTGAGCCTGCACAAGCAGCAGCCCATACGAAGACAGGTAATGACGATAGCATTAGGTCTATTCGCTCTATTGAGTGTACGGGTCAGGGTTCGAAGCCCGATATCAATAGTCTATCTTTAGGCATCCCAACCCCCTACCTGCATCATGCGCTAAAAAAAAATACAAAATTCACTGTGGATTGCTTTGGTCACGACAAGTGACTTAAGTAAATTGTCCTCTTTACATTTTGGCCAAAAGACCACAACCAGGTGGACTGCTTTGTGGGTGTTGTTAATAAAGTTGGGGTTTTAACTTTCGGTGCAATGCAGGAACTGGAACCATGGGAAGAAGTACAATTGAAAGTACCTCTTGTGTGTGTGTGTGTGTGTGTGTGTGTGTGTGTGTGTGTGTGTGTGTGTGTGTGTGTGTGTGCATGCGTGCGTGCGTGCGTGTGTGTGTGTGTGTGTGCGTGTGTGTGTGTGTTCAGACTGTGATCACGTGCATCGGGACGCTGAAGAAGAGCTCGGCAGATGAGGACGGGGTCAGCTGTCTGGTGATCGGCACGGAGAGTAGCGACGTGTACATCCTGGACCCCGAGGCCTTCACTATCCTCTCTAAGGTAGGCGGTCTCGGTCTGCCTGGGTCTGTCTGGGGTCTGGGTCTGTCTAGGGTCTGGGTCTGTCTGGGGCTTTGGTCAGTCTGGGCTTGTCTGGGGACTTGGTCTGTCTGGGGTCTGGTTCTGTCTGGGGTCTGGGTCTGTCTAGGATCTGGGTATATTTTCCCATTCCACTTTCAGCTTCAGTCGCATACTGGATTGTCCCCTGCTTTTTGAGCGCTAAAGAAATAATAATAGTCATATTATTTTGCTTGTGTATTGCTCTCCAGCTGTTGCTGCCCAGCGCTCCCACCATGATGGACGTGACGGGCCAGTTTGATGTGGAGTTCCGCATCACGGTGGCCTGCCGCAACGGCAACATCTACATCCTCCGCAGGTAAACTGATCACTTTATCAATCACGTACACCTGTGCAGGTGCATGTAAGGTGTATCTGGTGCAGAGGTAGACAAATTGATAAATAGGGACTGGGATGCATCCATTTATGTGCCCCATTTACCCCGTGTAATTTGTAACATGATGTCATTATCCTGTGAGTTCAGTACTGTATTCACTTCTATATTATACCACGCTCCTTGTAACGCGTTCTTCAGTAGAACGTAATTACGTACGTTATTATGTTCGCTCTCTCATAATGACATTTGTAAAGTCCAGTACATAGTACTTGAGGTATTCATAAAGATTCCAATCTGTAAGAATTGTGAAATCATTGTAAATACTTTCAGAACATGACTTCGAAAATGTAATTGCTGTTTTATCGTTTGACTCTTAGGTACGTACGTAAATCAAGTTTGGAAGACTTTTTAACTGCGTTTGATGGTAAATGGCCTGCATTTATATAGCGCTTTTCTAACCAGTGAGGCCACTCACAGCGGTTTTACAATTTTAAAAGCACGGTGGTATTGTGCAGGTCGCTAGTGTGCGCAATACAAATATGCACACTACAGAATGCACATGGCTGAAGTTTGCCCTCAGGGCTTTCTGCCAGAAAGCATAAACTTCTACCGTGTGCAGGTAGCGTCAACCATGCAAGGGATCAACCAGTTCATCTGGAGCCATTCAGGCTTGGTGTCAAGGGCCCCCCGACACGTAGCTAGGAGAAGTTGGGGAGCGCACCAGCAGCATTCCGGACAATAGCTACACCTCCTGCGCTCATTTTGAGGTTCCCTCCCCTCTGCAGGGAATCGTCCAAACCTAAGTACTGCATCGAGCTGTCCTCCCACCCTGTGGGGCTGGTGAGGGTCGGCAAGAACGTGGTGGTGGGCTGTGCCGAAGAACGACTACATGGGTTCACACAAAAGGTAATGGTACTTTGAAGTTACACATACAATGGAAGAAAAAAAATGCATGGAAACCCAAGTGAAATTAATGTTTTTATACTTTTAAATATTAATGCAAACCTTTTTTATTCAACATGTTAGTGTTATTCAGAGTCTGTTGTGGGGTGTGGAGTTAGCAGCCAGGCGTCACGGATAACATTTAACAACCATTTGGTTTCTCTAATCACAAGCTTAGCATGTAGACCACACAGACACACAGAGAGAGACAGCGTAGGCGTGTGTCACCCAGCGGCGGTGGCTGTAACCAGAGACGTCTCCTCCTCCTCTCTCCAGGGCAAGAAACTGTGGACGGCCCACCTCCCGGCCCCCATCACCACCATGGCCATCATGGACCTTCCCACCCGGGGCTTCCAGGCCGTGCTGGTTGGCCTGGCCAACTGCGAGGTGCACCTTTACCGGGACAAGAACCTGGTCAGCACCATCAAGAGCCCCGACGTGGTCACCGGCATCCGCTTCGGCCGCTACGGCCGCGAGGACGGGGCGCTGGTGATGACCACCAAGGGCGGCGGCCTGGCCGTGAAGATCCTGAAGCGCACGGCGGCGTTCGACGAGCGCGACAGCGTCCCGGGCCCGCCTCCGGCACAGAGCGTGCGCCTCAACGTGCCCAAGAAGACCAAGCTGTACGTGGACCAGACGCTGCGGGAGCGAGAGCACGCCACCGCCATGCACCGCGCCTTCCAGATGGACCTGAGCCGCGTGCGTCTGGCGGCGGCCCAGGCCTACGTGAGGGCCCTGGAGGCCAGCCTGACGCCCATGTCGGCCAGCCCCTCGGTGCCGCTCAAGGTGAACGCCGTGGTGCAGGGGCTGGGCCCAGCGTTCAAGCTCACGCTCAACGTGCAGAACACGGCCGCCTGCCGGCCCATCCTGAACCTGACGGTCAGCTTCCTGTACGACGGCGGCCTGTACAGCATGCGGACGCCGTACTTCCGGATCCCGCTGCTGGTGCCCGGCCTGGTGTACCCCTTCGAGACGTTGGTGGAGTGCACCAGTGACAAGGGCATCTCGGACGTCATCAAGGTGTTCGTCCTGCACGACGGAAAGGCCGCGCCGCTGTTGACCGCGCACATCAACATGCCCGTCAGCGAGGGGCTGGCGCTCAATTGAGATGGAACGTGCTCACACACACACACACACACACACACCTACACACACACACCTGCCAGCACACCTGGCCGATGCTTACGGGTATTAGGTATTCCAGCACCTCCAAGGATCACGGCTGTCTGATACTCACATTGCAATGACTGGACGACACTGATTCGATGTCACCATGATGGGTTTTAAAGGGATTGCGTCCAACGCGGTAAATGTTTATCGTCAAATCAATTAATTTAGGAATTATCAAACGTCCATGTGATTCACACATACACATTTGAACAAGAAATAACATTTGAGTACTTTTTAATACAGTACATTCATTATTTCTTATTTATTTGGACAGTGGGTTTAGTTGCTTTTTTTCTATTCTAGAAATTGACAAGCCAGACTTTGTATAGGTAACACATTGAGAGCTTCCCTAATGAACCCCTACTCTTCCAAAATCACTGTGAACCATACAAATGTAAAGTTAGTATATAGAATCAGAAAAGTTAATTATCATAATGTAATTACATTTTAATAATCTAATGTAATAACTTTGAGTATAGGACCGTTTGTCAATATGAAAGAAGTTATGTCTTTTTTTTATCAACATTTATGTGATGGGATTTAATAATTTTGAAAAATACATAAATAGGTGATGTATTGTTATTCTGTGTCAATATACCGTATATACAGTTAAGGACAATTATTCTTTCCATCTGTTGTGTAAGAGTGCAATAGCACAACAAAAGTATAATAAAGTTTGCTTTGCGACCAACAACTCAGGGAATAAATAGTGCTATTAAAAAGTTTAATAAAATAAATTCTATAGAAACACATGACGAGTCTATGTAAAAATGCTATTCATACTTGTTTTTTCTTTGACTGCCAAAGAGAAAAAAAATTGTCCAACTTTTGTTATACTTCATTTATAACTTACGTATGTCCTGTTTGACTATTAAGTTTAATATTATTAGTCCAATAATTCTGTTGGAACATTAATCATCCATTGTCTTATTCAAATTATCTTTTCATCGTTGTATAGTATACAAGCAATGAAGCCTTACTAACGAGGGCTTCCCTAGAGCTGGGTGTTACACCTATTATCTAAATATAGTATTTTTCAAATGGAAATTCCAAAACTTTATACCAGTCCAATTTTTTTTTTATAATGACATGAAAGCCAACTCTGAATCACACAGATTTGCTTCAAAGACATAACTGAAGACATGAACTCACTGTTCCCTCTCAACATTGTGGTGCCTTTGGCTCTAGATCTTAGGAGTGTGGTGAGGTCGTCATTACATCAGCCCACTTCCTGTCTGCATGGAACATCCAAGGACCCCAAATTAAAACCAACAAGACTGACTCATTGTGTACGTCCATTTGAGGAAGTTGGTTAGTTAGTAACATCCGTTCGAAAGGTGTTCCGATTTGCTTCTCCCGGCCATCATCACTAAACACATACAGTTCTGTGTCCATTTTCCCTGGGAAAGAAGAGATTTACTTCATCATATAGTAAAACTTTTTATAAAAAAAAAAAAGTATGTTGAAAACCCCAAAACAAAACAAACAAATATAGTGCTAATGTGTGTCATAGCATATATCATTTTAGGTACAATTATATTTTTATTTCAAGTAATACCTTGAGAGTCCTTTATCAAAAAACAAACAGAGACAATAACCAGTGGCGCCCATCATTTTTTGTCTCTATGAGAGGATAAACGTGCCATCGTTGACACATTGTACACTGCCAAACTCACAATGAACTCAATGAACTTCAGGACACCCAAAGAACTAAGCAAAAGAGAAAACAGGCACACACAGACAAACACAAAGGTTCTTCATCTGTTGAGCTGTTGGATTCCAATCCATAGTAAAGTTTAGTCTTGACAACTTTTTGAACACAGAGGATTTGTGAGTTTAATTGACAACAATTAAACTGAATATATTTGTTTGTGGGTCTTTTCTCCTTTCAAACTACAACGTCTGAGATGCTTTTCAGATGATATAAAGACTCGTTTCTTCTAAGACATGTTGCCTCATATTCAACCCCCTCACAATTATTACTGTAGGGTAGATAGGGTACAAAATCATGCACACACACATATATATATATATATATCCATAAATGAAAAATGTATGAAAAAACGTTTTAACTGTAGGACCAGCCTTTATATTAAAAGCCTTTTTTATTTATATTGTTTATGGTTGTCATTATGTTCCCCAGTAAGGTATATACAACTTTTAGGGAAATGTGCTTTATAAAACAGTAGTGTTTGACACTGGGAACCTTGGTTCAAATCCAAATACACAGAGATTTTTTTAAGATAGGCATATTGTTTTGCTTGTAAACCAACACAGTGGAAAAAATGAAGAATTGTCATGCAATACAGTCTCAAACATAATTTACACTTAGAAAAATTTGCTAGTAAAAAAGTCTTGATGTTGAATACCCCTCTATGTCCATTACTCCCTAAAACGTAACTCAAAAATACACTATTTTTTTTTTACATATGTTATGTGTGGGATTTCAAAATAAAAGTTTGTATGGCAGTTCGCATTTGGCAGGTTCGCACTTAAAAATGTTTAATACATTTAATTTTCCAATGTTTGAATAAACATTGGAAAATGTTTACCAGTCTTTTTTTAACTGTCACATTATTTGCTATATTTCCTTTAAAAAACAAAAAAGAACAATGGATCAATGTTGCCTCCGGCTTTAGTTCTGATCTTACATCAAAATCTCCCTTTCAAGAAGAGGAATATAAATAAAAAAGCATAGTGGTAAAGCAGCATAGCAGCTAAATAATAGGACAGATATAAAGCAATATAAGCCTTCCACTAAAAAGGGATACTCTTGGATAAAAAATTATTACAAAACAAAACTTCAACAATAATAAACAATTACAAAAAAGTAACAAGTAATGATACGAAATAATTATTTGGATGACTAAACTTTGCATAATACAGAAAAAAAATCGTAACCCGCCTCGAAATAACCAAAGACAATAGACCTGTATTTTTTGAGTACTTAAATAAACGGAGATTTTTTATTTTGATTTATTTCTCGGTTTCAACTGCATTACTTATGTGTGAATCAGTAATATCTGTGTGTGAACCCCGCTCACAGTTGTAATTTAAGAAATTACGCAAGTTACGGTTTGCAGAAGATATATATATATAATGTTATGATAGTATAATATATAATAACTAGTAACTTTTGACGGCAGTAAATTGCTCACCACAAACCCCAAAACGTTTCACTTGTAAAATACAAATACCAACGTAAATAAAATAAGTAAAATTTCAATTTAACTAATTATTGCTGCTATTATTATTCGCTGCTTAACAATATCTTATTGTTATTAGACTTAGAACTGGTTCTTTAGGAGAGCTACACGTCTTAAAGTAAAGCGTGGTGTGAAATGTCTGAAATGTGGGACGTCATTTAATTGTATGTAGTTTCCAGACAACCCCATAACCAGAAACTGTTAAACTAGGAACTTGCTTCAATGTTGAGATTGCACAACTGGCCCCTCTCAACCCTTTTTACATTTTTATCTACCTCAGAATCCTGAATCCGAGACATCAGATATACTAAACATCTGATTCAGGAGTTCGGGATATGGGTTGTGGTTCAATTGTCGAAACTGCGAACCAGAATGGACACAATGTTATGTAGTATGTCTTTCAGGCCACAAACGTTACCATGAGGGTCGCTGGCGTACACAACCGATCAGTTGCATCGGGAATGACACACTCAATGTGTTCAGTCTGCACGGCTTCTAGGGTCGGGAGGGGGGTTTCAAAAGTGGTACGACCCAGGCATGGCAGGGTACAGATGAAGAGGATCATGCCACCCAGGAGCACACACCCCCCGCTGAAGTAGAATGCAATGTCATAGGAGAGGGTCAGGTCGTAGAAACAACCTAGAAAAGAGAGAGAGAGAGACAGACAGAGACAGAGAGACAGACAGACAGAGAGAGAGAGGGTGAGAGAGCGTGAGAGAGAGACAAAATATCATATTTAAAAAAAATGTGAAAGGCTACTACCAGGACAAAAACACCTATAGCTACGGTAAATATTAGCTGAGGTTAATTTGCTAAGTGTAAATATTTAAAAAAGAATTTGGACAAAAGCACATACATACCCATCCATACATGCACATAGACAAATATAAAAACATTTCATATAGCTTGGTAACACAACATTTTGCATTGTGTTTTCCTGTCATCAATAACATATACAATGTAACATATCAAATCCTAACACATAACAATCATTGCGTGCAACCTGCTGGTAACCAGCTGTACTTTAGGAAAATAACACAATTAAACCATACGTCTATTTCACTCTGGTGAATGACCGTCGTTGTTGTCAATTATTGAGGCAATTAATGAGTGCGCTAATTGGTCAATGGACCCATCGCCTACCTACGACAGGAGGGCCCAGAGTGATACCCAAGCCTCCGAAGAACATGAGGACGCCGTGGGCTTCGGAGAGCTTCTCCTCGCCCACCACCTTGGTGGTGATGTATGGGGTCAGGGACCAGTTGCCGCTCAGGAAGCCCATCCACACAGCCAGGATCTGCAGCCCCAGGTAGAACCTGCACGCAGAGGTCAAGAGGTCACTCAGCATTCTTAGCATGCATAGAATGCATGCTAAGAATGTATGCCCCCAAGGGATTGTGAGAACAGGGCTCCACTGAAAATGCTGGGTCGCGGCGCCGTTATTGGCATGTCAACGATGTGCCACTAATGTGTGTACAGGATGCATCCCGAAACGTTCCGTTTGACATTGGAACAATCAATGTATAAAGAATAATGTCATCAATAACGAGTGAAGCGTTCGCCATGGAGAATCGTGTGGACAGTGGCTGTGGAGCCCCTTCCATTCATTAGTATGGCAGCGGCAAACCAATCACATTAAGAACAATTGCACATTAAGAACAATTAGACAATAATAACAGAAAAAGGTTTTTTATTATTATAAAGTTTTGGTTAATAACGGAAAAAGAAAGAAAGAAGGTAAATAAGTAAGTAAGAAACAAACAACCAACCAAACCGGTCTCTGTGCTTACTTGGTGAAGGGGATGAGCAGCAGGCCCAGCCCGCTGCCCAGCAGGGTGAAAGTGAAGAGGGGGATGCTGTCGACGAAGGGCAGGTCCACCATTGCTCCCAGGCCCAGCTTGCCAAAGCCGCCGGCAATGGCGACCAGCGACACCAGCGGAAAGGTGGCAGTGCCCTCCTCTGTCAGCCCCTGGCTCCGAGCTACATCCTCCATGAAGAGCAGGGTGGGGAAAGCACCTATGGAGTGGGGGGACGAGGAGTTTAGCGGGCCACGGATGACTGACAGCGCCTGGCAGCTGTGGGGGGAGGAAAGCGGTTAGAATTTGTTTTGTTTGTTTTCTATTGTCGGTTATTTACTGACTTCTATTGACACACCGGGTTTTACAAGCACGGTAATGTTTGGACCTCAGGATGGGCCTCACCTTAGTCGTACAACAGGTGAGTCATTTAAATACTGATTACCGCGTTGACATGGCTGCTAACATCGGACACTCATGCCTGTCAAGGTACCTTATAAAATATTACGAATGGTTTATTAGTGCGCATGTAAACGTACTGAACGTGTTCATAGTCTCGGTTTTTCCTGTCCCTGTGCTTTCGCAGTGTGCCTGTGTTTGTGTGAAGCTTAATTGGATGACGCCGATGCATATGGGGTGTCTGTGCATGTTTGTGTCTCTGTGCGCGTGCGTGTGTGTGTGCACGTGTGTGTGTGTGTGTGTTTGTGTGTGTGCACGAGCATGTGTCGGTGCACATGCCTGTGTGTGTGTCTGTGCACATGCACCCATGCATGTGTCTGTTCACGTGTGTGTGGGGGTGTGGGTGTGGTTCTGGGTTGTTGGTTCACCGGGTGGCAGCTGGAGCATGTGAAGTTGTATTTATGTGTGATGAAGAACAGCTGCTACGACCTACAAGACGCCTGTGTGTGTGTTGTCAAATCAAGTGAGTACATTGTTCACAACTTTGGGTGAACTTAATATAATTCACCACAAATGAAAACTGACTACATGCAAAACAGAAACATTTATGCAAAAAAGTATTTCTATCTGTGGATTTGTCATTGCGGGATTATTATTTTTTTATAATAAGACTTACCAAGGGCGAAGAGAAAGAAGGAGATACACAGGGCCGTGAAGACTCGGTTCTGGAACACTGCTAACGTAGAGGTCATGTATCTAGAGAGAAAGAGACATAAATAGAGGGATATAGAGCGAGAGAGAGGAGTGGGGGAGAGCGACGTGCCAGAGGAAACCAATGTCGTGAGCGATGAGTCATTGAATAGAACCACAGAGAGATCTGACTGAAAAAGCGACCTTGCAGTACCGTGAGTTCAACTGGTTAAATGCGTTCCTTGTTATTTGCTGAAGGGAATATGCTTGTACACGTGGCGGGATTGTGTGTCATATGAACTGAATGTCCGCTGCACATACCTGGAATAATCCCTCAGTTTGCTCTTAATCTGTCTGACCAGAGCCAAACAGTCGCAAGTACTCCTCCTCTGGAACGGCTCCTTCGTCGCCACCGTGAGCAGCACGGCGTCCTTGGTCAACAGAAGCTTCTGATTGGCTGGGGCCTCGTCCGGGCCCGGCTTCTCCGACTGCTTCTCGGCGGCCTCGGCCTTCTCCAGAAGGGCCGCGCGCTGCTTGAGGTAGTACTTGGGCGGGGTCAGAGGTCGCATGGGGCCGGCGCAGGCGATGATGTTGAGGGACACGGCGCCCACGATGAGCAGGCAGCCGCTGACGCCTAGCAGCTCGATCAGCTTGGTCTGTAGGGTGGCGTAGAGGAAGCCGCCCATACTGGAACCTAGCAGACAAGACATTCGTGCACGCACCGTTGATTGACAGCCAAATAAGCCAATCCGCTTGGGTCTGAATATCAGTACACTTGCAGCCCATCATCAGAGTGACAGGTTAAACTCCCCCAATCCAGAGGAAAATACCTCAGGAAGGAAAGATTATTTATAAATGGAACACGCGGCTTGATGTTAGCATTGTTTGTTAGTAAGTGGTACTGCGATATGGACATCATCTACCTGTGGTCACCACTCCCAGCGCGAGGCCCTTCTTCTTGTCAAAGTACAGGCAGGTGATGGTGAGCGTGGCTGCGTACACCAGTCCGCATCCCACACCTTGGGGACAGAGAGAGAAAATATCCCATTTTAAAAGAATGTGAAACACTACTACCAGGACAAAAACACCTACAGCTAAGGTCAATATTAGCTGAGGTTAGAGAGAGAGAGAGAGAGAGAGAGAGAGAGAGAGAGAGAGAGAGAGAGAGAGAGAGAGAGAGAGAGAGAGAGAGAGAGAGAGAGAGAGAGAGAGAGAGAGAGAGAGAGAGAGAGAGAGAGAGAGAGAGAGAGAGAGAGAGAGAGAGAGAGAGAGAGAGAGAGAGAGAGAGAGACTGCTCACCACCATTAGCTCGGGGCAGAGACACATGGGCACCAGTATTACGTCTGGAGCGTTTAGAAGGACAGTAACAGATGTAGTGTTGCTCATGGATTACACAGGAAAAACTGAGCTAAGAGCAGTAAGATGAGCCGCCAAGGAAGAATAACAGAGAAAGGAGAGAAAGAAGGAAAGAAAAAAAGACTACCGGTATATTCTATCAAGCATAAATTTTACTAAGTATATTTTCAAGGGCAGTATGTATTTAATTACCTTTTTTCTTCTCCTAGAATAACAAGGGATTATGACCATGGTTTATAAACAGAAGAAATGGACAGATAGCCAAATATATCTTTGGCGGAGGAATAAAGGGGATGCCTTTCCGTTCACGCATTTAACAAGAAATCAGGCTAGCGGTTAAAGAATTCCTTCCGTACTTAGCACACTGACCCACATCTGATCCAGAGGAATTGTTTTATGGCTGGGTCACATGACAGACGCTTCCTGCTCCAATCAGGAGGGCTCATTCATCATGAGTCAGCACTTCCAAAATGTACTGACTGAGTCATCGTAACTGATGGGATTTTGTGTGAGTGAATATGTAAATATTCGTGTATAGTCTTAGTCTGTATCTTTTTACCTTGTCTTTTTTTGCATTTTATTTCAGTAGTCTTTCTTATTCATTTTGTTGCAGTGGTGAGTTCAATTTCCTTGTAATGGCTTCTCTGATGTGTTATGAACTGTCTTGTGTGCGTTTTGTTTCCTCCGACTACACTGTAATCTGTGCTCCTTCCCGTTCATCCTGTGCTATCTTCAGTTCATCCTGCCTCAACGTTTTGAAATATCTCAACTCAGCAACTTAGCAAATTTAGCAAATGCTTTTGTTCCAAAACTCACCGACAATGATGCCGAAGGAGAAGATGAGGAAGGGAATGTTTGGGGCAAAGGCGCTCAGCATAAGCCCCCCTGCCACCATCACCCCACTGAAGACAGTGACCGGACGCGCCCCAAAGTATTCCACACTTGCACTGCAGATGGGACCTGAGAGAAAGACACACACAAAGAGACTTATTAATGTGGGAGAGGAGAAAAGAGGGTAGAGGGCGAGAAAAAGAGTGAGCGAGAGATTTTTTTACCTGGTAGAGATAAAGGGGGAAGAAGAGAGGGATGGGGAGACAGAGAGAGGAAGGGGGGGAGAGAGATAGGGAGAAAAGGGGGGAGAGACAGACATGTTAATGTGGGAGAGAAAAAAGGGGGGAGTTAGAGGGAGACAGAGAGAGAGGAACAGAGGATGATGGTGACTCGGCATGACTAGCGCATGACTAGAGCAAATACAATAGAGAGAATAGAATAGTACAGAAAATATAACCTATGGGGTTTTTACTGGGTATTAAGTGACCAGCAATATATCCCCAAGAGCATTATAACTGAAACATTCATGATTACCTAAACATTGAATAAGGTTACAACCAGACACCACTGGCTGTGCATGTGTGTGCTTGTGTGTGAGTCCCTGCCCTATTCATCATCATCAATGTGAGGTATCAAAGAGCCCCAGGAAACAGGCATTGATGTTGTCATGTGTTACTCTGGTGGTGAAGAGACCCGCGAGGTAGAGAAGGAAAGTGAGAAAGAGAGATGGTGAGACGAGGGCATTTCAGGGGGAAAAATAACATGGTATTTATTTCCATATCCTTCACTGCATTTTTATGACATATATCACAATATATAAAAAAGTCTCTCTCTCACACACACACACACACACACACACACACACACACACACACACACACACACACACACACACACACACACACACACACACATCAAGGCTGACTTACTGACGATGAGACCCAGTCCAGAGACCAGCGAGCCCACCCAGGCAGTCAAGCCCTTTCCTTCCTGGAAGATGTGCAGCCACTCTGGGAAGAGGACTCCCACAGACAGGGGAGACCCATAGGCCAGGAACTGAGCCATGAAGCAGGCCATGACAATGACCCAGCCCCACCCGCCATCCAGGGGCTGCTGGGCTCTGCTCTCTGAGCTACTGCTGCCTTTGGTGGTGTTGCCGGTGCTGGTGGTGGTGGAAGCCATGGTTTCTTTAGGCTTTCAGACAAAAGTGGCTGAGTGGGGGAAATCAAACACCTCCACTGATTGGCTGTAATGAGAGGAAGGCTACATGTAAATTACATGTAAAATGGATGGCAGGGAAGGGTGCGGGTCATTTATAAGAAAGAGGGAAGAAGGGGCGGAAGAGGATGAGGAGGTGGAGGAGATGAAAGGATAACAGGGTGAGGGAAATGGGAGGGTTATAAAAAAGGGGTAGAATTAGAGAGTGCGGGGGAAATGAGCAAGGGGGGAGGGAGGAATGGGAAAAAGAGACGGGAGGAGAGTGCGGGAAAAAGAGGCAGTGAAGGGGAAGGAAAAGGGTTACCAGAACAAAGTCAAGGAAACCAGCGTGGGTTTATATTATGTCTGGTTTGTGATAAACATAACTTCAATAACTTTCAAGTTAAAGTTGGTCTTTGTCTGAAATGTTTCCTTCCAATTTACGACAAGAATGTGTAATTTGTTGATAAGAATACCATAATATGTTTAAATTCATCCATTGTTATTTAAAATAACTAACAAATTCTTCGCTGATATTTGACTAATGGAATGGAAAAGCTTGCTGTAAACAGCGATAGAAGATTGGCAGCAGCCTCGATGCGTGTCTCCACGCAGCCAGGAGCACGCACTAGCAAACGCGAACATGCGCGTGTGTCGGATTCACCAGCGCATGCTGCGCATCAATGACAATAAAACTTCAATGGTAAACAAAAGCATAACGTCCACGTGTTATGTTAGTGTCCATAAGTGAAACAAACTTGACGCTGACATAGTTTTTGCAACCTTTGCGTTTACGCCCAAGAACATTTAATGAAATAGAGATAAAGAAATAATTTCGAAATAAATTATTAGCCTAGCGTAAAACTGGAATTGGAAACACGTAGTTTTGCCTAAACGTTACACAAACATAGCAAGCTGTTTGTCACACATTGATGTAAAATATATTGATATTTAAATATATCATCAATAGACTGGTAACGTTAGGCCTACATAAATAACGTTATAGAGGGAGAGATAGGCCTATTAGGATACTATTCGTTACCATACAATTTACAATTGTACCTAATTAGGCAATTTGGCATAAATAAAGGACATAACTTACCTAGTTAAACTAGACACCTGCAAGATGCTAGATTTATGGCGTCTCTATAAACCAGCCAATTGTTCGCACTGGTATTCCGGAAGAGCTGCTGCGCCCCCAAAACACAACTATCATAGCCCTACGCACATTTCCACCACGATAAATCTACTATATCGGCTTCGGTAGCGCAGAAACGCGGCGGAGGTGTAGTGCTGTTGTGGCATCATCTGTTTGAATGAGAAAGCCGGCAGAGGAAGGCGGCGCTATTGTGTTGCCTAGCAGAGAGGGAGAGGGGAGTGAACCGGTTTGAAGCTGTTCTCACTGGTCTTCTCTTCGTTCAGCAGACAGCGCGTTGCTCCACAGAGATAGCCACTTCCTCCTGTCTGCCTGTCTGTCTTTCTGATGATTTTTTTTCTCTCTCTCTCTCTCTCTCTCTCACTCATTCTCTCCCTCTCTTGCTGTCTCTCTCCCGCTCTCACTCAATTAAAACAAAGCAGCCAAATGCAAAAGGTTAAAAAAGTGAAATATAAGATACAGGCCTACTGTAGAACAATGATGTAATGGGGATAGAAGAGTTGTCATATGTCTCCCTCTCTCTTCCGTTTTCGCTCGGGGTATTTGTGTGTGTGTGTGTGTGTGTGTGTGTGTGTGTGTGTGTGTGTGTGTGTGTGTGTGTGTGTGTGTGTGTGTGTGTGTGTGTGTGTGTGTGCGTGTGCAAAATAGTGCGGGTCAAATAGGCAGCTGTTTCAAACAAACAGCATGTCCGTCTGTCTTGTTTCCTTGTGGTGTTGTCAATTGTCAAATATATGAAGTTAAAACTTCAGAATTTAGAAAACGACATGGAATGTAAGGAACAGATATGATTTATTAAATGAAATGTGGTTGTGTTCATGCAACACAGACTAATGCCTAATTTCATAATAGACAAACCCATCAAATACAAGCACAATGAAACCCTGCTACCCTGAACCGGTTCCCAGCCCTTTACAATGCTTACTGGCACACGTGTGCAGCGGGAAGATGCTGAGTGCGCTCACAGTCATGTTAAACCAGCTTGTGAGGGCTACATCAAGCTGTGTAATTGACTTAGAAGTCCGAGTATGGGGCTGATTGAAAGTGGATCCTTAGCTACAACTGTAACCAATGACTGAAGGCAGTTTTCTAAAAAGGTCAGGACATGTCGAAAAAACTGAACCCGGGGGCGCGCGTCGTCCACTCACAAGTAAACCCCAAACACATGACATCATCATAGTCAGGGGACAGACATAAAAAAACAGCCTATGTAATGAAGCAAGCTGGCCGGGTGAGAATTATACGGTGACATTCAGGGCCGTCTCCATCTTCCCCTGTTTCCCCCCACAACATAGACCATACATGTGACGCGTCGCAGCTGTAGGGTGAACAAGAAACGTTCAGACGATATACAGACGTGTAATAGTACCATTTAATATGGAATGTGTTCATTCCAGAGCCCATTGAGAAACAATTGCAAAGATCGAGACAAATGAGGCTACATCTCGGCAAAATGGAATAACCCACCATGGGGATGGTTACATTTGTAGGCTAATAGGCGTACCTACTTGACCGCTCTCAGTGCGTCCGGATAAAGGATACAACTAATCTCTAAGAGTCCGCGTTATGGGCCGCCAGGTTCCACCATTGCTAGTCAGTGCCTAGATCAATGCTCTCCCATCTGTGGGGTGGAGACCCTGATGTATGCAGACGACATGGTCTTACACACAGGAAAGACAATGAAGAAGTCGCTGCCAAATTTGCATTAACCTTGGAAGAGGTTGCAAAGTGACTCAGTTGTCTCACTCTTAATATTGAGAAAACAGTCACCATGTATTTCTTGAATAGACGACAACAAAGGGTTTTTCCAAATATTTATCTCAATGGGCAAAATATCAAAAATGTTGAGTTTAAAAACGTAGATGTGTACATTTTAATGATGAATTACATCTTGATATATAACAAATACAGAAACACATAACATGTATACATAATTTGGAAGATATAAGAAAATTCTTTATGAATGATTCCTACTCCATTCCCATTATAATTAAGTCTGCTTTATATAAAAAGGCACAGAGTAACCATCAAAGCTAACACAAAGCATATTCTTCTTAAAGATACTCGCCCTGATTTAACCTAAAATACAAAATATTAACTCCACAATGAGTTTCAAGAAAGATGTCCAAAAGAAATGTCACATACATAGGCCTAAATGCAACCACAGCACTGACATGAAAAATATAATTCAGTAAACAATACCTTGTTGGTTGGTGAAAATGATCAGATTTACACAATGGCTCTTGTGTACGTTTGAGATAATGCATGGAAATGGTTAGTGTTTCCAAAAAAGCCATCTAGATCTTTGTGGCTGCAGCAGATCTTTATATATTTGCTAAGGAGCCGTGCTAATATATTCAAGCCAGTGTTTTACATTTCTGAATACTTTAAGTCCTTCTTAAGGCATTTAAAGTATAGTCACCCATATAGCATTTACTGCTAATTGGATGTATCAAAGGTGGAGTTATGTGTGTGGTAAGTGTTGTACGGTATGTTGTGGTGTGTGTGAGTTAAAAGTAGCTCTGCAGAGGTTCCCCCAGGATGTTCTCCATCTCTTGGATGACCTTCTGGACCTGGTGTTCCACCTCCTCGGATTCATCTGAACAAGGGAAACATAAATAGTTAGTTCAACCCAAAACCTACAGGCGCTATAGGGCCTTCACACCTAAAGCAACATCATATATTCGATGAGAAAGTAGAAGAATGTGCATGTATTTATGTGGGACACTCTTGTGTCGCAGAGGTTAGGCTGAATGTATTTCAACTTTGACATTTTAATTATTTAATTACTCTTTTTTTTTTTTAAAGCTTTGTACCAATTGATTTAGGCTATTAACACAAATCGAGGTGACTAAATCCCTGAGAAATATTACATGATCTGAAATGTTTTTTGATTAATCATGAAAATGATGCGATGTGTGCACGGTTGGACTGACTTTTATGAATGGTGAGAAATGACATGGGTATTACATGTAGTAGTAGTGATCCTATTGATCTGCCACACATTCAAAAGGTAAGTTTTGAATTCACAATGAACTTACAAAATATATACTATTGTACTTTCTTTCGGCTGAAGAGCAACTTTGATTTCACGACATAAGAAGTTAGGTCAAAAGAAAGAAAAAAGGATCGGAGCTATGCATGACTTCAGTTTCCAAGACCGGCACCACATATGAACATATTAGGCCGGTATGTGACTGGTGCATCCCTACGTTTGACCCAAAGTGACTGGTGTGCTACGACTTACCCTCCATGAGTTCGGCCAGGAAAGGGATGGTCTCGGGCAGCAGGACCATGTAGTTCTCCCTCAGCTTGCGGGCCAGCTCCATCACCATCAGCAGAGCGGAGAAGCGCACCTGTAGGGGGCGGTGTGGAGACCAGGGAGTGAATGGAGGTGAACAGGGGCTGAATGTGAGCCATGGATTCAGCTCTCCTTTGGATATCATGCTGGCATATGTGCCCAACTGCCTCCAGGTGCGTGAAGGAAACGCAGCTAGTTAACTTTGACTCTTGAAATCAACCATTTTGAAAGGTTGGAACAATTACTCCTGGCTGGCTTCATATATTAAAACACACGCTGATGAACACCCCTTCAGCAACATTATTGTTAAGAAGAACAATCGCTCAAAGCTAATTGATCACACATATTACGACTATTAACCATTTAGTTCATTTAGCATTTATTCAAAGTGACTTGCAGTTAATTCAGATAAGTCATTAAGGAGAAGGTATTTCTTTTAAATTATGATACTTTTATTAATCCCCATGGGGAAATTCATTCTCTAAATTTAACCCATCCTATGCTAGGAGCAGTGGGCTGCCTGCCTCACAGGGCGGTGCCCGGGAACCAACTCCAGGTGTAGTGCTTGCCTTGGTTATGGGCAGGGCAGGAGTATTGACTTGCCTGTTTCTTGTGGTGTGGGATGAAACCCCCGTGAACATGGGGAGAACATACAAACGCCACAGGACCTTGGGGATTGAACCAAGAACCTCCCCATAGAAACCAACTCTGTGTGCGCGTGTGTACGGTTCCTACCTTAGACGAGCTGTGCCGGGTCTTGAGAAGGACCTGGTAGTTGAGGGTCTTCCACTGCATGTCGTCGCCCATGGCAACGGAGAACTGGCCCAGGCAGGGCACCAGGTGCTGGGTCACTCTGAGCTGGTACGACTCCTCCCCCCCAAGGGTGTTCTCCAACTGAAGAACAACGTTTATGATCACGACAAGCTTTGAAGGTTTATTGCTGTAGAAAGCGTAACTAGAGCCTTGTCCGTGCACCATGATTGAACACAATTATTACTATTTTTAAACATTATGTGATAAAATATATATTTTTGTTGGAGAAGAAGAGTATTTTCCCAGAGGAATTACTGCTCTCCCCCATCCATCCCACAACCTATTCTCAAAATTAATGTAAGACCTGCCTTTCTCAAAAGGCATCACAGATTTAACCGGAAATTCTGTCCACATTTCTTTACTCTTGCTTTACTTAACTGTCGTTTTGTGTAACCTTTCAAAAAGGAGTGCAGATACCGGTACCAAAATATTGTACCGCCTGCCAATCGGGTTTCTTAAAAAGAGTTCAGCTAGCTATACCTATATCCTACATACTATATTTTTATTTTACCTATAAACCCCACGTTTGGTAGAATTAGTTTTACTTAGATCATGCATCATCAAGCGGTTATGCTCAGACCCACCTGATCCACCAGGGGCCCCATGAGGGCCTCTGCACGGTCCTTGCTGAGGAAGTGGTGCGTGTCGTACATGAAGATCTTGAACATGCAGTCCAGCACGTGGTGCAGCAGTATGGTGCTCTTCTCCACCCCGTCCTCAGAGTCAAACAGCGCCTCGTCTGGTCGGAGGGAGCATTAGCAACAATGTTATTGGCTATAGAAGGTCATTTTGGACCAAACATTCACTGAATCTGTTACCTGCCTAAACTCTTTAAAACTTGTCTGGTTTATTTAGCAAGTCAACAAATTAGGATAACTGAAATGTGAAATATGGATCTCTTGCAAAGTGGAGGTTGTCGATGAAAAGCTCGAATCTCCTTGTTAGCGATTCTATAAAACAGGGGTGAGCAATCTGTCACACACCTCAGAAATAACTCTAATTTATAATTCAGCATTAAATATAACTCAGCATTTGTTTGTTACAAGTGTGCGCTTGGCAAAAAAACAACCAAAGTAAAATGGTCTAGTCAGCACATTCTGTCTTCTGATCCCATGACCATTAAAAGCGGTGAAACCAAACTTGGAGACAGGACCCACCTGTCTTGGCGACGTTGGTCTGCTGGAGGAGATCGGAGAAGGGCTTGACGAGGTTCCCGGCGAACAGCACGAAGAGACCCTTGAGGCGGTCTGCGATGCGGTCGGCCAGCCGGTAGAAGGTCAGCAACCTCTGCTTTCCCTCCGTCTCCGTCTTGCTCCAGTCAAACAGCTGGAGGAGAAGCCAGACAGGTTTTTAGAAGGGTTGCAGATGTCGGAACAGTTTCTCTGGAACTCATCAAGTGATACGCTGGATAAAACAACGGTTGATCTGGTGACACTTTAATCTAGAAATAGTACCATGGAAATGACAGTTGACTGCTTTGAATCTAGAAAGAATCGTACAATCCAAAACAGCTGCAATCTAGAAAAAGTACCATCAAAAATCCTGTTGAATTTGGGTTTCATCTAGAAAGAATAGTATGCAGAACGATCCAAAATGAAGCAGTCTGGAAATAGCACAATCTATGATGACAGATCATTTTAGAATAGCACAATCTAAAAAGACAACAGCACAAATGAGGGAGAAACAGCAAAATTCCAACATACGTAAAGGAACAAATCAAGTTTTTCCTGGATACCTTGAAGAAGAGTGGTCTGAAGGTGATCTCTGAGAGCTTCATCACCATGGCGAGGAGACAGTCGATGGTGAAGCCCTCCACCTCCTCCGTCTTCTGCAAATCACCCTGTCAGAGAGAAAAAAACATGGCCGCTCAGATGCTTAGTGACAGCACCCCGGAATGGCAACAGGTCTATGCAGTTGTATTATGAATGAACTTCGAGTGTTGAGGAACATGTGCTATTAAAACGACTACACTTGAGCCCCGAATACACACACACACACACATACACCACAAAACAGTACAAAAACATTACTCCTGGACCAACAGTGATTGACCGCTGGACCAATAGAAGTGAGGGGAAAAGACAAAGACGGACAGGGAGGACAGGGCCTACCACTACCTGGCAGTACTGGGCGCGGAAGTCCAGGGCAGTGAGGAAGAAGGAGGTGAGCTCTGATTGGTGGGAGTTCAGCTGATCCTTCTCCATGTGAGTGATGTGTCCCTTCAAAATGGACATGAGGGGACCCAGATGGCTCTGCAGAATGAAAGAAACAGATTTATTTATTGCAACACTTAAAGCTTTGGTTACAATATTGGATTACAATCCACAATGACAAAACGTTTTCCGATCGAAACGTTTCGAGCAATGTCCCCACGTTCACACTCGTTTCACACACCTGCTTTGCGGGGACCATGTCGTTGTAGCACTTGGTGAGGGTGGGCAGCAGGACCCTGGGGGCCACCTTGGTGGCCAGGGTAGAGCTGAGGGAGGTGAGGCGGGCTGAGAGCTGGGGGGACGTGGCAGAGGTCTCTGCTAGCCGGGTTATCCGACACACCTGGATGATGAGAACACATGAAGAACGTTTGTGTTGAGGGCATATCGTTGGAGGGCATAGAGCATTTATTCAAAACAATCATAGGGAATTTTAACACTTTATATTACAATGTCTTCTTTCACTTTCAAGACTCTGAAGTCTAATATATTCAGTTGTATGGCAATTTAGGTGGCAATCTCTACGATTTGTTATGTAAATAAAAATGTATATTAAGTTGCTATGTATTGCCGAATGACGTAACATAATGGTGATTGAGCCAATGGCCCACTGATGAAAGCCCTTGCATTTGCAGTATTATGAATTTAACAACCGGGTGTCTGTGGTCACACTGTTCGTATCTTATTTATTTTACCAGTCATTACCAAAGGTGTCGCCAAAGAGAGTTTTTTCAAGGACAGTTACACAACATTTTGAAGACAAGATCAACCTCATGTTGTAATGATTATTACGCTATAACTTATATGAATGAAGTTATTATTACGTGATAACACATTCGGCTGGGAAGCACTGCCATAATAACGATGGCTCCGTCTAAACCCCACAAAAAACCGTCACGCTTCCACTCTCGACAGCGAACGGTGGCGCCAGCCACCACTTTCACTCATAAATGAAGACACCATTCTTTGTGCATCTATTGTTCTCAACAAAAAATAATCGTGTCCTGCCACTCCCCACAACGCAGCGTTTTCAATGAAGCCCAGGGCTACCGTGCGGAGCAAAGAGGTGTGGTTCCTGACCTGTGAGACGGTGGCGTGCAGGTAGGGGCTGATGAAGTGGGGCAGCGTCTCGGACACGCGCTGCAGGGCCGTGACGGCGCTCAGCAGGTAGATCTCATTGGACAGCAGGTCCTTCCTCTCCGCCATCGTCTCGAGCACGGCGGGCATCAGTCTGACACAGACACGCAACTTTATTTCTCAAATTTTTACTAAATATTGTACATGGCATTATACATGTGAATGCTTTTATCTTAAGTGTTTCACACTGGGAATCGAACCCCTAACCCTGGTATGATGTTAATGCTGTGCTCTACTGATGGAGCTGGACAGGACCACCATGTTAAAGGAGAACCAAACCCCCTGAAGAATGCTTTCAGGTTTTTGATGTCATTCACCTTCAATTCTGTTTCAATAAGCGGAGGGCCGGTGTTTCGCATCAGCGCTTAGTCAGCATCTGGTAGCCATATCAGCCAATGAGAAGTTAAGCATGCAAAAGGCTGTGTTTAACCTAGAGAGGGAGACCTCCAATGCAAATAAATCTACATGTGGGGTGGGGCTTTGGTTCCCCTTTACAAAAAGGGTGCACAGGACTCCAAACTTTAGAGCATGATGTAAACACCACCAGGGTTAGTGGGTGACAATACGCGTGTATGAACATAAAGCACAGCAACCAATCCGTTCTCCTCACCGGGGCAGCTGAGGGATGGCCAGAGTCTTGAGCACGCTGGCCACCTCGGCGATGCAGAGCAGGGCGCTGCCCGTCACGTTCTTCTCCTCCTCCGTCGCCGTGGCGACCTCCACGGCGCGCTGGAGCACGGGGACGAACGCCTCCGGGTGGCCGGCGCCGAAGTTGCGGCACAGCAGCTTGAGGCTGTACAGCGCCGTCTGCCGGTTGATGGCCTGCTCCTCCTCCTGCTCCTCCTTCATCTCCTCCTCCGCGCCCTGGCCGTGACCCCTACCCACGATGCTCAGCAGGTCGTCTGAGAGACGCAGAAGCACCGTGACCTGGCAGAGAAACATTAAATACATTTAAATCACACGGACTAATCAGTTTTATCCGGAACTTAATAAATGTTCATTCAAAAATACATTAAGGTCTTAAGTTATTGAGGTGAATGTACATACAAGTATAAAACTAAAATTAAAACAAAGGACGATGCCAAGTGCCTGTAATCCAAGCGCTTTGGATCAATAAGGAAGATGATGGTATAGTTTGGCAGGCGCATTAAATGCAGTTTGTTTGACTTCGAGATGGTGTGTCTGTATGGAGCGAGCCGGTGAGTGAGTGAGCGTACCTGCTGCTCCTCCCACTTTGTCTTGTGCTGCAGCTTGTTGTTCAGCAGCTCCATGGCTTTCCTCCTGACCGACGGCAGGCGATTGCTCATTAGCCCCTTCATCACCATGATGAAGGTATCCGTGGGCAACAAGGAGTTCACCTTGTAACAGAAAACGTTGCCCCGTTATTGGAATGTTTCATGTTTTTAACGTGAAATGTTAAATTATTACACTACCTGATCTTCAGAATAAAAAGAGATTATTAAAAGTGAACTGAGTGGAGGTTTGTCAAGCGGCCTAATTTCCCCTTGGGGATGAAAAGGTTTAGGCCATCACCCTAGCACCTTCACACTTATTTTATGAATAATTATTTGACAGGCGCTACAAAGTTCAAACGATCATTATTACCAATGATAATGAGTAACAGTTTATATAATTATAGTCACAGTGGCAATGGGAAGATACCGGCGTTAGCACCGCTAGCTTACCTTATCCAGGACATCATAGGCCTTGTTGAGCAGAGCTCTCCAGAACTTAGCGGTAGGCTTGTCTGAGTTGTGCTCCACACAGAGTGCCACACTGTGGATGTAGCGTAGCGTTTCCTCCAACAGGCTGAAACAGACCTCGAAATGTTAGCCTTTGAAATTGTATTACCGTCACTGGGTGTTTGGTCCATGTTCAAACACACACACACACACACACACACACACACACACACACACACACACACACACACACACACACACACACACACACACACACACACACACACACACACACACACACACACACACACACACACACACACACACACACACACACACACCTCTGCTGCAGCTGTAGAAGACAGTCATCCTCACCACCATCAGTGGTATCTGCGAGCTGCAACAACAAAGACATAAAAAGAATGAATGAAGTTGTCAAAATGTATTTCTAATGATATTGAAAAAAATTATAACAAAACGAAAAGGAACATTACACTAGGAGGAGTTACTCCTATGATAACCACTACTGGTCCTATCTTACTCTAGAAGACCACCTGAGAGGAGCTACTGGTCCCTGGGACTACTCTAGAAGACCACCTGAGGAGCTAGTGGTCCCTGGGACTACTCTAGAAGACCACCTGAGAGGAGCTACTGGTCCCTGGGACTACTCTAGAAGACCACCTGAGGAGCTACTGGTCCCTGGGACTACTCTAGAAGACCACCTGAGGAGCTAGTGGTCCCTGGGACTACTCTAGAAGACCACCTGAGAGGAGCTACTGGTCCCTGGGACTACTCTAGAAGACCACCTGAGAGGAGCTAGTGGTCCCTGGGACTACTCTAGAAGACCACCTGAGGAGCTAGTGGTCCCTGGGACTACTCTAGAAGACCACCTGAGAGGAGCTACTGGTCCCTGGGACTACTCTAGAAGACCACCTGAGAGGAGCTACTGGTCCCTGGGACTACTCTAGAAGACCACCTGAGAGGAGCTACTGGTCCCTGGGACTACTCTAGAAGACCACCTGAGGAGCTACTGGTCCCTGGGACTACTCTAGAAGACCACCTGAGAGGAGCTAGTGGTCCTACCTTCCCGATGAAGCTGCTGGAGGCGAGGAGCTGGGCGGTAAAGTTGACGGAGAGGAACTTGAAGTGCCTCAGCTCCTTGCTGCTGTGGGCCTCCACATTGAAGAGGAGGTCCTCTGCCTTCTCCTCCTCCTGCTGCTCCTTTCTCCTCGCCCCTCGACGGGGTGCGGGGGTTCGCTTAACAGGAACATCTGGTGGAGGACGGCGGCAGCAAGTTTTTGATTCGAACCACTTAAGTGTAATAGTCATCATTAACATAATCACTTTTTGGTATTATTTATTTTGTAGTATTATATTTATTATAAATGTTATTTATAAAATAATTATATAATAATTTATAATTAGCCTTTATTTCTTATGGAAATATTTGAATCCAAACCTGATCCCCATGTCATCAGCTTCTAGCTAGGAAAGCAAATTAAATAAAAAAAACAAGCACTTTTTGATTTAGACTGTGTGGAGGGTTGCAGGACAGTGTAGTGGTTCGGATGTTTGACTCCCAGCCACCAGAGGGCAGTAAGAGAGGGCTATAATAACAACAACAATAAAGCTTTATTAATGTGCAGGGGCACTGGTTCTCACCGTCCTCCTTGTCCTGGGGCAGGCCCATGAGGTACTGCAGGATGTGGATGATGGAGGTGAGCTGCGCCGACACCTCGAAGGTACAGCACAGAGAGGTCCAGAACTCCACATCCGTCTCCAAGGCTACCTCCTGGGCCAACAGAACCATGTCAACCATTAGGGTCTGGGTACCGTGATGGTGCACTTAACAGATACGTATAGACTGAAATCACTTCCCACTCTGAAGGTGTTTTAACAGTGGTAACACAATGGTAAATGCAAAACACATTTGGTTAATCGTAAGACTTGATTAACTTATTATTAAGTATAAAAATACTTTTAAAAATAAAAGTTTTTTTGTTTTGTACTCTTTGCCGTTAAGTGCATTTGGCTCGCTTTATAAATAAAATAAATTATAATATACATCTTAGTTTATAAATAAAGATTATTATTTATAATGATCAATGTATGAATTATTATATTATCAATAAATGAAATAAACTACATGATTTATGTCTTGCCTTGTCAGCAGCCGATCCGGCGGTCTTGGTGGCATGCTGCTTGAACAGGAGCAGCATTAGGACCCAGAGGAAGCGGGCGGGCCCCAGCGTGGTCACCAGTTGGGACAGGATGGGCAGGCGCCGGTGCTCGGGCACGTGAGGCAGAGCGTCCACGAACACGTGCACAATCTTGATGACCACCACGTCCATGCTGCTGGTCTGAGGGCCCTCGCTGCCCTCGTGGGCCTGGCGGAGAGAGGGGGAGAGGGAGGAAGAGTTAGAGGAAAGCGAGATAATCCAAGAACGAGGGAGGAAGGGGATAGCTTCAGTATCTTGGTACCACTTTCTCCACCAACCCAATGTCAACGTTCTCATACAAGGCATTAAGGATTAGCATTATTAAAGCTAGGGTAGGCAACTTGGGAGAAATCAGCCAGTGTTTTGACAGTATCCAACCAAAAAAATCCCACCCCTCCCTTTGGGCCTCCCTCCAAAGCCACTCCCCCAAAACACGTGACTAGCTTGCTAGCTTTAGCAATAGGTCTGCCTAGCAGTGTGGAAGACCCCCGTCATGTGCAATGAGTCCACCCTGCACTCACCTTGATCAGGGCGGGTATGACGGTCTGCACCGTCTTGTTGATGACCTGGAAGCTGTAGGAGTCATCCAGGCGCATGATGTTGGCCCCCATGAAGGTGAAGATGGGCATGATGTTGTGCAGCACCTTCTCCTGAGGACGGAAAGGGTTGGGGGTTAAAACACTTCACTGTCCCGACTAATGACAATCTAGCGCCAAAGCAGACGTCAACTACGCCAACCGTGAAAAGAAGCATGCAAGCAGGAATATTGAATTGTGTGCAGGGTATCAATGCGTGCAGGGTATCAATGTGCGCAGGGTATTAATGCGTAGAGCGTATTAATGTGGGGAGGGAGCAGCTTACGGGGAATATGCTGGCCACGGTGCCCAGCAGGAGGAGGGCATGGTGGTGGGTCTGGGGCATGTCCGACACCCTAACACACTGGACCACCAGCTCTACGTTGAACTTGTCCTCCTCCAGAATGTCTGCACGAGAACAGGAATTATGAAGAATAATTTTTATCAAATGTGGGATGTATATTAAAAACAGCATTTATGAAGACACAGAATATAGTTTGTTGATGATTGATTATTAATGATAGTGAAAATACATATTTATTACATGATGGGAAAATGGCCACAATCTTTTATGGACCTACCCGTTGCCACGGGCCCCCCGTCTGGAGACAGCTTCTGGCAGACGTTGAGCAGGCAGCTGAGGAGGAGCTGCCGGGTGTACTCCACGTTGGCCTGGACCCCTGGGCCTGGCTGCAGGCTCCTGAGGGAGACACTAGAGGGTTAACGCAGCTCAGAAAGGCAAGGACCCTGGTTAGAGGTCCCTGTATTACCAGGTGGGCTCTGGGCCTCATATACCAGGATGGGTACCCAGGTACCTGTATTATCAGGCGTGTGTGTGTGTGTGTGTTTGGTATACCGTGGTGAGTCCCTACATACCTACATAATGAGGTCAGGTGTGTGCGTGTTTGTTATACCGGGGTCAGTCCCCAGGTATCCACATTACGAGGTGAGGTGTGTGTTTGTTATACCGGGGTCAGTCCCCAGGTATCCACATTACAAGGTGAGGTGTGTTATACCACTGGTCCCAGGTACCCATATTATGAGGTGAGGTGTGTTATACCACTGGTCCCAGGTATCCACATTACAAGGTGAGGTGTGTTATACCACTGGTCCCAGGTACCCATATTATGAGGTGAGGTGTGTTATACCACTGGTCCCAGGTACCCACATTACGAGGTGAGGTGTGTGTTTGTTATACCGGGGTTGGTCCCCAGGTACCCACATTACAAGGTGAGGTGTGTTATACCACCGGTCCCAGGTACCCATATTATGAGGTGAGGTGTGTTATACCACTGGTCCCAGGTACCCATATTATGAGGTGAGGTGTGTTATACCACTGGTCCCAGGTATCCACGTTACAAGGTGAGGTGTGTTATACCACTGGTCCCAGGTACCCATATTATGAGGTGAGGTGTGTTATACCACTGGTCCCAGGTACCCATATTATGAGGTGAGGTGTGTTATACCACTGGTCCCAGGTACCCACATTACGAGGTGAGGTGTGTGTTTGTTATACCGGGGTTGGTCCCCAGGTACCCACATTACAAGGTGAGGTGTGTTATACCACCGGTCCCAGGTACCCATATTACGAGGTGTGTGTTTCCTTTACCTGGACAGCAGGGTGAACAGTGCAGGGACCAACGCCTGGGCTCTCTTCAGCTTCTTCTTGTGCTGCAGCAGCTCCAGGATCAGAGTGACCCTCTGCCACGACACAGCTTCCTCCTCTGGCATACCCTCCCCGCTCTCTTCAGCTTTCCTGGTTGGGGAAAAACCATAACAAACATTGGTCCCTTTCTAGATTCCCCTTCTTTCCTCTCACAACACAGGCTTTAGATCCTTTTCGAGTAGCTCAGAGCTTTCCCAGAAGCAATCACATAACAGAGCCAGGCCAGCCATTAGCTGCTGAAAATCTGTATCCGCTGCTGAAGTGCAATATTCAACATCCATTTAATATAAACCGAATGCCAAAACAAAGACATGTCTAAATATATATATTTTTTATAAAGCAGTACATAAAAATGAAATTGGATAAATCCTGATTAGAACAGCCATGACTAAACTTTATTTTTAAGTACTAAACGTGTAGGATATTGTTCAATCAAAGCAAAGAGCTGCAAAGGAAACATGAGCTAAATCTGCTTTTACAGTACAGTATGTGAAAGGAACGTGAGCGGCTCAGAGCAGGAAAGAGTCCTGGGTAATGTAGTTCTTCCCACCTCTGTAGAATCTTGCTCCTGCGTGTCTGCTGGACGGTTACACTGACTTTAGGTTTCTCTGGAGGAACCAGTTCTTTGGCCACCAGCTCAGCATCCACCGCTAGCTATGGATGAACAAACAAAGAGAATTGTAAGTATGGTAAAATTTATCTTGAAACAACTGTAGTGGTTAGGAAGTTTATGACTGTGGAGATGTCCAAAACTCAGAAATACCAGTTTGAAGCAGAATATTCAAAAATGATTCTCAAAATACACTGCTACTTTTTCTTTTGTGGCCCCAATACCCTTCTTTACAACAATAACGACTAATGTATTAATGCAAAAATAGTATTATTATTAATAGCCATTACTACCAAAGCAGTCGCATTACCAAAGCAATCTCAAGCGTACTGGCAATTAGAATTGACTAACATTGACTTTGAATGTCGAAGGCCTACATTTGTTTAAATAAGAAAAGTAACGAACGCCATCGGAGTGTGGTTGCAGGCTGCCCTCACCCCTTTGAATACGCTACAGATGGCGTTGGAGACAAGGGCCTCTTGGCTCTCCGCCAGCAGGTCAAACATCACGCCCAGAAGCCGCTGCTGCACCTTCTCCTCCCCCAGCGCTGCGAAGAAGGCCTTGGTGATCTGGAGGGGTCAGAGGTCAGATGGAAACAGGTCATGGACACGTTGGGGTGAGAACTGGTCGTACGTGTGATATATAGTCTGAAGAGCGTCTGGGAATATACTGAGCTTGGGGAAAATGAATTCTTTATATACACAAAATAAGAAAAAAAGCTCAATTTTACCACCAGGTGTGCTATTGATTACCATGGATGGACACTGCCCGAGTGACGTCATAGGTATATTTTCAAATGGCAAATAATGGCTCAACATCTCAACCAGGTGGTAAAATAGGGGCCCTTTAATGCCCTATAGAAGACAAGATCAGATCAGACGAGAAAGTGTGTGAAAAACCAGACCTGCTCCAGAGCCATGACCTGGATGCTGGGGATGTCCGGGTAGGGCTGCACGGGCGACTTCAGGGCCTGGAGGAATAGGTCCAGACAGGCCTGGTCCTTGGCCAGGAGAGGGGCCGCCACCTCGTTGTACTTGCCCAGGACCAGCTGAGACAGCTGAGCCTCGCTGCGCAGGAAGGTTGGGTCCTGGCCGCTCTGCACCACCAGCCAGTCCAGCACGGGCATCAGAGCCGTCAGTACAGACTGGGGGGGGGTGGGAAAGCACAAGAGCGGCCGGTATAGAGTTAAGACGGGTTCGTTCGGCTTTAATAAAGTCACAGTGGTCTGGCTACTAAAGAGTTGCTGGTTCAGAGCCAAGGCACCGTTGAGCAGGATACACAGATGAACTGCCGCATAGAGCATAATGTGCCGCTACACCCCACTTGCTCTAGCCCTCACCTCGCCGTTGACGTGGTCCAGGGCGCGGAGGAGGGTGACGGCCGTGTAGGAGGGGCAGGCCGAGGCCTGGATGGTCTGCAGCAGCTGCTGGAAGGCCGTCCCCAGTGTGGGCTTCTTGGGGTCGGCCTGCTTCGTGTCCGCGCTCACCTCCTCGTGCAGAACGCTGAGCGCCTGCGTTCGCAGAAGCACAGTTTGTGCCTGGTTACTCTTCAGAACGTGAACGTAACAGTCGGCCATTTTGTGTTAGTGTGTGTTTTGTCTTTGCCGTCGTACCTGGCTCAAGTGGGAGGGGTCGGCGATGATTTCCTCCGTGTTCTTCAGTAGCCTTGTGATCACTGGCTGGAAGGAGGAGTCCTTGGCTTTGGACAGTTTGTCCAGAACAGCGATGGCGGCCCGCCGGACCTCGCGGAGCGGTGAGCAGAGGCAGCCCAGCAGGGACGGCACCACTGAGAACCAACCGTAACGGAGACGTACAATGTCCATTTTGATTGTTGCATTTACAGAAATGTATTTCAGACGCATCTAATTTAAATTAAACTACAACAATATAATCTTTCAGAAACCTCTAGAATCGAAAGATGAATCACTTAAAATACAAATCTATTACATTGGTTTTGAGCTTACTGAAACAGTACTGCTCTGAAGGGGACACACTAGTGTGATGACTCTTAAGGTACATGTGGGTACATGGGTTTTATCACACTGGCATGACTGTGTGTGATAAGCATAATGTACCAGAGTTCTGTTAGGCCCAGGTATCTCCCCTCTGCTCACTGAAGGACCAGAGGCGGTTTTCAGACCGGGCCACACATCCCTACACTGTAGTGATGAAGAGCCAATAGACCCTTTTCACAGAGGAATCTTCGTAGGACAAACACAGGTACTACCCATCCCTGGTACATAAAAACTACCAGATCCATAATACAGGTTTTGAACAACACCTGTGTCTGTCCTACGATAACGCCTCTGTAAGAAGGGTCCATTACCTTTTCCATTCAGTTGTCTTTTAGTAGTTCCTTCTCTAAACAATCTCGCTAATATGACAATATCTTAATCCTATAATACTTAAAGACGAGGCTAGTGTCGTGGCAAAGCTTCTTGCTTCTATTCCCATCCCAAAAAGTTCTGGGTTCGATGCCTAATGGCGACAATCTACCTACAAGAAACTTTGACCCGAGAAGAATTCAATAGAAGTCACTTTGGATAACATCTGCTGTATGACTAAATAACGATACAATATATTAACACGTGAAAATAAATACTTCTACAGCTTAGCATTGATACTCGAATAATTGCATATTTCCTATTTTTTTAATCAAATCTTATCCATCGATTAATATATCTATGATCTGAGCTCCGGAGCTTACCTGGCGACTGGGCGGAGGCCAGCGTCGTCAGCGTGCTGGCGGGCAGCGCAGCAAGCACCGCCTGGCCCACGTACAGAGACTGGGTCTGGAGGACGGCGCCCACGCGGACATCCAGCTGGTCGCCCTGGTTGGTGCCGTAGCCCCACAGCACGCACAGGAACTTCATCAGGTCCATGGCCGTGGACAGGTGAACCTGGGGGACAGGTGAGTGTGAGATTATTAAAAAAACAACAGGTGCACAGTGAAAAGACAACGGGCATAAGGACGATTCTTTTTCCATCATCGACTATCCACGGTAGTTTAGTGTCATAAACCATTAACTGGAGCTAGCATCATAAGAAAACGTGATAGATAAGATCTTATACATACATATATTTTTTATGTATTCTCTATGGTAGCATTGGGCCGGTGTCTCAAGGTGTATTGCTTACGAGGTTAGCACACTAGTGGGTTAACTTTACATGAGCTCTTGTTAAATTTTAAATGTGAGCCCGAGCCCTCACTACACCTCACGTCTGTGTCAAAACTCAGCCTCGCTGCCCCCACTACCCCCACCAACAATGGTATCAGTGGCATGGAGGAAGGCGGCCGTCGTCTACCTGGAAGAGCAGCTTCATCAGCTCCCGGTAGGGCCTCTCCACGGGCCCCTTGCTGGCCCCGCTGATGGTCACATCGAACAGGCGACACAGTAGGTGGAGGTAGCAGCAGGTGGAGGTGTCCAGCTTCTCCGGGTTCCACCACACGTCCCCTAGAGAGAGACAGAGACACATAGCCAATAAAATGACAGCAGCGAGGGAGGCAGCCAAACAAATAACAGCAGAGAGAGACAGCAAATTAATTGAGAGTAGAGGGAGAGAGAACCAATCAAAGTCAAACAGAGACCAATCAAGTATATTAAAAACAGGGTAAGTGCTCACCTCTGAAGGAGGGGTCGGGACACTTGAGAGAGGAGATGAAGCCATGGAGCAGAGAGAGCAGGACCTGCAGGTACTCTGGGTCGGCCGCTGAGCCACCTTTACCCTTCTCCAGGTACACTGCCAGACACCCCGAGAAGGAGGGCTGGGACACTTTGGTCGCCTGTGGCGGGGGGGGGGGGGGGTAAGAAAGAAACAGAGAGGCACACACACACAGACAGACAGAGACAGAGAAAGAGACAGAGAGAGACATATTGGGATAAAGAGACGGAAAGGGGTTTTAAAAAAAGGTATGAAACCAGCAATTTCTAAATTAACATGTGATATTCTTTTAGTGATCCATCCGTTACCTTAAAATAAATATATAATAAAAAAACATTGAATACATTCTTTTATTTTTATCGATGTAACAATCCCATGGATCATTACTATTTCACACACCAGAAAAACACAAAATCATATATTTCTGTATATTTTTCTATAAATAAAAAAATTCTATCTTTCAGAAACATCTAGAATCTAAAGATTGAGTTAAAATAAATAAATCTATAACTTTGGTTTTGAGCTTACTGAAACAGTAACACTCTGGGGGGAACACAGACAAGATCAGTGGTTCTCAACTGGTCTGGCCTTGGGACCCACATTTTCCCATGGTCATTAAGTTGAGACCCACTTTTATACAATTCAAACCAAGCAAATTATTTCTCAATGTCATCATGACCTTTTTTAAACATAAACAAATTAATAAACAAAAACTTCATCCCTGCATTCAAAGCACATTACTCTAGCAATAAAGAAATTTAAGTAGAAAGTCAATTTTTGACCACACACTCCGCGACCCATTCAGAACAAGGCCGCGACCCACCAGTTGAGAAACACTGGACTAGAGGACTCTTAAGGTACATGTGGGTACATGGGTTTTATCACACTGGCATGACTGTGTGTGATAAGCATAATGTACCAGAGTTCTGTTAGGCCCAGGTATCTCCCCTCTGCTCACTGAAGGACCAGAGGCGGTTTTCAGACCGGGCCACACATCCCTACACTGTAGTGATGAAGAGCCAATAGACCCTTTTCACAGAGGAGTCTTCGTAGGACAAACACAGGTACTATAAAAAAATGTATATTCTATAGCTGTTACATAAAAATAAAAAAAAGAGTCAAAAGTTTGAAAAACAAGTAAACCAACTCACCACTTTACCATCGCTGGAGGCCTCCAGCAGGTGGCGCTCAAGGCAGGTGTAGATCCTCTGCGCGGTGACCAGGTGGTGGGTGTCGCTCTGCTGACCCAACCCCTGCAGCAGCGTCTGGGTCAGCACCAGGAAGGCAGTCCTCTCCCGCAGCCCAGAGCCGTGCAGCTGCTCCACCACCATCGCCAACTTTTCCAGCTGTGGAAAGGACCATGGTATGGTTTACTATTTGGTCATCAGAATCAGAATCAGAAAAGCTTTATTGCCAAGTACGTTTTTTAAATATACAAGGAATTTGTCTTGGTGATGTAGGTGCATGTCACGTTCTCATGTAGGGTGCTTTCACCCAAGTGATGTACAGTGAGTCTAGAGTGAGATGAGCTGGTAAGGGTTAGGGCCTCTTGCTCTAATTCCATAACATGGATGGAATTGCCAGTAAAATAACCCCACTTAGAACCAACTGCTTCCATTTGTAAACTACAGCTATCCATTGACCGATTTTTCCTCGTCTCGTGTCTGATCAGTTCAGAGCGTTGTTGAATGAGTGACTGTATTAATGAATGATTAAATTAGTGAATGAATGAATACATTTGTGAACGAATGAGTGAGTGACTCACAGCAGAGCGCTTGGAGAAGGGCTCCATGAGGGCCAGGTTCTTGGTCAGGGTGGAAACCAGGCGTCCGTTGGCTATGGCCAGCAAGGCCGTGCTGCTGTGATGGCTCACCACGTCACTCAGCTCTGCAAAGCAGGGGAGAAAAACACCCTTTATTCATCAACTTGATGATCTTCCATGTTCATAAGGGGGGATTTCTGGGTATTATATAAAAGGACGTATTTTACGTCCTTTCCTGTTGTATTTTATATTCTTGTACAGTATCTTGTAACTAATTATAAATACAACTTTATGCACCTCATATCTTAGATTTGAAATTTTCTTTGCTACTTTAGCTTTCTTTGTATTCATTCCCACTGTGTTTTCAGCACTACATAGATGACCCTGGTCTTGTCATAAGAATTTCACTTTACAGAATTGACCATGTTATCCTTTGACAATTAAAGAAAAATAACAGGTCCATGTTTTCCATGGCGTATCAATGGACTTTAAAACAGTCGCCGACAGCTACCTTTAGCCCAGTCCTGGGTGAGGGGGTGCTGGGCCAGGATGGGGCAGCGGGCCACGCAGGTGGCCAGCTGGAGCTGAGGTGAGTCCAGCTTGGCCACGGTGATCGCCAGGAAGGGGAGGAGCCTCCAGCCCAGCCGCTCAGACAGCTCAGCGTTGCCCCTGCCGATGCGGGGATCTGACAGCACCCGCACGCAGTCCTGGAGCACTGGAAGCCTAGCAAGCGGAGGAGTGGGGGGTGTCAATACATCCATAGAGAATAGCACAATTAGTTTGTAATTTAACTCAATTGATTGCCAGTCGGTGGCTTTTTGGAGAAAACATCCCAAACAAAAGCCTCTTCTGATGTGATGGAGTTTAGTTTACCACTGTCCAGCCAATGAGACGTCGGTTCTCTCCAACAGGGACAGCAAGCAGGAAATGGTGTCCTCTGGGTCCAAACGATCCATGTACACCTAAAAATAAACAAAAACAAACGAGGAGTAAGGAAAGACAGAAAATATGTTTAAAATCAGTACTACAATGAACGTCTGTCTCGCAGTTTGCTACAGAAAAACTAGAATTTCTTTTTGGTAAAATAAAGTATATACATCCATTTAATCTATCCATTTATCAACCTATCCATCTCACTATCTAACTATCCATCAATCGTAAAAATAAATAAATAAATAATAATCGTAAAAAAAAGAAATAAAGAGCCATGTTAAGAAATGATTAGCAGTTATTAACCAAAACGTACAGCCAAGTTAAGAAACCATTAGCCGTTAGCATGATAGCTTTCTTCACTTAGCATTTGGTTTGTGCTTAGCAGACTGACCTCCAGGGCCTTGAGGGCAGTGGCCACCACCTCTGGGACGTGGTCCTGCATGCGCTCCAGGAGGGCCTCCCTCAGGAAGCTCTGGTCCAGGTTCTCCTGCTGCTCATCACAAAAACACACAACCATCCAGGATTTACCATGAGAGCACAGTCAGACCAATAAAAGCTTACTTGATTTATCCTTTTTACTTGAATGTTTCATATTTAGCAATCGATATCTGGCAGCTTTACCATGAAAACAGAAAAAAATAAGAAAATGAACGTAAAAATAAAGTATAAAAAGGAAAATATCAATGAAATCAATTACTATTAAATTCTACTAATCCAAAGTTGCCTAAAAAATAAACACTTTTATCCAACGCATCTTACAATAGTGAGTGGATACATTGGGAACCGAACAGTAACCCTGGCAGTGTTAATGTCATGCTCTACCAGTTGAGCTAGACAGGACATCTGCGCCATTGGGCTACAAGACCAGAACCTTCCGGCACACAATAGCCGTGTAGTTCTAACCTGTCCCGAGGAGAGGAGGCTGGCGAGGTGCTCCACGGCCAGGTTCCTGACCGAGGGCAGCGGGTGCTTCAGGCTGAGCAGCAGAGACGTGTCAGAGTCCCCCAGGATCTGTGGAAATGGTGGAGGAGGTTAAAGTAAAAAAACACTACTTCCTAGATTATCCTGCCCTCAAATCATGTTAAAGAGAGACTTCACTAAAACTCAAAACAGTAGAAATGCGTTAAAATTTCAGAGCATAATTGTCTCACAGAACAAAGAGGGCAGCAACATTTGTGCCGTACTGTAAAGAACTACAACAGACACAATAACTACATTTGTAAATGTAGACTAACTGTTCATTTGTTTATCTGACAGGCAAGGAATGCTGGGAAAGTACCTGGAACTTCCCACTGCTCATGGTCAGGGAGATGAAGTGGTGGAAGAGCCGTTTCTGTTCCTCGACAGCGAGGTCACACACATGACCCGACAGGGCGCCGTCCAGGGCGCCACAGTACCTGCAGGTGACATCACAGTTTGACCACACTGGCAGTTTTAATGAACTATCTTAAATAATTCCTACTTCCCTGGAGCGGTGGATGGCCGCGGGCAGAGCACAAAACAAATACTTTTCTATGAGATTCACTCACTTGGACTCAAAGAGGCGCACCAGCGGCACCAGTCGCTGGTTGAGGGCGGCGATGTGGTCCTCAGAGGGCTGGCCCAGACCTAGGTACTCCACCAGGAGAAGCCTGGACATGGAAACCGGAATATTTTTGTATTCACAATAGAATTTAAGCAATGGGAACATGGCCATCAGAATGATGAGGTATGAGGTGGCTGGTGTGTGTATGAGGCTGTGTGCTCACCTGGCGACGGTGTGGTCCAGGCCCTTGGACAGGGGAAGAGACCGGACGACGGACTCCAACAGCAAGCCGTGAGCGGGAACCTCAGCGTCTTGCTCCATCTCGTCTGCAAAGACATATGTTCACATTCATCCATTAAAAAGGAGGAACTAAGTGTAATGTCTAGCTTATTCTACTGCACTTCGTAACTGTCATTTTCAAACTTTTCAAAAACATTTAACAAACCATTAAACCATTAAAAAAAAGTTACTTAAAAGTTATATTTAGCTGTTGAAGCAACGAAAACTTAAATATTTACTGTTATTCCAAAAGAAAGAAAAAAGACCCCACGTTGGTCCGGTCCATACCGTAGCGTGTGGTGACCACAGAGTGTACCAGAAGGGGCAGCAGGTAGTGCAGCAGTGGGCTGACGTCGTGGACCACCGCCATGGCCTGGAGGCTCTCCACCAGGGAGCTCACGCAGGACAGGTGGCCAAAGGCTCTGCAGCACAAACAAACAGGTAACATTTTTGAATTAGAATTTTTGAGAATTTACTTTAATGAATATTAAAATAATTCATTATCACCTCCTACTTTCATGATTAACAAATTATAGGAAATGTAGGAGATAATGTCAAATATGATGGTAATGCCTGGATATAAATATGAGGATTACTAGCGTTGTGCTAGTTTTCATTCATAGGACTTAATGTGGGCTTACATGCAGGCGGGAGCTAAAACTAATAGCATTGGTTTGCAGAGACTACGGGCTGGAAGCCGTTGGTCAGATTAAACACATGGCTAACCAACAATGATCCACTAATACGTACTTGGGGCCTACAGAGTCCTTCTTCTGGTTCTGGAGCAGCACTATGAGGCAGCCCAGGCCCTCTTTAGTGAGCACGGGCTCCTTGACCATGGACTTGGCGATGTGCAGGGCTAGAGTGTTCACCAGACTGCCCTCCATCACCACCTTCACCGCCAGCTGGCACACGATCATGTAGGTGGCCGCCTTGTAGTCCGTCAGGGATGACTTCAGACCCTGGGGAGGGAAAGGTCAACATGGGAGTCAGGAGATTGAGAAAGAGGAAGGAATTTGGATATGGGCATATTTGAAGAAGTGGTGTGTAGAGGTGAAGTAAAGTGTGGACAAATGTATATGCAATGCTTCACAAAAAACCTTTTGTGTCCAAATACATTTTGGGGCGTTTTTCGGTGAAAGATTCTCCAATATTCATACAATCTCTGATCTAGACGTGAATGTCACTAATGTTGCTACCTTCTGAACAAAGGGCAACAGTTTGGAGATGATGGTGTCCGTCACGTTGTCCACAGCGTCCAGAGCAGACACGATGGTGGTGGCGTAAAAGGAGAAGACCACTCTGAGCTGGGAGTGGTTAGCTGAGTGCGTCGAATACGCCTGAGCAAAAAGATTATTAAAAAAAGGTAAAGCAGAGATGAGGATTTCATTGAGTAAAGGCATGAGGCATTGCGCTAATGTGCACAGTCTGTGCGTTGGAAGATATTAGAAAAAACAAATTGCATTATATTCACATGGTGCGATGACACATCCATGTTTACCTTGATAGCCTTGGTGACCATGGTGCAGATGAAGTCCATGAAGCTCAGGTCTTTGTAGCAGTGAGTGATCAGGGTTCCTCTGGCTAATGGCACTCCACTCCTCTAAACACATAAAACACAATAATGACGGTCGTATCCACAACTTGTGTTGTACATGTTCACTGTCAATACAACTACATCGAAACGATATTGTCATTTACGTTTGACCACCATGTCTAGGTATTGTTAGTCAGCTGAAAACATGTTGAACGTGGCTTTATTTTCTCTCTCAATACCAAGACAAGATAAAGCCAAGATAACAACAAATTCTGGATGGTAGTATATAATTACATCTGGTACGACTTCAGCATAAATAAAACCACCGCGCGCACACGCACACACACACACCTGTAAGGTGTGCAGCCAGTGCCAGCGGTGTGTTGGCTCGCTGATCTTCAGGAGTTGGACCACCCTGGAGAAGATATTGGTCTCGTGGTAGGGCAGTGCGCACGCCAGCAGGCTGTCCACATTGTACAGCTGGATGTGGAACCTGGGATGATGCGGGGCCAGGGAGAAACAAAGACACTTTAAGACAGCCTTCTGAGCACTTCGATGCTGAACTGTGACGCATTTCCTAGTTGGACCAAATCGTTAACACAGTTCAAAACATATGAGGTGATGTGATTGGACGATATAGGATTTGATTGGCAGTAATGAGGGGATCTACAGCGCCTACTAGCAGTAAATGTAGATATAAGGAACCTACAAGGTTATATTGCATATTAAACTTTATGACGGTTCTTGAGGAATTTAAGGGGAGATTAACACAAAGTTATAAGAAAAATCGTACTGTTATTAATGCAAGTTGTGTTTGTTTGTAGAATAGATGCATTAGTACGGAATTAATAATACTTTGTATAGCCATTTTTAAGAATTCAAAGATACTTCACATAATAGGTCTAAATCATAATAGTAAAAACACAGTAGAAATGAGCAAACAACTAATGTCATGCTGCACTGAGTATACCATTGAATTTAACATTACGATTTAGTTAAGAACCATACCTGTGTATGAGCCACTCTAAGCACTTCTGGGCTGGCTTGAGGAGAAAGTAAGGTGAGACACGTGCAAGGAAGAGGGAGATCCCCTCGTCTAGTTTCTCGTTGATTTCCTTAGACTGGACGCTCCTTTCCAACGTCACGGAGGCTTGGTTAAATAGTGTGTCCTGGAACTCTGCGAACGCGGGTTCGATTCCCAAAAGCTCCTCGAGTCCAGTACATCCTAAAGAAAAAAATTATATGTAATGATTAAGGATGGAAATTAGTGAAGACTGAATCAACAGTGTACACCGTATGTAAACATGCATACATAATCTCAACAGCATGTAAAAACGGTTCCACACACACACTTTTGATTGAAACCTGAGGACTACTCACCAAGGGCGTAGAAGGTGTTCCTGTCCATAGTGGCAGCATATTTGGGGTCGAAAAGAAGCGAGGCGACCTCTTTGCGAGTGAACAAGTTGGGGTCATTCTGAGGCAAGGCAAGCCTCTTCAGTTGGTGGGCGAGGGATGTCATTGTGGCTTTCTTGAAATCTAAAAGGGATGATTCGACATCAATGGAGGGAGGAAGGTAGTGTAGGAAATGTCTCTTAATAAATAAGCTCTATACTTTTTAACTTAAATTGGCTACATTGAATTTATGATTAACATAGTTGGCAATGGTGAGATCTTGCATTTTGTATTTTCAATAAATCTCGTAGCTCTTATCTTGGAGCTGATAATCAGTTGAAAGTGGTCGGTATAACGTTAAAGTAGTTAAACTTTGGGCATGGCATAGGCTACCATCGCAATGCGTGTGCTATTTCAGCTTAATCAAGACCAGTGACACATTTAATAGGTAAACTGATATGCAAAAAAGTCATAAATATTATGAATTTCGATAAGAATAATGAAAACTCAAAAAAGTAAAAGATGTACCTGTCTTCAGTGAATCTCTTCCATACACGTGCACATAATGTTGATGGCTGCAGTGACCTCCAACACGGAGATTCTACATCCGGTTCACCACTTCCCGATTTGTCAGATTTCTTTCTTTCACATTTTCCATCCAATAAATATTATTGATAATTTACGAATAGTATTATTCATTGTCAATACTGTAATCAATATAGATACACATTTTAACAAATAATTAAGCAAAATAAAGTTGCTGCTGCTATTATATATCCCCCTTCCCACCACAGGGTGGCGGTAATACACCGTAAATATATATAGACCGGTCAAATCTCACACAGTCATTCTAGGTTGGGATGTCGGACTAGCAAGAAGTCTGGAGCCAGTAGACAAAACATTGAGGCCGTGTATGTGGCTCCACGACTGTTGACGAATATATTTTTTATTCCGTTTTTTTTTTATGTTGGCGCCTTTCGAAGAAACCGATATTTGATTATCGTATTGCAAGTAGTTGGTTAGCATCACCAGGCCGTAGCAAAGGACACCTGCGTCACTGACACTTAACTGAATTGGCGAGGAAAAAGCACATCGGGGCTGCTCCAAAGGTAAGGTATATGTATTCCGTTAATAAAACAAAGAGTGTCACTATTATGCGTCGCTGTTGGCGTTGGTTGTCTTTAGTCCCTCAAAGTGTTGACATTTTGTTTTTCGCGGGGTCCCGCCTACCATGGACTATGATTGGTTTATTTCTCCGCCAGCGTGTCATAATTCCAAGCTGATTGGTTTAGCTGTTTTAAAGGCCCCCTGAAGTTGCGGTTAAAACTAACAATGCTGATTGCAATAGGACTTTTGCCGGGTCCAATGTAAGATTCTTTACGTCTATATTCTCTACCAGTAGTAAGTGAAGCCGTGACTTGTTTCTTATGTGTCAAACACAATGGATTTTTAAGTGGTAACTACAACTTGAGTGAAACAGTCGGGGCAGCACCAAAAGTTGTATCTGGCAGGTGATGTCACCTGGTACCAATCTTAGTTTATCACCAGGTACTGCCCCCTGTAGGGTAATTAAAGTTAGAGCAGTGCAAATGAGGATATCACTAGAAAATCTGTAATTGGCTCAATGAGGGCAGCTGGGTAATCCAAAAGTAGTTTACAATGGTGTGTCAACTGATCCGGTCAATTGTATTATGTAGCCACTGGCTGTTCCATTATTTGTTTCTTCAAATTCATGAAATAAATGTCATGACTAGGCAAAACACTTTTAGATTTGCAGAGAAATGTATGCAATGCAACAAGCAATTTGAATGTTTTCGGAAGAGTCTTGCTCATCCCCTGCACTCATCTTCTCCAGGCACCCCCCTCTCACTCAAATGAGTAACTGTGAACACTTATAAAGGCTAGGCTTAGGCTAATGTATGGATGTTCTAATCCTGACATGAGACTAGGTGCATTTTAAGTTTATTGTCATGAGGCCTAAAGGAAAGCAATCAATAGTTTTCTGATCATATTTAACTACCATAGTAGTGTGGAAATATTTCATATTTTGCTTATTTAAAGCTAATTTGAGATGTTGTTATGGAGAAGGTTGGGTTAGGCGTCTTGCTGAAGGTAGCCTGGACATTGGGGTTCAAATCCAGAACCCCCCCCCCATCACTAGAGGGTTACCCTGCCCCTGGATGCCTATGACTAAGCATACTTTCTTGCATTTACAGATATTCATTCATACTATACAACATATCAAGCAAGTTATAGTGTAATATGGGAGTCTTTTAGCTCGGCGATACTTAATCAAACACTGAAAATACTGCAGGCAGTCTAAACAGGTGGGAGCTGAAGAGCGAGAGAGAGAGGGAGGGGAGAGGGGTGAGTTAATCAGTAAGCTGCTGCTGCTCTGTCCACCATGCTAACAGGAAGTGAACGCTGCAGTACAGTAAGTAGGGCTAAGGTGCTTGATGCTATAAGAATACATGCGTGTGTGTGTGATGTCACTGGACTGCAGTTCACCGTGGAATGAACGCCGATGATGAGGAGGATACTCTGGAGTGCTGGGGATGGACTGACTTGTGTGTAATACCTTTGGTTTCTGTCTGTGTTTGTCCCCTGGTGACTTGGATCCTATCCTGTTGGTGTGTGTGTGGTGCTATTTTTACTGCTTGCTGTATATGTAGTACATCTAATATAACTATTGGCAGTGGTCCCTTTATGTTGCCCCTTTTTAGACTCTGGTGGGAGACTGCAAAGGAGTTTGTAAGGAACCAACTGCTTATTTCTTTTATGGCTACCTAACTGTTTTGACTGGCTTGCGTTGTTACACACTTACTATCGTGTGTGTAATACCAGTAGTTCCTTTTCCCCTACTGTAATGGCTGTCTCCTTGATTCCTATTGTGGTCATTGTTCTGGGTTATCCTGTAAGGTGTTTCCTGTTCAACCTTGCACTGGCTGGAGAACATGACACTGCTGGGACAACCCAGGGGGAACTGGACTCCCTAAGGCTTTAAATATAGTCTAACTGGTTCATCCTGAACTTCCTAGAGGGGTTGTTTCTTGGGGCCATTTGGATCTTATTGACTGCCTTGCTCTGTTGGGTAAACCAGAGGGGACCTTATGACGGGCAAAAGAGACAGGAGCCCAACAATTTGATACTTTTTGGAGGACTATTTTATTTAATATAATTGAGCCATGTTAGCTGATGCCTTTTATCCAAAGCGAAGTACAGCAACTTCATATACGGGTAATTCAGGGGCAGTTAGGGGTTGGATATTGTTCTCAAGGGTGCCTACAGGTAACATGAAGAGATGTACGATTGAACCCAGTCTCTTTCGGCCGGGACTTGACCACAGTTTGTGACGAGCACAGTGCAATTTATTTTAGTTCTCAAGGCTTCATTGTTTCCCATCCGTCCAGCTACTGGTGGGCGGTGTTGGACGAGGAGAGATCCAACCAGCTGGATTGCTCATACCCACGGTCCCCCGCCACCATGTCCAGACGCAGCCTGAGGCTCCACACGCCCCCCCATGAGCGTGGCTTGCCCTATGGCAGCGCCTCTTTCAGCGTGGGCGGGCCGGCCAGGAGGGAACAGACGTAAGTGGGGAGAGAAAGACAGGCTTCCTTCTCCAAAGGGTCCTTATTTTATCACCAACTAGGAGTGTGATTATTAGTCATCGTTAACAAGTATTTCATAATATGGCGTTTACCTTCTGAATGCTTCTCCTTCTCCCCGCTAGGCCGTTGACCACCAGCTTGTCCAAGTCGTCACGGCATCCAAACCTCTCAGTCTCCTGCTCTCAGTCTCTCCTACAGACCCCCCGCAGACCCTCCCTCTACCCCCACCACCAGCAGCAGTACTTCAACAGCAGCCTCCACAGCGTGGCCTCAGACGCCTCCCTCCTCTCCTCCATGCTGGAGGAGTCCTCCTTCCAGGAGAGGACCCTGATGGACAGTTACTGGGGTAGGCTGGACATGGGTTGTTTTGGTCATCATGGGATTTCATTGACGATGGTGGCACTGGGTGAATGTTGGTAGTGATGAACAGGGATATTGGTTGGGATGTTGTTATTTCACACATGCATATAACAAGTAGCTTGCTTGCTGAATCCTACAGCTTATTGTGATGTCATCCTCTGATACGCAGGTTTGGACAACGATGTTGAACCACAAGGTACAGTTACATAACTTGCATTTTGACTGGTTTATCGCATAATTAGCCTGTAAATCCATAGACTGTGTACACAGTAGTATACTATAGTAGTCAGCTCTACACTATATTTACACCGATCATCTACGACCTCTATTCTGCGGCAACTCTCTATCCCAGACAGTACCATCCTCTCGGAGCACAGCACACTAGTCGCCAGCGAGGACGACCGCTGCCACAGCCACCCGGCCCAGACGCAGACCTCCATGGTCAACGGCCTCTCCTGCAGGGACTGCTCCCTGCCCTCCGAGAGGAAGCAGGCCCCCAGCGTCCTCCACAGCTCCGCCAAGTTCCCCCACCCCACCTCCAGACTCCCCGTGGGGCCATCGACTGCGCTGTACTCCGGTGCCCAGAACCAGGGGCTCTCGACCAGTCAGGCTGCCACGTCCCCCACCTCAACCATCTACTGCCGGGACAAGAGCCGCAAGGGCAAGCCGGGTAAGGCAATGTCTTGGTTGTTCCAGCAGAGGGTGGGGTAGCATTAAGCAGATTGATTGATTCATGCAGTTTTATTATTGCAAATATCCCATCATTCAAGTATTGTCTTATCTTGGACCCTGTGTTTTTTATTATGCGATATGGTGATATTTTATGGGTGCTTGAAGGGAGACTTTTCCTGGTCTCAAAGGCTTATGTAATGATACGTTGTGGTCTTACTCGATTATTCTTGGTGATTCTGCTTGGGTGTTGTATAAATGTCATTTTCAACTCATGTCAGTGAAAAACATTTGTATAACAAATGTATTATTGGTATCATTTGCAGTTTTATCCTATACATCTCTACATCGGGCATCAGTAATGCATGTATGATTGATATTTCTATCAGGTGTGTTTGTGTCCATGTGGAACTTTGTGAGGACTGTATGCAGGAGGATCGCAGCCTACCTGGCTCTGCTCCTCACACTGATTAACAAACACATGCTGCTCAAGAAGCACCTGGACCATGAAGGTAGCAGGACCATCCACAACTACCGACCCTTTTTTTTTTCCAATGGTTCATATCTGTTCTCCATTGTAATTGGAGGTGTTGCTCCATCAAACCGGTGTAGGTGTTCTGCATTGGATCCTGGCCGTTGGCAAAGAGGCCATGGCCTCTGCTGTGTTGATACTGAACCTAGGCTTGCAGGTCTTCCCAAGGTCAGGCTCACAGGCCAGGCACGCTGTCCTGCACAGCTGGGACCACTGGCGCTGGAGATCTGCTCATGGTGGCATTGGAAAATTGGGTAATGGAGGTACTGAATACTGACGGGGGGGCCGAATCTCATTGTCACTGGATCTCATCGGAACCCCGATGGGATGGTCTTCTAACCAGGAAGACTATCTCACTCACTATCACTCTCTCACGATCACTACTTTTTGGTGTAAAGGTCTGCGTGGACCGTCAAATCGAGGGAGAAAGTTGGTGTTGTATCGGCTGTTTCTGATTGGCTCAAATTGGTGCTAGGTGACGTCGTCTCTTCCCCAGGGGTTTGGTTGTAGTGTTTGGCTTCTCTTTAGTTGTATCATTTCTTTATTCTAAACACAAGTCTCAGCACAAGGAGGGAATACAACAATCTCACGGTGGTGATACACTATCGTTTTGATTTTTTTCATTTTGCTTATGCTAATGATGCAGAAAGTGTTCCAGTCACCTGCAATGGTCCTTTCCCAAACAAATAAGACTCCACCTTTTTTTGCTTTGGCTGTTTCCATGGGAAATGCAAATTCTTCCTCAGCACAGCGGTGTAGTACTGAGGCCACGTTGGATTTTCTCACAAATCTTTGGGGCTTCAACTACCATTAAAATTGACCTTATTTTATAAATACATTTTTTCACAGCTTCCTCCAGGTCAGGTAGAGGCATGGATTCAGGAGGCCCGGGAGCCCAGAACAGCTCTCCATGTAAGTATTCTTGAAACACACACAGGCCAATTTCAGTGTTTGTTTGTTTCACGACATGTCAGCTCCAGGATTAAGTGTCTAGTGAACGTCTTTCCTTTTCTCCATGAAAAGGAAAGAAACATTATGTTTAGAACTTATATTTTTTAAGAATGTGTTTAACAATGCATTTCATTGCATTGTTTTAAAAATGATTTATCTGTTTTCTCAATTTTATATTGCAATTGTTTTTGAACATGCTTCAAACTTGTATAGAAGAGGAATACATGCATTGTTTTTAGAGCATCGGTTGTTGGTGTTCAGGATTTTGTTTTTCGTTGTGTCGGAACTAGACCGTATGGGGTTTGGAAACAGTGACCTCCATTGCACAATTCTGGTTCAAAGTGATGATGTTGCTAGTACTAGTAACGTCACCATGACAGTCTGGTTCAAAGTGGTGTTACTAGTTCTAGTTCAAATGGAGTAGACTGTCTATTCCATTTTGCTGTCCTACATGGTACATGTAGGTCCTTGCATGCGGTCATGTTAAACAATGCGGGTATTAACAGGTGACGACCCCAAGGACAAGCAAACACCACCACCTACCATCGTCGCCTCCTCTTCGTCGTCATCCTCCCCCTCATCGTCTTCATCATCACACTCATCCTTTCTGTCTTCAGTTCTCTACTTGCTGTTGGGCTTGTTGTGGATTGCTTCGTCCTCTGCAGGTTATTTAACCTACTTTTAAAACGTGAACACTTCAATACTTTGAGTTTGACTGGCGGCTCTCTTCAAGTACTTAAGTTCTATCCAAATAAAGGATCTGTGTTTACTTTATTTTCGTACAAGTCAGGACTTTCTGGTTTGACTGTTGAGATATGGGTACAGATTTTCGTGTATGTTTGTGATGTATATCTTGCTCATATTCCTCCGTAGGAGCCTATGTTTGGCAGCTAGCTCAGAGGGCTGGTTCAGCTGGATGGGTTGTAACCAAGAAGCGTGTGTCTGACCTCAGGGCGTCTGGCCCGTCCGCAGGTTACAATGCTCGCCTGTCCTAACCTGCCGGGGACTGCTGTGCCTCCTGATCCGTCTCCCTCTTTCTCTCTTTTGCTCTTGCTCTCTCTGTAAGAGAGAGAGGGCGCATGCGTGCTGATGCTTAAGCTGATTGGTTAACTTTGGACGTCAACATTCTCTGTTCAAAATCACTCTTCTGCATGGTTGTACGTTTGCATTTTAGTCTTCGGCATGATGACCATCTTTAGTGCCATCATTCATTTTCTGGTCTGCGTTTTTAATGCAATTTTTGTGCAATCTTATATTAGTTTAGTCGCGTGAAAATGCATGCATTGTTGTGACTGCAGCCAACGAGATGTGTATAGAGTTCCCTCCCAGCTGCTTGGATCTCCGGTCTCTCTATGACTTGCATGATTAACAGAGCTGGTGGATGTCTGTTAAGTCCCTAATCCAGGGCCCATGGGATAGAGGAGACTGAGACTAATCCTGCCCTTGCCCTTCATGTGTGTCCAGGGCAGGTAGGATCCAGTGTGTTGCGCTGGCTGGAGAGAGGATGGTATCACACAGTCTCCTTCATGTCTCTCCTCAAGAACTTCCTCCTGGTCCGGTGAGTTCAGACACTTTTGCCAGTAGGAATATACCATTAGGAGTATGGCTTCGGTAATACTTGATGTTTGGATACACAGCCTGGGTCTTTCTGCTCCATGGAACTTGATACCTCTCCCAATTATTTACATCTAATTTATTGTTTGCTTTACTAATACATTTTGCTCGCAGCTAAACAAATGTATGTTATTGCATCCTATGACGTAGCCTTGCTTGGATCTGTTCTTGTTTTTCGCAGGTGCCTTCCAAATCTATTCAGGATTGCACTGCTTCTCCTCCTGTTACTTCTACTGTCCGGTAAATAAGTCCCTTTTTTTTTTTGTAATTCTACGTGCATGACCTATTCTAAGGTTATAATCTGATATGTTTCATTTGTTATTGTCTTGTGGCCTCTTTTTTTTTTTTTTTTTTTTTTTTATCCACTGAGTCACACATATTAAAATGTAAATGTTGTTCAGCCCTCCTGGGGTGGTGGGACCCAAGAGACATGCTGTCTTCCATGCTGCCTGTTGACGGGACGGATTGGCGGAATGCCCTGCCCCTGACCAGCATCCCTGGCCTGGCCGCCATGCTGAAGCCTCCCCATGGGAGCAGCGAGTCTGCCCCCAGCCCCCTGGACCAGTCCACAGACCTCCAGGCCTACACTGAACCTTCTCCTCATCTTCCTCCTCCTGCCATGCAAGAAGAGAGAGAAGAACAAGAAGGAGCGGTAAGCAGGGAGGGGGTGGACCACTGTTTAGATGCATTATGGTGAACATGAGATGTTCTTTCTGAATTGATCTGACTCTTCTGATGCTGACTTGGTCCTCATTGAGTCTCCATCCACACTTATAGCACCTGCACTCAAAATATATATATATTGTTGTCTGCATATTTTTAAATACTGTATTTGGTGTATTTTTAGTAAATGTGTAGTAATATGTTGCAGAAAGACATACAAAGTTATGCTTCCTACTTGCCAATAAATTCCATTCTGAGTAGAAAAAAAGTTTTTTTCTATCCAAAAGGTTTCATGGATTGACATGGTTTAGAATCAAATTTAGCTTGGAGAAATGTCCATGTTTAATTCTGTCTCTAAAGTAAAGCAATGCATTGCATTCTCTCGTAGGACGAAGAGGCCTCGCCGGGGGACTCTGAGCGTCTGCGGCTGCTGGAGCAGAGTCTGGCCCAGCTGTGGGAGCACGTGGAGGACAGCGGCCTCCGGGCAGAGCAGATGCACGGCGAGGTCCTGGGGCTCTACCAGGGCCTCCGGCAGCATCTGGCGGTGCAGGCCCAGGCTGAGCCGGAACGAGCGGGTCTGGAGCCCTGGCTGGACGGACTGCTGGAGGACAAGCTGGCTGAGATGAAGCTCCGGCTGGACGAGGACCGGTTACACAGGGAGCAGGTGAGCTAATGGGCTGAGTGGGGGATGTAATGTGATGCTCATGTGCTAGTGGTGTCGATACAGAGGACCATACACCAGGCTAAAACGGGAGGATCTGTAATCAGAGAATTTACACTTATACAAATATATAATTCCAAAACACCATGTCGGGAGGTAATGAAACATATGAGTCATTTGTTTGTGTAAATTATGTTCTAAACTTTTTAAACTAAGGATCCTTGTTACCATTTTGCTTCCAAAGAGTTTTCATTCCAATGAAAATATGGACATTGGAGAGCATAAGGATTAAGAAGAATAAGGGCTATATGGGGCTTGGGTAGTGCAAGAGGATTTCTGTTGTTGTGTACTTGTCTGTATCCATCTCATGAAGTTCTGTATCTCATGGGTTTGTTTCAGACTCGAAAGCAGTATATGGCCCAGCAGAAGAGCCAAGCCTTCCGTATGGCTGAACTGGAACAACTTCTGCAAGCCCTCACATCTAAGATGGAGGTAACGCACTGTTCAATTCAGACATTTCTCATGCACTTCTCTTTCAATATTCAATTAAAAATTATGAGCAAATGAGTACTCTGATCTTACCTCCTGCATATTTTTTATTTTCTTGTCTTCATTGTTTTGTCCGTTCCAATGTATATTGTATATTGCTTCATATGTGACCTCTATTTGGACACTGAAGAGTTAGGAAGCCAGGCTGAGGGGAATCTCTGTAGAACCACTAATGGAACAAACCCGTTGTCTCTGTTCTGCTCACCTCCAGGAGGTGCAGCAGAGACAGGAGGCGGTTACTATGACGACAACAACTCTTCGGCCAACTTCAGCCTCGAGGCTGCCGACATCGGTCAGGTACTATAGACAGGGATTCATTGAAAGTCAGGCATGATTGTCTTTGTAAACTGTGCCAATTCTGCTCCTTTATGTACCAGGGCACAGGTAGTAGAATATACTAGTCAATATATGCCCGTGCCCTGGTACATAAAAGGAGCAGACCAATACTTTTTTTTAATGAGTGACACCTGTTTTTGCTTCTGTAAAAAGGGTCTACTGATATTTGTAATTTTTGCATCTTTCTCAGCAGTGTAGACAGCGAGTCCCATGATGCATTGCGGTCTGATGTTTCCCGGCTGGAGGTGGCGCTGGGGGGCGTCAGACAGGACCTGAACGGACTGAGAGGATGTCAGGACCACTGTGAACGTCTGGTCAACATCCATGAGACAGTAGGAGGAACAAAACGCTAAACCTTCCTTCCCTCATTTTCCCCAGATCTCTTTATATATATTATCTAAAGAGGAGCACTTATCATTTTCAAGTCACCACTACACTGCTTGGATATACAAATATTGTATTGGAGTTTAAATGTATTTAGTTTAACTTTATGCATCCACTTTTTATAGACCTCAGTTTATGATGGTTGTATGATGACACATAATATCCAAATTGAATCATGACTTCCAGTCTATTTTGATAGATGTTGTCCATATTCCTTCCTACATGAACTGCTAGAATCCACATGGAGGTCTTGCAGTCCAGCAGCACCTCCTGATGCTAGTGTCCTTCCCTCCTCCTCCTCTGTTAGCTCTTCTCCCAGGTGCAAGCCCAGGTGAGGGAGGAGCTCAGGGCCCTGTTCTACGGCAACCAGCTGGTGTCCCTCTCCCAGACGGACTCCCCTGAAGACGGCGCTGACGACCAGGCGGCCCTCCCCGACTCGCTGCTGCAGTGGCTGGCCGAGCGCTACGTCAGCGGGGCCGACCTGCGAGCCTCGCTGGCCTCCCTGGAGCTCAGCATCCTGAGGAATGTCAGCCAGCAGCTGCAGCAGCGCCGCGGGGAGCAAGTAGATGACGAAGAGGAGGATGACAACCACAATGACCGCCAGACTGTGGTGACCCAGGCTGTGGTGGGCTCCCTGAAGGCGGCCGGGGCCGGAGTGACCGAGGAGGTATTTACCTTTAGTCCGTCGCAGTGATGCTCGGATACATTCACTTTTACGTACCTGACTACTGGGATTTGCATTGGCTTTTTTTATGGTCAGCATTAATGACTCAGGTCCGGATGTGGTTTTACATTCAAATGTGACCACCTGCAACCATGCACCTATGGTAGCGAGGATATGGAAAGGAAGGTTTTGCCAGAGCAGTGCAGATTGGAAGGTATTACTATATATTAATTTAGGCAATGGGATTTCATTGAGTCATTAGGGAGCAGGTAGGGGTTTGGGAATTTCGCTCAAGGAGGTCTACAGGTTACGCTGCAGACGTTCAGAATCAAACATGCTACCCTGGAAGTAGAGCACCCTAACCGCTAGACTGTCCTGGTAGGAGGACCCAGGGCATCATCTTTTACATGACATGCAAATGCTCTTTTTCTTTTGTGTGTGGAAAAGAGACATTTATTTGGTGGATTTAACTGTGGTTGTTCTGTTCTTTATGGCTCAATGGCAGTTTTTTTTTGTTGTAGAAAACAATGGAACACTACTGGATAGATGTGACACATTAGCCTACAATGTTGTAATTGTGAATTAATTTGTACATTATTGACGATAGAATAAAAAGAACTGGATCAACAATGGGGAAAAAATATTTTATTTGAAATGTATCATATCTATGTATGATATCATCATGCGACCACCATGATTCTGTCATGAAGTTGGATTATTTTTTTCACTCCCCCTTAGTGGCTGTGTAGCTCATTTGAACAGTCTGTCGTTTACCTCTTTAACCTTAACCGCTCTCATCTCTCCTCTCCAACTGACCAGCAAGTGCAGCTGATGGTAAGGAACGCCCTCAGACTTTACTCCCAGGACCGGACCGGCCTAGCAGACTACGCCCTGGAGTCTGGAGGTCCGAGACCCTGCTCCAGATTATTTTATCACTAACAATCCATTAACATGGATGGATATTTTATTGCAAGGCGTGAGGGGTAATGATGGCTTCTCACCAACAGGTGGCAGCATCTTAAGCACACGCTGCTCGGAGACCTACGAGACGAGGACCGCCCTGCTCAGTCTGTTTGGTCTTCCTCTGTGGTATTTCTCCCAGTCACCTCGAGTTGTCATCCAAGTAAGGCGGTCAAGTTGTACACCCCGTAAACAAAACAATTCAAAGCGCCGTAACCTGCATTAATACATTTAAATCCATTTAAGCAGTCATTTAGGTGTCGCTTTCTTTTTATGGGACATGGCATTAATGAGCCGGTAGTGGTTAGGCACCTTGCTTAACGATGGCTACAGGTAGATGGCAGAAATTAGACTTTGAACACCAAACATTCCGGTTGGGAGTAGAACATCCTAACCACTAGAATATCCTGCCTAACAAATGCTATTAGAGGGTAATTGAGTAAAGGAAATCCTTATGTCTGCAGCCTCCCTGTAGGCATCCTTGCACCAGAGACCTGGCCCCCTACCTGGGGTTGGTGGTACAATTGTACGCTTTCTGCTAAGTGACTAAATGGTAAAGTACATTAAAGGATGGCTGATCCATAGACTCATGGCCTGCTGCTTTGTTTCCCTGTGTATCCAGCCAGATGTCCAGCCAGGGAACTGCTGGGCATTCAGGGGCTCGACGGGCTACCTGGTGATCCGTCTGTCCATGAAGGTCCAGCCCACGGCCTTCTCCCTGGAGCACATCCCCAAAGCCCTGGCCCCCAGTGGGGCCCTGCGCAGCGCACCGCGCGACTTCACTGTCTACGTAAGACACCGCCCTCCTACGCCCCCACACGCACGCACACAAAAAAGTATTTATCATACAGTCATACACAACAACCAACTGGTCTCCCCTCTCACTCGACATACACATAATTTGATTTCTGCCACTCGTATTGTGCTTAACATAATTCAGATTTAAAAAATAAGTGTGTATATATATATATATATATATATATATTTTTTTTTATTACTGCCCTGTACTTCTGCTGTGACATCCACATTTTCTGACTGGGATTAATGAAGTACATCTTGTCTTGCAATCACCTAATGCCCCCCACCCACCCACAAGGACCTCATTCAGATATTAATGTGTGTGTTAGGGTCTGGATGATGAGGGCCAGGAGGAAGGGACGCTATTGGGCAGTTACTCTTATGAAGAGGATGGAGAGGCGGTGCAAACGTACAACGTGACCGTAAGTTCACTTCACTGCTCTCTACACTGCTGTACTCTACAAAATGACCACATTTGGATCCTAGAGATTCAGCTTGGACCCTTCTGCTTTTACATTTCTGTAGTGACTCTTGGTTTTAGTTTTCAGTGCCAGGGAAGATGAGAAAAAATAGGTTCTCTGTTAACATGTTGGAACACACTATTGTGTCAGTCTCTATGTTTGTTGATCAGATTTTGTATTTGTTTTTGTTTGAACCAGGAGGAGAATGAGCAAGCCTACCAGATCATTGAAGTGCGCATACTTTCCAACTGGGGCCACCAGGAGTACACCTGTATGTACCGGCTCAGAGTGCACGGTATACCCAGCAACAACTGAGGAGCCAGTCCCTCCCTCTCACCCTACCTCCCTCCCTCTCTCCCATCACTTCTTCACAGTCACGTGTGGAACTATCCTATATGGAAGTGGTGTGAACCATTGTAATTCAGAGGCTATCTGTTAGAAATATTAGTCCATACTTGTTGATGTTCTCTAAGAACTGCACTGTCCAGTGGATGCGGCAGATGTGTCTGGAGCTGGAATCCCTTCTCATGGCGTCGCTGTGTCTCGCAACACATCAGTTCGTTTTTATAGTTTTATTTTCGTTCAGTGATGAACTAGTCTGAACGCCACAATTTGGGATGGTCAACATTTTGACATTCATCAAATGATCTGAATCGGACTCTCGCACACCAGAGAGAAAGCACGGTGTTATAAGATGATCCCTGATATATTATACAGGACTTTTACAGACTGGACAACTGGGATTTTTATTGGCTTTAATGTGATTAAGCTTTTTTCTTTTGTCAGCACTATTGACTTTGGTCCAACTAATGTGGTTTCCCTTCAATGTGGTGATGACGACTGAGTCGATGTGACCACCTGCAACCATATGGTAGCAAGTATATGGAAAAGTAGGTTTTGCCAAAGCACCAGAGATTGCATGAGGAACTGCAGTCATGGCTTGAATGCCAAAGCAATGTAGGCTTCTTGTCTGTACACATTTTTTTAAGAGTACTAATATGTCTGTCAGTGTTGCTTTTTGGCAATTCATGTTTATTTTATTTGAATGGTAGTTGCAGCAGAAATATAAGAATGTAGATCTATATGTATAAATGTTGACTTAAATAAAATTGTTTATATTATTCTGTATCTATAAGTGCCCACTGTAAATTAGACATTTTAAATTATTTTGTTGTCCCAAGTTTGTTCTCAAGCAGGAAGCTTTGTAAATTATTTTGACTACAATGTCAGACATTTTGTAAAGCCTCTTGAAACTTTTTTTTTCTACTGTACATTTATTTATTTTCAGAAGGGTTGCAATAAAGATCTGATATTTGAATTTTTGGTAACTTTTTGGAGTGCGTCCCAACAAATTTAATGGTTTCATTATGTATATTGTAATCGATGGGTTCTAAAAAAATTTGGACATTACATTAATTTAGCTGACTATTTTGTGCAAAGCGACTTACAATAAGTGTATCAAACCACGAACATACAACCCAAAAAGTGCAAATATCATGCGAGTGCATACACTTCATAAACAAACTGCTTTGTCCTACATTATACAAACGACAGATGGAGATTTTAATATTTGTTTGTAGTAGGAACATTTGTTCTGTTGACGGATCCAGTGAGCAGGGTGACGTGTTGACAAAGATTCAAACCTTACTTTGGTGTATTCATTTACTTTACTTTCGGACTTGTACTGAACTTCGAATACCAGTACACTTACATTATCACCAAATATAAACGACATACAATCGTACTAACGCTGCATTACAAATCTCAATGTATACTATTAAATAATCAACACTAAAGTACGTCATTCGTGAAGGGTGTTAATCAAGGGTACGGCGAGAGAGCAGGGTACATTTCAAACCCATTGGCGTTTGCCTTAAACCGACACTAGGTAGGGCAGTGCTGCTGCCGAGCAAACAAAGATGTCGGAGCAGGAGGGTCTGAGGTGCACCAGTGCCAGAAACCGCGGTGGCGTGCAGAGGGTCGAAGGAAAATTACGAGCCAGCGTAGAAAAGGGGGATTACTATGAAGCACACCAGATGTATAGGACCTTATTTTTTAGGTAAGAAGTCTAAAGTTGCCACTAGTCACGCCGTTTTATTCTTCTAGGTCTTGCGGCCTGACTCTTCCAGATCATTCTTTATTTATTTTTTTAAACAACCTTGCCTTGCTACTGTTGCTCTTAAACGATTGGTACAATTGTGACTTGCTACCAACACACCCTCTCTGGACAGGTTGTGTGTGTGGCCTGTTTCATGTGTCAATCTCTTTAAAGTCCTACATTGGGTCTGCTACATGCTTGCTAACGAGCTAACTAATTCTTTCAGCGTAATCGTCTATGTATCGCCCCCCCAAGTAATCAATCTATCGAGCTGATTGGGATGTCCGGTGTGGACACAGCATTGCGTATGCCCGTTTTTATTTATTGATGAACGTCTCACACCTGTCTGTACACCTACTTACAAGTGACTTACCAGTTACACAATCCATCTGTCAGCTAGCCCTAGTTAGCTACAAACAACCTATGGGATGGCTTGTATGATGCTAACGTTGCAACATGACGAGTACGGTCCTCATAGACTAAGGTACGGTCACACATTTCAGGCGTGTCATCCATGTCTTTCTCACCTGTCGCTTGTCACTAGTAATGTACTAGACATAAGTTGGTAGTTGGCACGGATCGACTTTCTGGTATTGACTCACGTGTTTCTCCTAAGGTATATGTCACAAGCCAAACACCCAGAGGCCAGAGAGCTGATGAACCATGGCGCACTACTTTTCTTCAGCTATAACCAGGTAACGGTGGACTGCCCTCTCAAACACTGCCCCTTTTTCTTGAACGTCTTGTTGCTTGAGGTTGCAATGTGCCGGCGATAAGAAATAAAATCTATAAATGTGTGGTCCCCAATGATGTTTACACTGAGGTAAAGTAGTCATACAAACTGTTCAGTTTAATGTCACACATGTAGAGGATGATAGTTTATGTTTAACAGTCTAAGCCTGCACTAGAGGTCAGGATGAGATTGCATAGCAGTGCAGATACATAATTGTTTTAGGTCTATATTTCTAAAAGGTTCTTAATATTTCATATGGATATGAATGTATGGGATAAAACATTGAAAACGTTTTTCTCTTTAATATAGCAAAACAGTGCAGCTGACCTCTCTATGCTAGTACTAGAATCTTTGGAGAAATCAGAGGCAAAAGTCGAAGATGACATACTAGGTGAGTGTCTGTCCTCTTCGAGCATCCCCATGGCCTGATTAGTGATAACAAAATGGGTAATTAACTACCATGCATTCTGGTGGGAGAAACCAAAACAAGAGGGCACCAGCGGCTACATAATTCAGTAGACATTCAATAGTTTGGCTGCAGATTCATTAGCTGTGTATCAAGAACATTCACATAGCTAACAGTTGCTGTAGGATGGCTTGACGTTTTGTTTTTTAATGGAGTGCACATGTGATGCTGAAGTCAAACCTGATCACATGGCATATGCGACAACCACATGATGTGGATAGCCACTATCTGTGTTTATTTTAATTTTATTTACTTCTCTCTTTATAGAAAAACACGTTTCACTTTTCTTTCAATACATTTGCATGTTGGCATGGTAATGAATTACCTGCCACTATAACTGGGTCACCTGATATTGGCATGTTGACAAAAATACACTGAGACCTGAATTTGTTCACATTGAAATGAAGCCAACTTCAACACTTCAGGACAACAAACACCGCAGCTACTTCATTCAGTGACTTTCATCTCGTTTGTCTTCGGGGGAAAACAAAGAACAGATTCTTTGTATTAACTTTTGATTGACATTTCTCTTCATATGAAATGCAACAGGTGTGGGCTAGCAGAGTTTACTTGGATTATATCAATGCTTTTACCAGTTCACCCCATCCTGATGCTAACCAGACAATATCTGTATACCTGCAGAGCAACTGGCAAAGATATTCAGCCTGATGGACCACAACTCCCCAGAGAGAGTAGCGTTTGTATCCAGGGCCCTCAAGTGGTCCACAGGAGGCTCCAGCAAGCTGGGCCACCCCATGCTCCACCAGCTACTGGCTGTCACCTTGTGGAAAGGTAAGATGCTATTACTATTCAGTCCTGTAGCACACGTTTGTATACAAAGTGAATACAGATGCAGGTCATGAAGGAGCAGGTAAGGGGCAAGGCACCGTGCTCTCAGGATGTCCACAGGTAGGCTGCGGAGACATTGGGGATTCAACCCGTTACCTAGGGCTGGACGATAAAACAATATTAATATCTGCCGCGATACTGGTAATGTTTTTTTTTTTAATATACATTTCCGATATACATTTAACAGCATCAATCACTGACTCGGCGCGGTGCCCTGAGTCAGTGCAATACGTTCAAGCAGATTACAATGGGCTGTGTCAGTGCGTGATAACGTACATGCATGCAGTGTCCCACAAACAAACTGAGGGAAATCCCATATGGAAATCCCAGTACTCCAAGCGCCGTTCAGGTAATTTGGTCTGCAAAATGAATGCCCCTGACCGGGGCTAGTTGACGCATGTTTCCGGCCCCTCCTTCGCACAACAACTCATTATGACCACCTGTGTGGAGTAGCGTACCACTACTCAGAAGAAAAGGAGCAGAGGCGAAACAGAGTGCGAGCAAACTGTCGCCAAAGACGAAGAAATTGTACCTAAGAAGGGTCATACCACTTCGGTTATTTGGAAATGGTTCGGCTACCTGAGCAAACACAGACTAACATTAGGTGAAGAATATTTCGGCGACCAGTCCACAGCAGAATGTGAAACACCCCCAACCTCTTCCACCATCTCAAAAGGTACCACCCCACAGAACACTCCGAAAGCTTGAGTTTGCGCTATCATGCTAGTGTAGCCAACAGCCCAGCCCTACTGCTAGTCAAACTTCTGAAGTTCGACAACCAACAAATACGTCTGCTTTTTCTGACATTACCAGATGTGATTACCACATTACCAAATCAGCGATTCAAAGAAATAACCAGCGCAATTACGTACCTTATCGCTAAAGATATGATGCCAATTAGTATGGTTGAAAAACAGGGCTTCAAGAAGCTAATGAATGTAATGAAAATATTTTTCCCGAACATCACTCCCTCAGCTCTACTCTCTCTAGCAGTTGTATTTTTTACTTAATCAATGTTCAGTATACTACTTCTAAAATGTTTGAGAGAAGTTTGAAACCAGGCATTAGATGTGATGGGCTTTCTCCCCTCTCCAGAGCAAAACTACAGCGAGTCCCGCTACCACTTCTTACATTCGTCTGACGGTGAGGGCTGCGCCCAGATGCTGGTGGAGTACTCTGCCTCACGGGGGTTCCGCAGCGAGGTCGACATGTTTGTGGCGCAGGCTGTCCTACAGTGAGTCAATGGATCTCTTATTGATGGAAAACATCATGCCCCCTATAATGTGTTATTGATGTCAGGCCTTTGAGCAATTTGGAACCAATCTGATGATCATGACCATTGAGGATCCAGTGATTTCTATTTTTTTAAGCGATTAAATCGCAAAATAATACAATATCAATTTTGATTTTGGGGTAGAATAATAGGGTAGCCTTATTTTGAAATGAAGATGTAGTTTGATTTCTGCCCTTTTATTAAAATAGGAAAGCTAATGCCCACACAATAGACTAATTGTTCATTCCTTTGTTACTGCTTTGGTAGCGACAAGGGAATATTCCAAGCCCATATTCATCCAATAGAAGCCGTCTGTCCTCCACCTGGGCCTGTTTTTAAATGGGCTAAAAATAACTGTTTGTAGTGAGTATATTTTCACTTCACTATAACAGTTTCACTTTTAAAGATCAAAATCGCTTTCATGCCTTTTTTATCTTTTTATTTTTCCATGTCTCCAAGGGTCCCATTCTACTATTTAGTTATTTTAGGAGTCACCTTTATCCAGAGCGACTTGCAGTGTATTCAGATACGTGTCATTTAGGGCAGGGGTTAGGGTAACACCCTAGCCAATATATCTAACCCCCTGCTATCCTGTATTCGGTTTGCCTCCGCTACGGTCTCTCGACTTTAGTTGTTTTTATAAGGAACACTTTTATTTTGAAGGCCGCTTGCAGGCCATTCCCCTTGAAACCTAACCTTTCCTTCCTCTGCCTCCAGGTTCCTCTGTCTGAAGAACAAGAACAGTGCTTCCGTGGTGTTCAGCACGTACACAGAGAAGCATCCGTCCATAGAGAAGGGACCCCCGTTCGTTCAGCCCCTGCTCAACTTCATCTGGTTTCTGCTGCTCGCAGTGGACGGGTAAGAAAGAAAGAAAGAAAGAAAGAAAGAAAGAAAGAAAGAAAGAGAGAGAGGCGTGTGTGAGAGACCTCATGGGGGGATCTTTGGAGTAGTTCCATTTGGTTGAAGTACGGTGAGTCCTCATCTTGAGTTTGACAGTGCTATCACAATATATACTATGCAGTCGTTTACAGCAGGAACTTTTATCCAAAGCGACTTGCGCGTCATTATTAGGCAGGTAGGGTTTAGGGGTCGTCTTGCTCAAGGATGCTCTACAGGTAGACTGCTGACATTTGGGGTTTTGAACCCCGAACCTTTCAGCTCAGTGTTGAAGCGCCCTGAACACAAGACTAGAGAGGCGTCTAAATGGAAAACATCCGGATTTTCTATTAAAATATTTCATTTGTTTGTTTCTCCCCAGGGGTAAACTGACAGTTTTCACAGTATTGTGTGAGCAGTATCAACCTTCGCTGAAGAGGGACCCCATGTACAATGAGGTCAGTTCAATGAATTCACTGCACTCCACCTCGCGATGTTATACTTCACGGTGATCTGTCATGTTGGCCTTGTGCTGAGTCCATCCGGGTCTCGCCCATTCAGTTTCTCACTGAAGAGCCGTCTGGCCTCGCTCCCGTTTAAACCAAATTTAAAACACTAAAAACTGGACAGACCAATCAGTGCTCGGGGGAGGGAGTATTAGTTAATAACGAAGCAAAGGGCGCGAAAAGAAGATAAACAGGAATTTGAACTGATGGCTTTTCTCAGAGGAGCTGTTTTTGCTTCCGACCGGATTTGGCCAGAGCGTCACTTAGTTATTTAATCTGATTGGCTGGGGTCAGTAAGGCTGTGCCCGTATGTGGAAATAAATTACTGGCCAGCTAAGGCGTGACTCACTGTGTAACTAAAACCCCCTCCCTCTAGCACTGATGCATGGGTTTTCAAAGTTGGGAAGGAGGCCAGATTGATCTTTAGCAAGACACTGAACTCTTAAACGATTGGTACAATTGACAGTAAACTCACGAGATCAGGTGGGTTCCCCTGATCTCGTGAACCCGCGTATCATAGGTGAGCGTATAATTATAGTCCGGTTCTCAGCTGGTCTAGCCTCTCGGCCCACATTTGTCATTAAGTCACCACCCATAATGTATTACGATATTTACCAATTTTGCAGTAATCAACAATGACTTTGTGTACAGTTAGAACATGGAGAGAACAAAAAGCTGCAACAATTGGGGCTAAACTCAATGACGCCATTGAAACATGAATTAACATTGAACCATTAATGACTTCATGGGCTTCTTTGTAAAGATTAAGGTTCTGCATACCCAGTGGGTTGCGTCCCAGCAGTTGAGAATCAGTGATATAGTGTAGGATATCCTACTCTCTCTCCCCTCTTCCCCTTTGTCCCATGCCCATGGGTGTAAGTGGACTCCTACACAGAACTTTGGCTTTACAAGTCGTGTACTTGTAATGTACAAGACTATAGTTATGTGGCTCTGAAGTGTTGTATTCATCTTTTCAACCATGTTTCCTCCCCCCATTTTCCTTCTTTGTGCTGCTTCCCGGATCAGTATCTCGACAGAATAGGTCAGGTCTTCTTCGGAGTGCCACCCAAACAGTCCTCATCATATGGTGGACTTCTAGGTGAGTAGCCCACTATTTGATTTCTTTAATATTTTACAGAATATAACTTATTACTACTAGTATTATTCCAAATAATGGCTGCCTACTCACAAACACCCCATGAATAGTCTGTTAGATCAGTTCATTCTGCATTCCATAGTGGTTTGTAACTGGGGAGCTTTTGACCCCCAACACCTAAACACGACCTCCTTCCAGGAAACCTCCTGAACAGCCTGATGGGCTCGGGTGAGGAAGAGGAGGGTGAAGAGGCCCAGGAGGACGGCAGCCCCATAGAGCTGGACTGAGAGCAGAGAGGGAGAGAGAGAAGAGTTTAAGTTAAAGAAAAAAAAATTGAAAGAAAAAAAAAAGCAGAGGAAGACAAGCGGACCCCCCACACCACAACACACCTTTTTGTTTCATAAGGGGTTGACGTGTCCTGGTGGAGGCGTCCCCACTTTCCCCAAGGCCCACTCTGTTCCTGACCAGACACCCCTGTATCCTTCCTTTCCACCTTCCTTCCTCCTTGTCCTGATGTCAGAACCAGCATCGGGCTGCTCAACCCCATCCCTCCCTTCTGCACCACTGAGACCCAACGACGCCAAAACTACAAACTCCTAAAACCTCGCGAATTCTAAAACAAATAATGTTTTTTTTTCTTTGTTTTAAACGTTTCAGGTTTTTTTTGTTCGTTTTGGGACTTTGTTTTCGTTTTGTAGGGTTTTTAAAAAGACTTGGACTCCAACAACGTTGCCGAAGAACTTGAGTCTCTTGTCGGCGTTGCCGATCGTTCTTTAAATTGTAAGCGATTCCGATCTTTTTTTTCCCCTCCCTTTTCTTCTCTGGTTCAGTGTCCTCAAGTTTGATTGGTGGAAATGGATGGCTGTAGTAGCTCAGAAACTGTGTGACACAGGCCTACAGATTAAACTTCCCCACCATTTTAATAAAGTTCAAAGGTCACTTGACTTCCAGACAGTACAAAGCATCATCGCACGTTGACTACCTTTTACCCAGTTTAAAAAGGAATTGTGGAACCGTTGTGGAAGTCCTAGTTCTTCTTCCTGCCTATATGTCGACATTGCCGTGGACTTTTTTTGTTGGCTTTTTGTTTCTCACAAATGTTAACAAAGAACACATTAATTTTGTAGTTTATTTTTACAACGTGTGTTGTGCTGCACTGTATTCATTTTGGTTCTTCACAGAAACTCAAGGACCGTTCAAATGTCTGTTTTGCTGACTACAAGTCATTGAACCGATTCATTTTCGTCTTTTATTTGAATTATGGTGAAGTACGGGCACTACCAACTGTCAATTCCCAAGACTTTGGTAGTCTGTTGGAGGGTTAAAATAAAATACAGGAGAAATGAATGTGATGTCTTGATGGCCATTTAAAGGGCCTAGTCTCGCTATTTCATTCCTTGCTGACATTTGTTTTACATATCTTTGCAATACCACCAATATTGACCATTGTTCATTGGTTACCCCTGCCGACATTGTCATCACCTGGGGTGTGTGTGAGTGAGTGTGAGAGAGACTGCAAACGTGAGAGGTACAGTCGTTGGAATGCAATTAACCTAGTATCTATAAAGAGCCCTCTTCTATCTCCAAGGTGGTGCTATGACAGGAGGCCATATAGAACGACCACAGGCTGCTCTTTAGTTCCTTTAGTTTGCCTTTTTTCCTTCTGGTTTTTGAAACCCTCACACATTACGATGAAACTATTAAACGGTGTAACTGAACTCACAGCACTGTAGTGTGTTTCTGTTTAACCGTTTTTTTGTTTTTGTTTAGTACAGTCGAGCCGAATGCAGAAGGACTTCAGTACTAAGCTCTGTCCTTTTCTCCATCTTACTCCTTTTCTTTCCTCTGTCTTTTTTACTTTAATACTTTATTTAATTACTTTAATTGTTATCACTCTTGAGCAATTAACTAGGTCAAAGTCTGCTTTGGATTACTTCACACACACGAGAGGGGCGATCCCCTCTACTTTGGCACAAGCTTGGAATATAATTAGTTTACTTGCTAATTATTTATCTTGAGGTGACTAGGGCTACAATGGAAGACAATAAAGTCTGAAACGGAGAATGGGATTGAGAGAGTTTTGAATGTTAAAGGCCAGGCTTTGTGATTTTTAAGTACTAATAAATAAACAGATGGATTGGTGCAGATTAATACAATTTGCCATGGGGTATTCTGTAAATGCTAGTATTTGTTTTATTACAAATCCTAGATTTGGAGCTTTCGTTTGAAATCGAGTCAATACATTTGGTCTGAATTCAGGATTGGAACTCTGAAATCAAAGTCTTAACCAAATTGATAAAATAATTATTGAAATACTTTAGGCAAGAGCTGTTCTATTAATAAAGTCACTTTTGTCAAACTGAAGCGCGCTAGTTAATCCTAATTTGATTGTGACCGGTTTTAATTTTTATTTACATAACCTTCCTTATGATTTCTAGCGGGGACTGTTGCCTTTTCGCTGATTGAGCAATCAAGTAAATAAACCAGAACTGATTAAAAATGTCTAGCCTTATTCTTTTCTTCAATACTAATACAGTGAAACTATCAAAGAACCTTGACAAAAATCTCACTACAAAGAAAAGAGTAGAGTTAACTTTTGTATTATTAAAATGGCAACATCTTACACAGTTAAATCAGATGTGCTTGATTAGTATCCAACATACTGATGCGACTCAAAGGTTACAATTCATTACAACTGTCAGCAAAAGACAAGAAAGAAGCTGCAGCATCTATTTTCATGCGTATCCATGGTGACTTGGCTCTAAACAAAACGACCGCATTTATTCAGGCCACTAATCTGAGGGCACTAGGACCCTGCAGGTTGAGAGGGCCACCGCGGTCTTGGTCATCCTTGAAGTCCAGCTGCTGCAGCTTTGGAGAGTTTTGTGGGATGTTCTCGCGGGATTTCACATTTGCAGGCTTGTGGCAGAAATGTAGACCTGCTTCACTCAAGCCTGGTTAAAGTTACATCTTCTGAATTTTACAATGACCATCTCTTTAAACAAGACTGTAAACAAACAGAAGCAGATAACTGTAGTCCAATGGAAACAATTCAATCAACTGAAAACCGACACTGAAACCATGTCAAAGATGCACTCTGTTGCACCATCTCCACCACTCCTGAGGACAAAATCCATATCCTTCAAGCACAAGAAGCATCCGACACGGGTGGATTTATTTCCTCAGTACAAAGTCCAGAGTACTCTGACCAGTCCAGAACCTGTGGTCCTGGCTGTGTCCTGGGTGTTCAGGTCCTGGACTGCAGCGTGAGTCTCTGCACCATGTCAGCGATGTGGGCCATGCCGGGCTGCTGGGCCTGCTGCTTGATGTACTCCAGCGTGCGCACCTGCAGACCGGGACCCATGGGGGGATTAACAACCAGACTGGTGCTGAAGGTGTGTTTGAGGTCTGTATGAAAGGGAGTAATAAATATGACCTACCTAGCATGTCTGGGCTACGCACATATTGATACATCCAACGTTTGAGATTTTCTTATCAAATGGTTAAACCTTTGATTTATCAAGTCACAGCATAAATGATTCACCCCCCGCCCCCAAGTCCGCTGTATCCTATATCTTGTTGAAATGTTGGTGCCTTGCTGAAGGACGGATTTGGATTGAAAGATTAAGGATTGGAGGTCACGATGATGATGTTTCAAATGTTCCTAAGTGAAGAGGAGTAGCATTTCCCTCCATTGCTGTACACCAAGTCAAAACCAACACAGAGGGCTGGGTGGGTGTGCGGGGGTTTGAACTCACGGAGGTGCGCGTGTCGCTGCAGCCGTGCTTGTGGTTGAGGTTCCAGAGGTTGACGGCCAGCTGGTTGAGCTTGTTGTTGCGCAGGTCCCCGTGGGCCAGCAGGGAGCTGAACAGAGAGAAGGACAGCGAGCCCTGCCGACGCATCGTTTGCTGGGGGAGAGGGTCGGGAGGGAGGGGGGAGGGGGGGTGGAAAGGTGTGAGCTGTATTGCATATATAATATTTTTGGAGATACATGTATTGTTTTTTATCTTTATTTGCATTGTCTATGGTTTGATTGCTGCCGTTCTCTTGCTTCTGTGGAACCTGAATTTCCCTTCGTGGATGGATTATCTTCCCACAGTTACACGTTAATATAATACAAATTGTACTAATATAATAAGAATTTGTATTTACCCATTGACCTACTTAACTATTTAACATTTAAAAGAGAAGAAACAGATTAATTTCCGACAGCAGCTAAAGATTAGAAAGCAGAAAAGATGGTGACAGTGGCTTAAGCTACCAGTAGGATTCTAAGAGGTCTCCTCCCTTACCTCCTCTCGACCCAGGGTCTTTAGGTAGTCCAACACCTGGCTTATCAGGGTCTCACACAGCTTGTTGATCTCTGTGAGGAACTTAGGGTCGCCCCCATAAAGAGTTTCATTCGAGTCCACTGGAAGAGGAGAAGAGACTAACATTGAGAACACGCCCAGAAGCCATGGCCGTCAAAGAAAGGACAATTGTGTATTTATATAATACCCTTTTTTGCCGTTTGGAGTGCTTCATATATAAACAGGAATAACTTTTTAAAAGTCATTTAGGATAATCAATCAATCAATCAAAATACAAAAAAAGACAGATTGGTTGGGAATCAAACCTCCCAAGCTAATGGCTAACCTTCCCCCACTCTTAATGTAGAACAGCATCAGTGCATCGTATGCATGCATATAGAATCCATTTAGTCACACAGTAGTGTGATACATTTGGGTATGGAGTAAAGGTCAGTGAGATACCTTTGGGTATGGAGTAGAGGTCAGTGAGATACCTTTGGGTATGGAGTAGAGGTCAGTGAGATACCTTTGGGTATGGAGGAGAGCTAAGTGCGCTACGTTTTGAGTATGGAGTAGAGCTAAGTGCACTACGCTTTGGGTATGGAGCAGAGCTAAGTGCGCTACGTTTTGGGTATGGAGCAGAGCTAAGTGCGCTACGTTTTGGGTATGGAGCAGAGCTAAGTGCGCTACCTTTGGGTATGGAGTAGAGGTATGTCTCCTGACTCATGGCGGCCAGCAGGGGCAGTGCGCTGATGTACACCTTGACCTTGGCGTCACTGTTGTCCTCCCAGGTGTAGTCCTGCACCATGTTGAGGACCCCTCGCACCAGGTAGAGCACGCCATGCTCAGGGTGGTCCTACAGCCGCACACATACACAAACACAGATCCTCATTAGGCAGGAAACACGAGAAACACACACACTTTGTATGACTTAACATGTGACAGCTTCTTTCTACAGTATCTTGTATCACTTACTGGGGACATTCGGTCCCCATAAGAGGTACGCACACACACACACAGGTCCTCATTAGGAAGGAAACATGAGAAACACACACACACTTTGTATTACTAAATGTGAAAACCTCTTTCTACAGTAACCTGTATTTTGTACTTACTGGGGACATTCGGTCCCCACAAGAACACACACAGGTCCTCATTAGGGTAGAAATACGAACACACACACACACACACACACACACACACACACACACACACACACACACACACACACACACACACACACACACACACACACACACACACACACACACACACACACACACACACACACACACACACACACACACACACACACAGTTGAGATACCGGGACAACCAGCAGCATGGCAAAGAAGTTGTTGATGAAGTCCAGCAGGAGGCTCTCGGAGGAGCGGCACTTGCCCTCCACGCTGATGGAGCGAGGAACCTCTGGCAGCAGGCTGACAGCAGCCTTGAAGAAGGCGTCCGCTGAGTGAGGACAACGAGGTAGAGGAACCAGGGAGGAGGGAACATGTGTTTAGATGTCTTCCATTTATGAGCCAAACCTTTATATAATGTACATTTTTTGGCAACTGTAAATAACATAAAATACATTTTAAACACATAACTGTGGGAGAACAAAAACTAAAGTTTGTGAAAAACAAAAAGAACGTTAAAAAACATAATTGCAAATGAGCTCGAACCCTGGGAAAGACACTGGTTGGCCAACGCCACCTGTCCAGAGAGCAGGTAGAGGCTGAGGCGACAGAAGATGCTGCTCAGTGATGGAATGGTGATGAAACTGTAGGCAGCACACGCCTGGAGTGGTACATTGGCCCCAAAGGTAAACACACATACACATGTCAATTTTACTATACTCGTGAGGACATTAATATATACTTGTGAGGACATTAGTGTATGCGAGTGTTGACTCACCCTGACGAAGGCGGCTGTTTTGCGGGAGTGATTACCTCTCATCATCCTCCTGGTCTCCATGGCCAGCTGATTCACCGTCTGTCACACACAAGGACACACACACACACACACTGTTCACAAGCACACAGACAGACACACAAACACACCACACACAGTGCAGCGAGACTCACATGGATGAGCTGCACCAGAACCGGCTCCAGGTTACAGAAGGTGGCTCTGGCCTCCACACAGAAGCTCAGCTGCTGCTCAAAGTCACGGCCAAACCAGACCTGGATGGACAGACAGGATACATAGACAGTAGCAAAGTCAGTTAAACAAAAACACTGAAAGACAGATAAGAGAGATGCAACAGAATGATCTTGTTTTAACACAGCAAAGCACACGGAGTGAGAATATAGTGGAGCTGTATTTTATTGCTCACTACGTATAAGACGTATAATACATTATTTTGCTCTTTGGTCTTAAGAGACCAACATAATTACAATTAAAAAATTACAGCAAACTATTGTTTATATGGAAAGATTCAACAGATCTCCAAACATAGGTCAGAGGTCATTGCCTCTAGTCCCATGTCCCAGAAGGCCACTGGGCATGGCTGGGTACAACGCTACAGAAGGGTATAGTAGTGTTATTATTCTGTCCTCACCATGCGAATAAAGCCACTGATTAACAAAGACAAAGATCTTTTCTCATCCTCCAGGGTCAGGGCACTGTGGGAACACAGAATATTATTCTTAGAAAATGTGTGATTACCCAATTAGTTAGACATTCCTTCATGGCTGTTGGTAAACTACTTGCAATCTCATTCTGAGAGATATTAATGCGAATTTTCTTGGTTCTCGAGCAAACATCATGCCGCTGTTTTCTAACATCAATGGTTAAACACACACAAACACTTCCACACTCACACACACACACACACACACACACACACAAGTGTAGGTTACTTGACGGAGTCGTGCATGGCCTTGCAGACGTGCAGCAGTGCGTTGAGGATCACAGGGTCCCTGGTGGGCTCCAGCTGATGTCTGGGTGTTAAGACAGACCCATTACTAGACTAATGAACCCATGAACCTACTGCATAACAGGTCACACTTAATACTGCAACCAAAGCACTTAACAATGACTACAACGCTTTCCCTCAGTTTGACAAATCCTCCATTATACAAATAAAAAATAGAAAACATAAAAAGTGAGATTTTCCCTATTTGGCACAAGGGGGTTGTGATGACATCACTAGAAACCAGTTAGCGTATGCTAGCTTTTCTAGCTACATTTCTCACCCTGTTTTTCCTGTAAAAAAAAAAAAAAAAAAAGGCAGTGAGCTTACTTGATGAAGACCTCCATGATGGTTCTGCACACCACCACCCTCACGCTGTCCTTCTGAAACATGTCCAGAAACGGCAGGAAGCGCTCCTGGGGAGAGGAAGAGTGACATTATCAATATTAAAAACAAAACTGACGCTGAAAATGTATGGAGGCAGTAGATGTTGTGATGTGAATTGCTGGATGGACTTGCTTGTGCTGAGGTTTTTTAAGCCAATGAGTCAAATCGTGTTCGATTAGCTTTCTATGCATTTATCTTTAAAAAGCATATTCAAAAAAAGAATCACTCACCATGGAGAACAGGACGGAAAAGTCGTGGAAGTAGGTAAGAATCTTCTGGATCACGGACTGCAGCTATGAAACCAGCAGAAGACACAGAGTCACTTATCCTAACCTAACAGTCATGATGTTAGTTCCATTTTTGGAACGGGAGCGTTTGATTGGCCAGCTGCTCGGTCAGTACCAGGGGGTAAGCGTCCTCGAAGGCCCGGTCAGGGGTCAGGTGCTTGATGATGTCGGCCAAAACGGTGTTAACCTCACGTTTCTGAGGGAGCGCACATGAGCAAGAGTCAGGGAGCGGAATGTACAGGATGGAGAGTTTAAAGGGACAATGTCAGCGATTATGTGTAGTTGAGTTTAAACAAGGACTGCTGGGAGTGAAAACTCTCCTGTGTGACTCACTGTGAAATGGCGACAGGTGAATTCCACCCAGATTTCGGCACAGTGGATGTAGTCCTGAAACCAGAGAAAGAGCTCGTAAAATAGGACACACACACACACACACACACACACACACACACACACACACACACACACACACACACACACACACACACACACACACACACACACACACACACACACACACACACACACACACACACACACTGACTAAAACCAGGATCCCACCCACCGCGGTCAGGTGCGTCTCACCTGCGGACTGCGTATCTTGGTGATGACCTTCCAGGCCTCGTTGAGGATGGACAGCCTCTCTGCCTCAGGGGGGTCCGCGCAGGCCAGGCTTCGGCCCAGCGAGCCAAACAACAGATGCTGAACAACAAGAAGAACCATCACACACTCTGACGTTCACACACATTTTCTAGATTAAAAAAAATATATACAAAATCATTGCATATACTACAGACTTTGACCTCTGACCTTTGGAAAGCCGGCCTCATCGCACTCTTTGATCATGCCGATGAAGTCTGTCGCCCTGGCGGCCACAAACTCTGCCCTGAACGCCCACATGACGGAATTCAACAGCAGGGCACTGTGGCGATAGTAGAAATAATAGGACATTTTTTCTTTCACTTTCAATACAGTAATATTAATTCAGACACAATGTTAATAGCTGTTTACATTGCATATGTGCTTGACATTTACTCCCCAATTTCAAACTATCATCAATCACAATCCGAACATAAACTGAAAGTGAAACTACACATTTAAATAAATATGTTGATCTAGGCGTCTGCATTATCAACATCGACTGCTTGATTATCCGTTAACTGCGCTGATTCGTGAAACTCACTTGTTGCCAAGCTTCTTGCATCTCTCCATCATCTCTGTCAGAAGAAGCTGGAATAGAAAGAAGTCCACACTTAAAGTCATGTTCTCCTTCACCATTCTTATCTGTGTGAGGTATGCTGCGTGTGGCTTATTCTTGTAGGGATTCATAGCAACTGTGTAAAACACTGAGGAGTTTGTAGCTGTAGATGTGAATGTGGGTAGTCACACCGTGGTTAAGGTGCTTGAACCCCAGTTAGTTCTGGGTTCAAACCCCAATGCCCGCTGTCGATCTGGACTAAAGCGTCTGCATAAAGATTGTGATAGTGCCCATTAACCAACGACAACTGTGGGTCAGTGAGAGAGAGGTGGTGGAGAACCTCTGCTTTTGTGTTCCAGAGCCATAATGGCTGAACCAGACCCACGGATGTCTCGCTCCCACTACCACCCCCCTGGTGGGCACTACGTACGTCGGGGGCTCGGTATGCCACACACTGCAGGATCCAGTGGATGGCGGGGGAGTACAGGGTGAGGTACTCTGGGATCTCCACATGCTGCAGGACCAGCTGGTTCTGGACGCTGTCCCCGTGGATCTGCCGGAAGGTGCTGAGCAGGTCGAAGAAGTTCCGGTTCAGGCTGTCCTTCAGCTGGGGGGCCACCTCCATGCCCACCTGGATGGATGGATGGATGGATGGAGGACATTCTTATTACATGTTATACAGGTTGCCCGTGTAGGATTGCCCCCCCCCCCCCCCCCCCGCCCCCCACTCCCCTGCCGGTCAGCTTTCCCGTCAACAAGGTTGTCCCGTACCCAAGCACACTTGCGTATCTAGAGCTTGACACTATGCCTTTTGTTATTGATATGTTGGAGATGATGTCAGGAAAGAACCTCTCACTTGCCTGATGTGCGCCAATTAAAAGCAATGTTCAATTTCAGCGGTGTACTAATAGTGACAAAAGACAGGTGTAGCTCATTAAGCTAATGAAGGGTCTGAAGCCATGCCAGTGCCCATAATTATCATCATGAGACACACCTGTGTTCGCCCCTATGATTACACCTCTGTTATAAAGGCTAGTCATATGATTTCAATCAATTTAATATGGAACACATTCCAGATCCAGAATACTTAATCGGGGGCTCACCCTGCAGAGGTAGGCTCTGGCGTACACAGCCACCAGGGGGTCTCCTATCCCTCTGATCATGGCGGTCAGTCGAGGCAGGGTCTCCTGTATGCCGCTGGGTAGGAGACAGACAGAGAGTGTATGCGACTATGACATCATCCATTCTAAGAGACTGATGGCTGATGGAGAGTGATGACCCAGCGATAATGATTCACTTACGTTTTATTCAAGAAGCGGTTGCACTTCAAGATGGCCGCCTCAACGTATCTGTCGTGGCGGAGGTCAAAGAGTCAAATGTATACAAATCGACTGCATGTCTGTCTGTTGTTGTAAGTGAAGCATGCAGATGGTGTGTGTGTGTGTGTGTGTGTGTGTGTGTGTGTGTGTGTGTGTGTGTGTGTGTGTGTGTGTAGCAGGCACACAGGGTGGGTTACAGAACTAGGTAGTAACAGCAAACGGGGTGGTGTTACAGGACTAGGTAGTAACAGTAAACAGGGTGGTGTTACAGGACTAGGTAGTAACAGTAAACAGGGTGGTGTTACAGGACTAGGTAGTAACAGTAAACAGGGTGGGTTACAGAACTAGGTAGTAACAGCAAACGGGGTGGTGTTACAGGACTAGGTAGTAACAGTAAACAGGGTGGTGTTACAGGACTAGGTAGTAACAGTAAACAGGGTGGGTTACAGAACTAGGTAGTAACAGTAAACAGGGTGGTGTTACAGAACTAGGTAGTAACAGTAAACAGGGTGGGTTACAGGACTAGATAGTAACAGTGTGTGAAGGATACAATCTGGGGATGAGCTCTCTGATGGAGGCGATCTTGAAGAACCAATTAAGGCAGGTCTCCTTCGCCGTGTCGTTGACATCAGCTGCAGTGAACGAGTCTGAAAAATAATCATAATAATAGAATATATAATACAAGACAAAGAAAGCACCGTTTATTGTTAAGATTTTGATTTATTTTATTGTAAGACAATCAGCTCTGCAACCAACTGCTCATTCATGTATAAGCAGGTAAATCTAGTCTATCAATCCTTCAAAATGAACACAGAAAATGACATGAGACGGATCCAGCATTACAAAATGGCATACTGTGTTCCGCTCATGTGACTTAACTATCATTCAAAATGGAAGCTGAATACACAAAAAACAAAACACACACACTTTACCAGATAAGGTTTGTGGGTCCGCCGAGCACATGCTCGAGATTCTGTCGTACACTAGACGACCTGAAAGCAGAAAGGTCAAACCCAGTCAACACAATACTGATATGCCAGGTGGGTGGGTCAGGCGTTCATTTAAACAGTAGCTCTATGTGTGTGGAAGGAAAACAAGACGAACCAAAGGTGTCGAGTATGTCTGTGATCAGAACAAACTTGCTGGGATAGAACTGGATCACTGACGTGTCGGACAGGAGTTTGGAGCACTGCGAGCAAGGTAAAAGTATCCCATAGTATATATTAATTGTATACAAGATGATTATATACACACACCAAGAGTTTTGGAATCCATACAATTATAAAAATGACAACAAAGTGAGGGTGGCCTTGTCTTGGGAGGGGGCTGTAATGTATGCAATTCCGTTTTTCTATCAATAGTGAAATTGTGTTGTCCAGGATATTCTAAATAAAACGAATTCCATGAATACATTTTTTGTAGTGAATTATTTCAAGGCACCCAAAGCACTTTACATCATTGTGTGACAAGCAAGCTGTCCTGCTGGTGTGAACCTTAATGTGTTAGTGAGGGTTAGTTTCCTGGTGGTTCTCCTACTTGGATGACGATCTTGAGGGCTTTGACCTTCTGGTCTGTGGCCCAGGCCTCCTTCAGGGACTGGTTGAGCTCTTCGATTCGGTTGGCGTACTCCTGCTGGGACAGATTCAGTAGCTCCCTCTGGGAACCCTGGGTACACACACACACACACACATCAGGACACACACATACACACACACACACACACACACACACACATACACTAACACACAACAGGACACACCAACAAACACATCAGGACAGGCACACACACACACACACACACACGCACATCAGGACATCAGGACACCCACACAAACGCAGACACACACACACACAGGTGCATTACACACACATGAGGACACGCCCATACACACAGCATTAGGCTACTGTATAGCTAAACACACAACACCCTATTAGATGACAGCTATGTGATGGTCTCTAAGCTAGCAGAGGGTCAACCATCTAGGGTGAAGACAGACTGAGAATCCTCTACCTCCTCCTGGTCGTCCAGCTCCTCCAGCCGGGTCCGGACCTTCTCTGAGACGGCTGAGGAGCCCGGGCTGGGGGCCTTACCTGGAGAGAAGATGATAACGCACCGTTCAACAAGTGAAGTAGCGGACACATTGTAATTACACAGGATACTACTAATAAACTGAACTGGTAATAGCACTATCACAAACAGAGCATTAACTCCTCAAGTGCTTCATCATGATATTCAGATCTTTCTGTTGATTAAAATCCATTGTATTGGATCTGATACAGTATATAATATTTTGTATTTACATGTTGATACTTGATTATCAGTCTACAGTTCTGATGGATCGAAAAATACAAAATACCTTTATCCGTTCCCATGAAAAGATTCTAAAAAAGAAAAAAAGGTTGAGTATTAAATTCATAGAATAAAACGACAAACAATTAAAAGGGGTTCCTCATGATGTATAAATACGTGCCTAGTGGTGGAAACCGGACATTGCACTTGGACCAATAATTCAAACTCAATGTTAATAAAGATTTCAGCACTTGAATGTTAAATACTCACGATGGAGAGCTTCTCTGTTGTAGTGAACCTGGCCAGGATTTCTCCTCGTTTAGCCGACCAGGGTTCAAAGTCTGCTCCCACCACCTCCTCTTCTCTCCTCTTCCTCCCCAAATCCTGGAGACAAACACACGTTGGCTGAGGTTTTGCAAAACATTTGCCCTCTTGTGTGTGTGTGTGTGTGTGTGTGTGTGTGTTTGTGTATGTGCATTTTGATTGTAAATGTGTATCTGTGTGCACAATTTGCGTCTCTGTTTTTGTGTGCATGTGAGAGAGCGAGGGAGAGGGAGAGAGAGTGTGTTTGTGTGCGTGCACATGTGTGTGTGTGTGTGTGCGTATCTCCCTACCCCTGCTGAGCTGCTGTGCGAGAGGCTGGGGGTCTCAATGGAGGAGGCAGCAGCGAACATGGACAGGGGGTCGGTCCCGTCCAACATGGAGCTCAGGGGGTCCGGGGCCACTGAGGAAGAGGAGGAGGAAGACGAAGACGTGCTGCCTTTACGAGTCCCGCGGCGTGATTTGGAATCCGTCACCTTGATGGAGAGGAAGAGCGTTGTCATGGTAATGTATGTAGTAACGCTGGTAATGTGCAATGCAGTGAACAGCTAGTGTGTATTAATACTGGTAACTGTTAATAAAGATTTCAGTGTTTGAATATCACAGCTAGCATGTTTCAACCCTACCATGGTGCTATCTAGTGACCAGCTCTATTATGTTATATATGATATTACATTATGCTATGTTATGTTGTGTTAATTTATGCACTCTTATGTATGTTATGGTAATGTATATTATGCTAATGTATTCCCAATATTGTGTACAACTCAGATGTTTATTCTTCAAATTTTGAGAGGAACCTTAGAGAGTAGCCTTGCTACTGGTTAAGTAAGTAATAAGTAATAACTTAAAATGTGTCATTTTTTCAAAAGGTAGGGGATGCATATTAAACCCATTTAAATAGAATTCACACAAGAAAAGTAAAACATTTATTTACAATCATGGCGTTTTCTACATCAATGAGGCAAGGTAAAAAATAATTGTTTAAATAATCAGCTAAGCAAGAGGAAGGAATATATATGACATGAGAGATTATGGATACGACTTGAACCTACTGTCGATCAAAGTCTCGTTTAAATGATGCGTTACGTACAGTGATTGACTTAAGGGGATGGTAGTCTCCAAACTCCACTGGCACACACTCCAGACGAGAGGACTGGAGCTCTGCCTGGTAGCGGCGCTCCCGTGAATGCCTTTAAACACCGGAGACAGTCAGATATGATCAACAATGTGTTGACTATCCTAATATTGCGTTTTCGTTACTTTACGTTGATTTGCCAACAGCGTCAAACAGCTAATGCATGCACTGCAATGGGTTTCGTAGAACCTGAACGTTTCCAGAAAGGATTGATGCAAAATGACAGATCACTTTATAGACCATCATACCACCATTGTTTTGTCATATTTGTATATATACACAAGTATTTTAGCTTTGAATGTGCAACTGAGCTACAACAAGGCATCGGTTGTGTCTTAACATTTCCCACTGGATCAAACTTAATGAACGATTCGCGAGCACTGTTACTCAAAATGATATTGCATGTGACTGTGACTGTGTAATGTTGACAAATGTAAAATAAAAATACATTTTAAGTGCAACGAGCATACCAAAAATACTAGTGTAAATACAACTATTACATATTACATTCAGCTAATCAAATATTGACGATGATAGAAACATTTTCCTTCAGAAAGCAGCATCTTACCACTGTACCGCAGCCATGTTTCTGCAATCATATGACATCCGATTACTTCCTGGTTATAGACAACTTTCCGTAACTCTTTTTTTTATTAACTGACACATGTCGCATTAGAGTACACTATTTGTTATGAACATCTAGATTGTTGGATAAGTCATAGTAAATGGCAGTATGGTGCACCTTGCGTCTAAAACGGAGAAGTTCATTCAAGTTTTTGTACGATACAAAACACCATTTCCCATGATTCAACGATAGCGTGTCACAAGGAACAGGGAAGAACCACTTTGAATATTAATGCCATCATCTCCAATGGAGGCTGCAGCAGGCAGTGGATCATGTGTCAGTGAACGGTTCAATCGTTTAACTTAAAAGGGTAAGTTAAGGGTTTGAATCGAGCAGATCGTTTCTTTTGCATGCATTTAAAATACCATGTTGATATTGTCCGTTCAATGGTAATGGCTAAATTGTTGATTATCACACGCAGACCTTCCTATTTCAAGTCAGCTGGCATAGCACTGAGAAGGTGAATTAGATAGAACTAGGAACTGGAACAAGACACAATTATTTGTATTCAAGATCAAGCTTGTTCTCCCAGACCCTTGCACACGCCCAAAGGTTATTACAATAAAGTCCAGCACTATCGTGCGATGGTAGTTCATATTGAGCCCATGCCACCTGACGTTACAGCCTGTAACTATCTAATGTGAAACCTGTTTCCATTCCCCGTTAACACACAAGTAACATGGATGGCTTGTGTAGAAGGAGGACAGATTAAAGCTTATTACATTGACACAGTCTCACCCCGCTAAAGCCAGATTTATACTTTACACCTGGCAATTTCGTTTCCATAGTTTGCAGTGTCGTTCAGTGCCACTACTGTGGTGCTTCTTCAATCGAGGGATACAAAAACCATGACGTTATGCCATTCCAGCAGTGTTATATGACACTTATTTGGGTATAAAGACCTGTATTGATGCAAGTCCGGAGGCAACTTGTTTTTGCTAACGTTAATCATGTGGTAAAGACACAAATTATTTTGTCCAAAGCTACTTACACGTATCTTTTTTTATTGAGAAGATTCATGCCATTAAGGTGCATCTAGGGTTTATAGGCAACTTTGTCAAGGATGCCTACAGGTTGGGCTGCACATATTGGGGTTTGAACCCATAACATTAAGTCTGGAAGTCTAAAGACCCTACTATATAATATAATAATAATATAAGCTGTAATATGATTTTTTTTATCATCATAGAAAAGTGGATTAGAAAAGAAAGCAGTAGTATCACCAACCTGTTAACCTGTTACTTGAAAGGGGGTTTTCATGACAAACTTCCACCCCTTCTGTTGTTTTATTTAATGGTCACACATCTTAATGAACCACCAATGCTGCTGTTTACCATGCCCTCGATCACCATACCAGCCATGCCTTTTACCCTGTGTAACCAATACGCTCACTTTCATGACATACCGGCCCCCGGATCATATAACCAACCCCATTCCCTTGTCAGAAGGAAACTCATCCCTCCTGCGTGTGCCCTTATATATAAGGTTACCCACTTCTGCCTCAACCTCCATCACGTTCTTAGACTTTTTCTTTCTTCCAAGCAAGGTATCGGGTCATCATCATCCGATAGCCTTTGCTTGTTTAGGACAGACATCTGTCCAATAGAGCGCGGGTTGGATTGCACTCTGTTTTGTTGTTTGTTGGTGGTCAGAGAGGGTCTTAGTCAATCCCTTCGATTATTTTCTGTATCAATTCGGTGGTTCCACTGGTTTTAAGAGCCTTGCTTTTTTTTTGTCTTTGGGAATTTGTACCAACTTTACCAACGACACGTGAGGCAACCTCATTTCTCCCCAGAGCTCAACAACAACAACAACAACAACAACAACAACAATGTCGACGTCCCCGGCCATCAGACGCTACGAGGAGCTGCTGTTCTACGCGGCCTGCCTTTGTAACTGCTGGTCCGTGGTCTTGTGCGTGTGTGTGTGCGTAGAGGTCGGTGGCTGTAGGGCAGGTGGAGGTGGAAGCGGTCGAGGAGGAGGAGGAGGTGGCGGTATGCGTCTGAGCGGCGGCCGCTGGACGTGGAAGCTCTCCCGCGCCATGCGACTGGTGCTGCGCCGGTGCCGTACGTGGCGCCGCGGCTACAACCAGGGCTCGGGTGGTGCCACGGGAGAGCTCTGGAGCTACGCCAAGCTGCTGCTCCGGTCTCTGTACTACAACAGCCTGACCAACTCTGACACGGCGCTGGACTGTGTGTTCGAGCCGGTCTACTGGATCGTTGACAACGTCACCCGCTGGTTTGGTGTGGTGAGTTCCATGATGTCATTTGTTTAGTATAGTATAGTATAGTATAGTATAGTATAGTAAACATTTATTCTGAGTCAAGTTTGAAGGGACTATGCTTTGTCGGACTTTGCTGCTATGGGACTGATTTGTTATAAAAAAATATTTATCCTGGCCCTACCTGAAATGTTCTCACCTCACTTCAACGCAACACCCCTCCCCTCCCCTCCCCTCCCCTCCCCTCCCCTCCCCTCCCCTCCCCTCCCCTCCCCTCCCCTCCCCTCCCCTCCCCTCCCCTCAGGCGTTCGTCAGTCTGGTGGTCCTGCTGACCTCTTCGGTGGTGGTCATCGTCTACCTGTGCGTGCTGCCCATCATCCTCAGCACCTACCCGGCCCCCTGGGTGGTCTGGCACCTTCTCTGCGGCCACTGGCTGCTGGTCATGGTGGTCTTCCACTACTACAAGGCCACCACCACCCATCCGGGACGGCCACCAAAGGTGATCCAAGGAAGTTAAAATATTCTCAACGTTAGTAAAGGTGTTTTGACTACCTGCAAGTATCCTTGAGCAAAGATGTCTAGCCTCTTCCTCTTCCATGCTCCTTAATTACCTGTATCTGAATTCACTGTATGCCGCTTGAGTATAACAAGTATTAAAGTGTAATAATGGTAATTAAAATATATTTATGTAATGATTAGAGGATTACATTGACTAATCGGCACTGAAATAATCAACTTTAATTTGATAGTTGATGTCACCGACAAAGTATATAAATATGGCATAAAAATGAAATAAGATTGGAAACCTAACAATTTATCATGATGAATAATAAGTCATTGTAGTCCGGAAGTGTATGTATCTTGTTTTTGGGGAGCTATGAACGTTGTTGAAACTCACACTGGATGTGTTGGTTACTGATTGACTGCTTGAGAGGACAGCGTGATTAATGAGATGTCTTGGATGCTTGTAACTCCTCCTCCCACATCAAACCGAGATATCCTCACCCTTTGTCTTCTTTTCTTGGCCTCAGGACAAAAGCGATGTCCCGGTGGTGTCCATCTGTAAGAAGTGTATCATTCCAAAGCCAGCCAGGACACATCACTGTAGCATCTGCAACACGTAAGACAACCCCAAGCAGCAATGGGGACACAGTTTGGCTCTGGGATGCACTACTTCTTTCTGGCATCATGCCCTCTTGGTTGTTGACGAGTGAGAGACTGAACTGAACTGTAATTTCCTTCAGCAAATTTGTATATAAAGTGTGATAATCATGTTAATAAGATTTACATTTAGCGGACGCTTTTTATTTTTATGGGGTGACCACAAATATTGGAGTAGGTAGAAAAGGTTCTATACGACTTGGTCATAAACAACTGACCATAGTTTAGATTCCTACAGAGTAGCTATAGGAATTAGAACAAAAGTTTGGTACTTGTTATGTTTGTTGTTTCTTTTATTAACTAAAGCTTTTATTTATTTTGTAGGTGTATTCTGAAAATGGACCACCACTGTCGTATCCTTGTGACTATTGCCCCTCATATTAAGTTGGTTATAAGTATTTACCGAACTTCCATGATTTATGGTTTCCTCAAGATTCGGCAACAACAATTCAATCTTCGATATGATTTCCTTCTCCTTGTGGATTAGGTTTTTTTCCTTAACCCCTCCATGTCCACAGCGTGGCTCAACAACTGCGTGGGGCATCTGAACCACCGCTACTTCTTCTCCTTCTGCCTCTACATGATGCTGGCCTGCGTCTACTGCAGCATCAGCTCCAGGCACATGTTCCAGGAGGCGTACAACGCTATAGAGGTTAGTGCCTCCCCTCTCCCAATCTCTCAGGGTAGTAGGCTGATCCATCTAGCCATCTTACATCTGGGTTGACATGCCCACACATGCCTATCTCACTAGAAGGTAGAGTTTGAAATGACTTGTAATGGCTAATCAACAATACATTTTTGTAAGACTAGTTCTAGTGACTTGTGTGTTAAATGAAACGATCTCACCAAAATTTTTGTAAAAATAAGTGATGCATTTTGTACTTTAGTTGAACATTTTACCATTGTTTTCACAGTCCAAATGAATTACACAAATGAATCAAGTAAAAACAAATGAATTATATATTCAAATATCCTTTGAAGAAATGCTAAAATGACAGCTGGCATCTTTGTTTACCATGAAATACTATCAAACATAGGGTTAAAGGAAAGTAGTAATCAAGTAATAGGTTAACTAAACCTTGAGTGAGCTCTTCATTTAAGCAAGGGTAACTACACTTTCCTCTGCTCTTCAGCTGGATTTTATTTCAGTGCTAGGTTGAAGGAGCCAGTTTTAAATCCCTTTTTCATTGACACACCGTCAGGCTGCTGGAATACACACACACACACACACACACACACACACACACACACACACACACACACACACACACACACACACACACACACACACACACACACACACACACACACACACACACACACACAGTGACTCATAAGGGACTTGCACAGCTACTAACAACAGCGACAATGCAGAATGGAAAACAGCGAATACGAATCGCTATTTCTACATTCCAGATGACACAAAACGTGTTGAATCAGCGTGTGGTTGCAGGAGGCGGGGCGGTTTGTTACGGCTGACCCAACGGTACGCAATTAGCAGTGTGCCTCTATGTAGGGTTTTACCTTCAGGGGGGGGAGAGAGGTAGAGCGGGAGGGGGAGAGTTGGGGAGATGTGCAGAGAGATAAAAAGGGAGATCAACAGCACAAGCTCAGATGGCAAACGGCAGCAAGTAAAATGGGAGACTGCAGCTAGGATCTGTTGGCTGGTCTCATGTTCGCCGTAGTTCAGGAAAACGGGTTAATCTGAACAGTGATTGGTGGCCAGATGGTAAACATATAACCTGGAGTACCCATTTCATTGGCTGTTTGGAGATTCTCCGGGTCCTACCATCGTGTTTTCTGCCCATATTAGGAGTTGTGTCCCATAGATTTGGATGTGTGACCTAACCCATTGTTAAGTTGACGGTTTTATTCCTACGGTTAAGTTAAATGTTTGTTGGGACTTATTCCACACAAAAAAAGTATTGTAACGCACTGGGAATAAACAATCTATCATACTAAATGTGGACATAAGTACATAAATGGTTAACTACAATGCAATTTGCTTAACCGCTTTTAACTTTATTTGCAGGAATTATTCAAGCCCTCCCCTCCACCCTTCACCTTCAGAGAAACAACTTCTCACAAGGCTATCGTGTTCCTCTGGGTGCTGACCAGGTCAGGAAACGTCTCCTCTCTAAACACTTTCTGTTTAACATGTTACCCTGTCCAGAGTTACACTGTTTAACCGGCTTGTCCCTTGAAGATGGCGGGTATAAACTAAAGTAATAGTGAAATCATGAATAATTTGCTACGTTTAATATGACAGTGTAGTGTTGTGGATAGGTTGCTGACTCGTAGCCAAAAGGTACCCGGTTTGAGCCCCCAATATTGGATAGCATCCCCATCCGGTCATTTCTGGTCCCTCCTAATACCGAAACACAATTTCTGATCCCTTACTTCATATCAGTTAACAGTACCAGAGCGGAAAAAAAGATGATGAGAAGAATAACAATGTTTTTTTTTACAAAGAATTGGAAGTAAATGATCAAGTACAAATAAAAAACATTTGCTGCTTAATGTTGCATTTTTTTTTTTAAGCAAGCAATTTTAAGACATTACTTTGGACGCCGGGATCTTGTGATGGCATTTGCTATTATTTATGACATTTCATAGACTAAATGATAATTAGATTCAGAGGAAAATCGACTATGAAAATAATCGTAAGTCTCTTTTGAATAAAAGTGGTAAATAATTGTATCTGTAGTAGTTGTGCAGTTGGGTCAGGGGTGTAATGTGTCCTCCTTGCAGCTCGGTAGCGGTAGCTCTGGGGGCGCTGACCCTTTGGCATGGCATCCTCATCAGCAGAGGGGAGACCAGCGTGGAACGGCACATCAACCGCAAGGAGATTAGGCGGCTGAAGGAGCTTGGCAAGGTGACGTCCCAGTCCCTGCATGTTTGAGTTAACTGCTAGTTTAGTACGTGTTTTGAGTCCCGTAGGCGTGATTATACAGTGGCCGCTGTGTTTCTTTAATGGCTACCCATTACATTGGGTGGGTCACTAAGTGTACATCTCGTCTAGTTGGGTAATCACCTATTTGGTTTTCTCTACCTCTATGTGCCTCTCTAAATATCTATCTTTTATACAACTATCTCTATAGCTCTAACTCGTTCTCGCTATAGCTCTTACTACTTCTTTGTGTCTATGTCTAAGCCCCTCTATCATTCATACAGTATATATATATATATAAAGCATAATGCTGACATCCAGCAAACATCCATTTTGTGGTATCTTAGCTGATTTCTATTTTCTCCTTTTTTGAATGCAGGTCTTCAGAAACCCATACCACCACGGCCCACTAACCAACTGGAAGATCATGTTTAGTGTGGAGAAGCCTAGGTGAGCTCTTGATAGGCATTGGTGAGAATTATAAAGACGTTGATTTTCTAATGTCAACTGCCACTTTTGAAAGTGACTAGTGATTTATTTAAAGGGGTTCAGTGGGAACATAGTTCCCTGAAAGACCATTGATATAAAGCTTTGTACAAAGTTAGTACAGTAGTAAGTGTATATATAATCTGAATTGTATGTGTATATAAGGTCAAATGGTAGAGCATCGCTATAACACTGCTGGGGAAAGGGCTTTGATTGTTAAAGCTTCCACCAAATGACATGTTATATCAACAGCATAACACGGGTCTTCTCTACCTCCCTAGTCACTGGGTGACACGGGTGCTCCTGCCTTCCAGCCACCCCCCCATGGGGGACGGGATCACATGGGACTGCACGTACACCAGGAAGGACCCCATGGCCATCTGACCCTCCAGGGACCCTGCCGTGGAATAGTTACGTCAAGTTCTAGCCGTGTCCAGGCTCCGTCTGAACCTCCATCATTTTACTGACTGTCTAATGGGGGACAGGAGAACTTCCAGATACATTCCTTGGTTTTTTTCTCTCCTGGCTGTTAAATGTTCTTTAGTTGGCTTCTGTCCAACACCAGCGACGGACTCTCAAGTTGCAGATGAAGAAGGGTTCTGACGATCAATTTAGCTTCTGAGGCTGCTTCAGTGCATCATACATAGGGCTTCTTCATCTTCCATATCGCCTTTACATTGGTCCAAATGAGATCCAAAAGCCACGGTTTAGTTTTGAGGAGGTCGTTTATGTTTTGTTCCCTTACCTTCATTTCTTTGGGAAGATTAGGTTTTATTTATTTATACTCTTTATATACATTCACACCTGGAATTGGCACCTTTCAGTGCTTTCCAGTTGGGTAGTCCATCAGTTTTATACTTTGTTCCATTAACATCAACTACTTTTTATTTTATTTGGGCCAAGCCCTGCTAAGCAACCTGTTTGACTTGTATCTAGCTAGGCAAGCTAATGTCATATTAGATTAATTATATTATATATTGAGATTCAATTAATTCACATTTGAGCTGTTTTTCTTTGCAAGTTTAACTAGGCTTTGTTGGGTGCAGAGTAAAAGCGATTTAACATTTTATTTCCCCAGTGGAAATGAAGCAGAACCTAGTGGGAATGTTCTGGAGAAATGATAGGCTTGGATGACCCATGACGGCTACCACACTGCAGTTTGACAACACCTATCAAGCTCTTCATCATGTTTGAAGAAAACCAAATATTTATTTACTTCTTTATAATCAACAAATGGAATGAAACAATGTCTGGCTATCCTGACACCTTCCCTCATGGTTCAAATGGTCGTCTGCCATTGGGGTTCACTACCGCCACTGGTTTGAATCTACATGGTGCCAAAAAGACTAGCTGCAAAGCTGTAAAGACTTAAGAGAAATGTCAACTGGAACACCTTTCTGAAGATCGAACAGTGACATATGCTAAGATAAACATACTGACTGATTTATTCTATTTGTTTAAAGAAACAAACGTTAGAGCTTTACAATGCAAATCAAGGACCCTTTTCCATAGTTTTAAACATGCATTGCAGCTTAGCGTTCCTGTTGGATGTGAATATGAGTCGATAATTGTTTTGGCCTTGTGACAATGGCCAGCCTTGAAAGTAACTGCATATCAGCATGGCGAGTATTCCCCTTGGTTGCCATAGTGAAAGTGGTTTTATTAACCAGTGAGAGCTGTGCTCTCCATTGAAAGATTTTTTTTACATAGAAAAACAATTGCAATTGATTAAAGTGTCTATTTAAGCCTTGTGAAATTAAAATGAAAAAAACATTTTATACCAGTTATAAAAACAAAGTTTAATAACATGTTAACGCAACATTTTAAATATCCATACATCCATGGCGTTATTCAGTGTGAGGTACACAGTTAGCTGACCTTATTGAAATGCAATCATCTTGAGCCGCATCACCCTCCTTTGTTCAGATACTGGTGAATCCTACTTCCTGTATGCATCTGTTCACTGTTAATACTTGGTTTACATTGACAGCTGTCTTGAAAACAATTACATTAAAGTTGTTTTGTAATAAATCGATAGACTGAAGTGCTCAAGGTTTGGCATTTGTGATATGAATGTCATTAACGTTATGCCATCAAGACATGTGTACTGAGACCACAGGGGGTCTGGTCTGATACAATATGTATGTGTTATTGAAGAGCCTTTTTTGTGCCATTTTCTCAAGTGCTCCTTTGAGACATTTATTCAGTTATGCTTGGCTGTTATTTGACGTTGGCAGCTTCCCATACATGCAATGCCCAGTGTGTGTGCTTTCTTTTCAAACCAAAACCTTTTAACTCTGCCTTGTGCAATATGTACCATTTGAAAGATTTTTTCATATTTAATTTACTATTATACATTCCATTTTGTATTAATTCATTTATCAGTCTAAAGTTTTTATTTTTTTACCCATGAGCCAAAAGGCATATCTGCAGCAGCATATCCTTCAGTTTGTCTTGTTGCTCTGTTCCCATTACAGCATGTACTAGCGGCTACTTGGGATGGACTCAATCTCTGTCTGTCAATACATTTGATTTAAATCTCCCTACGGTTTTGAGCATCATGACAATGTGAACACTGCCACAATCTTCTCAATTGCGCGTTCATAAACAAAGAGGCAAACAATAATAGTAAAGAAAGTGTTAAGAAACTACGGAAATAGATTTCCATATTTGAAAAAGCAAGTGAAAATCTATTTTGGGTGTGTTGTCCCAGTTGAAGGCCCTGGTGAATGGAATTCAGAGTCTTGTTTCTGGGGCTCTGAAGTTCTCTCGCCACTTCTTTAAACCAAGAAAATCACCTCCCACCTGGGCTTCCCAAGAGGAACCTATGGCGCACATAGATAGAAGCTGCCTTCAGGCTACAATGTGAAGACCGTAAAAACACAAACAGAGCAGGAAACACTTGTCCCTAGATAACTGGGCTAGTAGAGATTTTTTTGTTGAATTTTAAAATAAATAAACTATGTCCAATACACCTGAATGAAATTCACTTGACATTCACCCTGAAAGTAAACCTAAGTGTATTCCTTAGTTCTGACGTTGGCCTCACCATTCTGCTCGAGCCAGCACAGCCTCGCTCCTCACCAGCCTCTTCTTGTCGTCCAGAGGCTTGGCCAGCGCCCGCAGGACTCTGGCCCGCAGCGGTATCACCTGGAACCCACAACCACACTGTTAACACAGAGCTACAGGCATCACCTGGAACACACCCACAACCACACTGTTAACACAGAGCTACAGGCATCACCTGGAACACACCCACAACCACACTGTTAACACAGAGCTACAGGCATCACCTGGAACACACCCACAACCACACTGTTAACACAGAGCTACAGGCATCACCTGGAACACACCCACAACCACACTGTTAACACAGAGCTACAGGCATCACCTGGAACACACCCACAACCACACTGTTAACACAGAGCTACAGGCATCACCTGGAACACACCCACAACCACACTGTTAACACAGAGCTACAGGCATCACCTGGAACACACCCACAACCACACTGTTAACACAGAGCTACAGGCATCACCTGGAACACACCCACAACCACACTGTTAACACAGAGCTACAGGCATCACCTGGAACACACCCACAACCACACTGTTAACACAGAGCTACAGGCATCACCTGGAACACACCCACAACCACACTGTTAACACAGAGCTACAGGCATCACCTGGAACACACCCACACTGTTAACACAAAGCAACAGGCATCACCTGGAACACACCCACAACCACACTGTTAACACAGAGCTACAGGCATCACCTGGAACACACCCACAACCACACTGTTAACACAGAGCTACAGGCATCACCTGGAACACACCCACAACCACACTGTTAACACAGAGCTACAGACATCACCTGGAACACACCCACACTGTTAACACAAAGCAACAGGCATCACCTGGAACACACCCACAACCACACTGTTAACACAGAGCTACAGGCATCACCTGGAACACACCCACACTGTTAACACAAAGCAACAGGCATCACCTGGAACACACCCACAACCACACTGTTGACACAGAGCTACAGGCATCACCTGGAACACACCCACAACCACACTGTTAACACAGAACTAGGGGTTATCACCTGGAACACACATACAACCACATGGCTAACCGGGTCAGTATAAATTATTTATTTACCTCGTGCTCAGGGAAGCGCGACATGGCATGGAGACACCGCAGTGACGCTATCCTTACAGTCTGGAAGAAAGAAAGAACAAAACAAACAAACAAGATACAGAAAAAAAGGAAAGAGGAAGAGATAAAAAGAAAAAGGAAGAGGAAAGAGTCATATACAATCACATTTGCAAGAGTGGGTGACAGTCAGCATTTAGCATGTATAGCTCCTCTTAAACCTAGTGTGCTCTTGTCCATAATGCACCACCCACTACTAACCATGGTGGAGCTGCAGGTGAGGGCCAGCAGCCTGGTGACCAGGGCCTCCAGCTGCTGGATGAGGGCGGGTGGAGGCTCCATGAGGACGGGCTCCAGGCAGGACAGAGTGGACAGCTGGACCCCCTGGTCCGGACACGACAACGCCTCTAGAAGCAGGGATAGGAGCTGGAAGGATAACATTATTACATTTAACATTGTGGGAAACACCGCCCTCTGCAGGAACCGAAGGGGAATCACAATAATATTTAACCTACCAAGGTTGAAATAAACACGCGTTCAGGGAGAACTCAGAAAGAGCAGAGAGCCAACTATTGTTAAGACCATAGCCATGCCTACTGATGTGGCTGAGGCAGAGTTCCCTAGCCTGGTCAAGGTCCTTTTGTAGATCGATCAGAATCATTAGACAAAGAAACACCCATTCCTGCGTTTTGAATCCTCTGGTTGTAATCGAGAGCGTCATTGTCATTGTTACTGAAGTAGACGCCAACGGCACCAGCAGACTCCCCTTCTTGTAGTCACTCCATGGTCACATGCATGTAAACTCCTTTCTGTGACGCTCTACTCACCGCTGGTAACTCGGTGAGCTGAACCTCTTTGGGCAGGCTGCTGACCAGGTGAGACAGGGCCTTTAGGTAGGATGACTTTGTGTCTATTGAAGGAAAAAAAAGATATACACGTACATTACATCACATACATTGAAATGTACAAAACGAAAGTAGTTCATGCTACGGCGCTGGTACCTGACGCGGCTGAGTTGAACCCCTGCAGCAGCTTGGCCGAGTTCTCGGTGAAGAAGCGCTGGCGGTACATGATGCGCACGTCGGCGTGGCAACCGCGGTTCAGGACGTCGGCCGAGTCGCTCATGAGCAGGGAGAAGCAGTCGCCCGCCAGCGGCCCCAGGTCAGGGTCCCCCAGCAGGGAGAAGAGCTACGCACACACACACACACACACACACACACACACACACACACACACACACACACACACACACACACACACACACACACACACACACACACACACACACACACACACACACACACACACACACACACACACACACACACACACACACACACACACACACTAAGATTGTGTGCGTCTATTGAGGGATATTATTGTTTGGGGGGGGGGGGGGGGCAATACACACCAAGCAGTTTGTTGTGATGGGGTTTTAAGTTTAGACGTAGGAATGTTAAGATGGACAGAGCATGCACATTCCTTGCATGTCACCAGAATGAAATAAAATGAATTACTCATACACTAATCAGATTAGATAGGACTTCAATAATCATAGACGGGAAATCAGGGATAAATAATAACACTACTAGACTACCGTGTGTCTTGTGTCTTACCTTGTCCGTCAGTGCCGTGGAGAGAGGGTGGTATCTGAGCAGCAGGCCCTTGGCCAGCTGAAGACAAAGATGAGAATTTACTGGATAATCACAGACCCATGTGAATCAGGTGTCCTATGTTACCCCCTCAAACACCTATAGGGATGTGGATCCATTTAACTTCTCACTGTATAAACAACCCATTTCTTTACTTTATCAATTTCTTTCAATATTGTATGATTGTATGATCAAGCAGCACTCAACTTCCTACTGGGGCTGGAGAGTCGACTCCTAAAGAGTCCATTCAAGATTCCATCACATCCATTCAAAGAAATATACTCTAAACATAAACGTATTTGGACTCGACCCCGGCTGGGGTATCGACTCCAAACTGTGGAGTCTAAGAAACTATTTACTTAAGTGACTTTGTACGTTGTTTATTTGTATTGAAAAGCCTGTCCATATAATCGGTTTGATTTCTTTTGGTCTGATCCATTTCTCGTATGAAAGACGACGAAAAAATATACGTTCTTTTTGGTGTGATTTTAATTCTGAAGCGATGGACAATTGAGATTCTGGAATCGTCCATCCCTCCTTCCTACTAACAAACAAACACGTTGTGGTTGTTGGTTGAAGAGGGGAGCTGGTGGAGGTCTTACCCAGAGCAGGAGGGTGAAGGCCTGGGTGCGTTGAGGAGAAGCTGGGGAGTCCAACTCACTGGACACTCTCCTGGTGCTGCGCTGGATCAAGGCGTTAAGAGATTCACCTGAAAAACACAAACAACCAGAAACTATAAACAACCTACAGTCAATAGACAAAAAGATTTGGATACAATATTCCCCTGGAACTAAGATTTCATCCAAGCACAGCACAAATGCATATATTGAGAGCTGGCTAAACACATTTAGAGATAGATGACCAGTTGAGTTAAACCGTTGAGAGACGGTCTGACGTATTTCCACCGTGAAAGCAAATTCCGACATTTTGTATTGTTCTGTTCCTCCGGCCTCATGGGCCTGTGTGAGCAAACTGAACTGACCCGCGGGTCTCTTGTTGACCAGGCCGGCGTAGCACTTGGCGGCGGAGGTGTAGGACAAGACGTGGCTACAGGTGATGCTCAGTTCCTCCAGCTGCTCCATCAGTCGCTCCACCTGGGGCACCTCCACCTGGATGATCGGTTATCAATTCGGTCGTTAGCTGCAGCCCTAATAGTCAAGGCTTCTATTTTGCCAGGTAGGTCTCATTTTGATTAAACATATGTTTTCAATGGCGACCTGGCCAAGAAAGCAGCTTTAGACAACATCAACGTAACAGGTGTGAAAAGGACAATGAACACACATACTTTATGTTTTTAGTTTTGAACCGGCAATATGTTCATGTTCTTAGTAGATAGACAACAAGATTTAAACGATCTTCTCAAGATACGTTTACCTGGATACTTGCAAAGGAAATGTGTTTCACCATTATGAATACGGTAATCGTTTGCTTCGTCTATGGACGAGAAGCGTTACGGTTGACTTACGTTGCGAGGCAGGGAACACACGCAGGCCATGAGCAGACACACCATCTGGGAGCGACTCCAGGACTCCCCCTGCTGATGGAGAAGCAGAGTAGTGAATGTCTCCGCTAGGTTTAGATGCTAATGACATCTGAAGTGAGAGACAACAACGGATTATTGATATATTTTATTGGATTGGAGGACCGATTCCTTTCCATTGCTATCTCTATGAGGAAACAAAAGAGTTTCCCTGTATGAGACTATTCAACTAGGAATAAATGACAAAATGTATTTCCGTCCCAAAGGTTCTGCATTAAACAATACAAAGAAATAAATTCATAATGGCGCTAGACTGTGTATGAAGGACATTATGGTCCCAACTACAGATTTTTGATAGTGTCACTTTGTAATAATGTGACACATTTCGATGAAGTAACTATACAACTTACACCGAGCAACCTACAGTGTACCGTGTACAGTGCTCATTGAAGACCATGGATAACCAGACCTATGTGAACCCAGACATCGTGCATCGTTCTGACCTTAAGCAGCTGGATGTGTGGAGGGAGGGAGTCATCAGACAGGAAGGACACGTCATCCTCCAGGAAGAGAGATACCACCCTAGACGCCATCTTCCCAGCCAGCCTGATGATAAACAGGAAACCACATCAGCCTTACCAAACTCTACCACCGTGTGACTTTACAAGTGCTTTGCTATGAAACATTTTCACTGCATTTTGTTACAATTAAATCTTCTCGTTTTTTTCCAAATTCATTTTACCAACATTTTACCAAATTGATTTAGTCAGAAAACAAATGAATGGGTAGAATGTGCCATGGGTGGATAAGGTTTATTCTTTAGACAATAGCTCAAATAAGTCTGACCAAAAGCGTTTTACTATTGGCATTTCTTTGGCGTGTCTTATTGGGTTTATTTGAAGTTCCAGGAGTGTATAGAGTAGTACTAACTCAGGTTGTAGTTTAGCACAGGCGGTGCTGATAACTCCCACCATGGCAGACAGGACCGCCTCCTCCACCAGAGGACTACGATGCCCAGAAGACCCCTCACCTATCAAAACAGGAAGTGGACAGCAGGTTCACTCAATTTAATTAAAATGTGTTTCAAAACAACACCATCTTAAATCCTATCCCGTTGCACTGATAAAGAGACTGAGGCTTGTAAGAGGAGAGTTGCCGGTTTGAATCCTTTGTAAAAATGCAATGCGATTTTAACAGTTGAGTGCATATGAAGGGTTTGCCAATACAGCCAGTTCAATATAGCCTCATATTTTGTAATTTCCTGGCAAAATCGCTTTTGCTTACCTTGAAGCGCTGCCTGTAGAGTCAGAGTCAGCAGTCGCGGGATGATGATGTCATAAAAGAAGCGCCCAGTCTCCTCAGAGTCCAGCGTCTGATCGGCTATCCTCTGGAGGCTGAAGCACACGGCCACCACCTCCTCCACAGAGAAACCCCCGCTGCCTGCAGCAAGATAAAATATATACAGAATATTATTATCAACAGTATATCCTACATGCTATCATTGAAATTATACATTATTGACCATTATGCAGACATATAGTATACATATTTCTACATTATATATAGGTCACAAAGCACTTGGTATACACCAGCTGGTATATACTCCAGAGAGAGAGAGAGACGTAAGTGCTGTCGCTGTCTTATCAGCTTGCCTGTGTGTGCTGAGCTGATGACCTCAAGGAGGACAGGCGCACTTTCCTGGACAACGCTTGGCTGGGTGGACACGGCTGCCAGGGCGGACACACACCGCTGACGCACTGCATGCTGGGAGCTCTCATTTGATGGTGTGCCATCGTCGCCTTGGACCATGGACTCTGAGGCACAGCAGAGAGGAAGATATTTTATTTGAAAAAGAATACTAGTTAACAATACGGTTATCTTAGATCCAGCTGTTCTTATATGTTATAGCAGAACTTCTAGGGGGTCGACAGCACCGAATGTGATCTGGGCTTATCTGCCATCAGACTTTAGATTTTAATCTGAAGTCCGATTTGTGAGATTTACAATACGGTAAAAGATAAATCACATGAACACCACCAAACAATTAAAGTTTCTCATTGGCTGAAATTAGTGACAGGTAGTCTATCTAGACTAGCGAGCACGGCCTTGACGCGGCCAGGGTTAGGGGTTCAATTCCCATTGGGGCAAACCACCATGCTCATAATGTATTTGCTATGGATAATATGCCATACATTTATATGGGCAGTGATTTCGGTGTTTGATGCCCAGCTAAAGGGTTCTGGGTTTGACCCCTTCAATATCTGCAATCTACCTGTAGGAAATCCTTGAGCATGATGCCTAACCCCTACCTACTCCTGAAAGACATGCATCTGATTTCACTGTAAGTCACTATCGATAAAACGTCTGCTCAATTTATAATTATAGGCACATGATAAGGTTAGTAGGGAAAGTGACCTCACTTCTATTTTAGTCTGATACAGTGATGGCATAACCCATGTTCCACCAGGGAGGGCGCTGTTCCTGCCATTTGACAAGAGCTTACCAGAGAAGATTTCCTGTTTGAGTGTTGGTACCATTTTGGTGATAAATGCTGTTGGGTGCAGTCTGGATAGAGATTCGGCACATACGATGACGGAAACACTGGATGGACACACAGACCGGAAACAGATAAAAGCTCTCTCAGGCATGGAAATGATGTGGTTTAAAGGGTCATTTAATTTCCAATCCCGGTTAATCTCTAAAAGGAAGAACTGCGTAAATCAAACAAAGTCTTTGAGAAACTGAAAGCCAAAAATGGATACACACTAAAAAGCGGAATACTATGACTCAAACCGCAGTTATCTTAAGTTATCTTATTTAAGTGTCCTGCCTGCCTATTCATTTAACTGTATAAATCCACATATAGAAGATCGAGAAATGCAATGATATTTTGGAATATGTTCTGCTTCAATGTGTGAGTGCACTGGCCCTCATCTTACCTGACGCTGCTGTCGTCCTCCTCCAGGATGAGTCTGTTGAGATGATCCACCGCCCGCTCCACGTCACTCTCCGACAGCAGGCCTTGGAGCGGTAGAGACACATCACATGAAGAAGGGGAATGAGAAGGTCAGGAGAAAGTCTTAATGGGAGAAAGCTGATGTAGTGATGTCACTTCCCGCAGGCTTAACTATGGCACAGTTGCATTGTTTTACGATTGCGTTACGTTTTCATTAGCAACTTCAAGCAGAGGCAAATAATGATGTGTTTGCGTCTCCCTGCTTTACTTTCTAGCAACAGATCTAAAGATGAAATATGTAGACACGCCATAAATTCCGAGTTGAACATTTAAATCCACTATATCATTGTGGAGTGTGTGTGGTTGATGGCTGGTTTAAGCCTCACCTGGCCTTAGTCAGACTGATTGGACTCTGGGTGAGGTTGCACACCTGTTGTACATTAAGCAATCAAAATTGCACAGGTTAAGCCAGCCATCACCATACACACTCAGGGAGATATCGTACATGGCAGCATGGATCATTGACTTCAAACTCTACAACAAACCGGTTTCCAACATCACCACCCTGTGCCCTTGTTCTGAAGGAGCCCAGTAAAAGCCACCTAGGTGGAGTGCGGCAGTGAATTTTTTTTATTATTTTTTTTAACCTTTTCTCAAAGATGGTAATATTTGGTGATACTGTAGAAATATGCATACAGTGTGTAAAAGTGTTTCTGTGCAATCTACCGGTCTGCTGTCCCAGAGCTGAGAGGACCCGCATGGACGTGACCTGGAGGTCAGAGCTGTTCTCTGACAACGCCGAAAACACCACGGCACACAGAGCGTCCCGGTGGGCCAACAGCACACTTTCACCTGGGGGAGAGGGAGGTGGGAGTGGATGGGCGAGGGAGAGAGAGCAACATGACTCAAACTTGAGGTATGGCGGGGCCTGTTCTGAAGGTGTATTTTGTCAAAGTCAGAGTGTTTTGCTGTTGATCTCATCTGAGTGGGGCGAAAATACTTAATTGAAAAAATGCATTTCACTAATGAGAAATATGTCTACAAAAGGTCTAGGAAAGTTTGTGAAATCTAGACTATATTACTATAAAATCTGTATGAGATCAAGCAGGTTTCACACGAGCGGAGGTGGAGAAACTCACCGTCATCTGCTGATTGGCTGGTGTTTTTCACCGTGTGGATGAATCCCTGCATCACCTCCAGGATAGTCCGCCTGTGGGCACACTGCAGGAACAGGAAGCACCGACCAACACCCAATCAGCACGCTGCACAGTTCAAGTTCAACTCTTTTATTGTCAGAACACAGTCAGACTGAACACTGGCATTTTTATGACAAGGCACCGGCATACCGACTAAGGGCATACAATTCTTAGAAATTAAAGTGAAGGGTGGGTGGATTAGATAACATGAACCCCTACATTTTACATTATGATGAGCATAATTCTCAATGCATGATGGACAATCTTCCCTTTTTCAGTACATGGTCACTCTTCTCTTAAGAGTAATACTGTATTGTTAAGGATTGAAATAAATTTTGCAGCTTCGTTTGTCACTGTTAATTCTTGCTTTAGTATTTTTACCTGTGTCATGTAACTGTCAGGCAGCCATCACTTTTGTTAAAATACGTTTTGGTTTTTTTTGCTTTATTCGAAATCGACTTAATTTATATTGAAGTTAGATAAATTCCTCTATTAAATGAGACATGGGTATTTTAAATTGAAAGATGTTAATGAAAGTTATGAAAGATTATGCTTCAAATAAAAAAATTTACATCGTGAGAAAGTCACATCCCGCCGATTGAACCCAAAACTTGATTTGAGATAGTAAAATAAATATATACACTCATTTTCCTGACATACCTGAGTCCTGCTGTTGTACTGCTCCACGAGACCAGGTATGACGACGGCTGCCACTATATGACTTGCCCTGTAGGAGGCGCTAGAGGCAGCCTGAAGGAGCTTGGCACTGGGCCACACCAGCTTCAGGTCCGGCTCACATAGGTGATGCTGGCAGTCTGAAGACACACAGAGAACAGCGTACACAAATCATACATTTGGTTGGGATTAACAGTGGAGGGCAGACATTGACCAATTAGATTACAGAGAGACAAAACTCACATGGGAATATTTGTACTACTATGAGCGCAAGTCATAGGTGCCCAATTAAAAGGAACCAATTACGAGTTAACCAATCATGATCCTCATTTTGGTGCAAAACTGCAATACAAAAGGGCTTCACAAGGAAAACACAACAACAAATAAGATGGTAAAAGTAAAGAAATCTGAATCACAGAGATACAGAAAGGTAGAAAGATGACATATGACTTGATAAGAGGAAAGTTGAACATGGTCTTAATGGAGAGAAAACCTTTGAGGACCACGTCGAGGAAGGTCTTGAGGGAGTCTTCAGAGTCTGAGCTGAGGATGGAGCGAGACAGACAGGAAGTCAGAGCCGTGACGGCGGCCAAGCCAGCGCTCTCTACGCGCTCACTTGCTGTCTGGAAGACCTGGGTATCCGGGAAGAGGAGCATTAGCTCAGTTAGCTCTCCTTAGTTATGATTAGTTTAGTTAGCTAGCCTTGGTTCGGATTAGTTTAGTTAGCTTGCCTTAGTTCTGATTATTTTAGTAAGCTAGCCTTTGTTCCGATTAGTTCAGATGCCTCTTTCAGGACAAAGTGAGCCCCGAAAACGGAGGTTGAAAAGAAAAAAGAACAATTCGATTAAACAGTTACTTAGTAATATGAATACGACTAAATTATAGGAAATACTTATGACAGTACGATACAAATATTTAGTCAACCAGTCTCGAATCACCTGTGCTTGAGTTGTATTTGCCACTGGTTTGCTCGAACTTCGATGTCAATCTCAATTGCTCTACAACGTACCTCTCTGCGTATGGAGGTCCAAAGCCCAGAGAGGAATTCTGCGAGGTCCTTGTGTTCGTATGTAGACATGCATGCCGTCTGGAAGGGAAGAAGAAACCACACTGTCTGACCACGCCATTGTTCCACATTCATTTCCTTCACAATTTAATGACCTTTTTTGTGCCCACAACATTTAACTACTACTTAAAAATGGAGCTGCAGTCTTGGGATGCTGGTCTTCTAAACCATAATGTATTGTGGAAGACAACCTATAGATAGACATTTGCTATTTTATGTAGGATTCAAATTACTTCTACCCGGCTTATAACATTTGGGAATAAGTACTCTGAGTGCATATGAGATAGTGTTGTGAAATGGAAAATACGAGAACTTCACTCACCAGGGTCTGAAGAGAATCAATCTTAGCACTCTGAATATCCGAGTCCAGTTTCTCGATGATGAGGGGCAGGAGAAACTACAAAAGGTCAAAAACAGACAAGGAGTCGAGTGACTTGTAGGTCAGAAGACGCAACAACATTAACATTTAATGTTTGAAGTGATACTGAAGGGGAGTATAGGTCTTATCAAAGGTATTCCCATTTCCAAAATAAACATTTCTAATCAGTTCAGCAGTTTTTTTATCTGATGTTGAAATATATATTTTATATTTGATAAACCCCAAGTAAACATTGCACATGTCTTGCTGAATTATATTTGCATGTCTGCCGGACCAAAACTAATGTAAACCAGCTATAGAAATATGAATGGAAATATGTATTTCAATGGCAGATTAAAATAATTTTTGTATTCTTATGTCACCTTCTCTTACTTTAAACTGTTCTTGTTGTGGTTGTGACAACTGAAATTCTTTTTGGGGATTAATAAAGTGTTCCCATGTTATCTTACAAAGGCCCCAACATAACATGAATCTATTGAATAGCGACGGAAATGAAAGAAATGAATCCAAAAGCAGCCTAACTAGTATAGTACTAGAAGTAGAAGTAGTGTTTTGAAGTACCTCAGCAAAGCGTGGAGTTCCAGTGAGCACAGCCCTCAGAGATAGGATCAGCATTTCCTGAGTGATGCCATGGGGGTCATTAGGCGGCTAGGGGTCAGGGGTCATAGACATGGAAAAGAAAATGCTTGTTAGTTTCCTAAAACAAAACAATTCGTAAAACAAAATAGGAGTGCTTTGAGATGGAGGGGGGGAAGGTAGTAAAGATATATGCTGATGAAAGCAGGCAAGGTGCCTAGTTGCCAAGACACGCTCCCCTACTTCAAACTAAATCATTTTCATTATGCAATTGTGTGAGCATCATTATCTACATTATCCATTTTGTATCGGCATTAACAAACATCTGCATTATTAACAGCATTAAAAACAATATTATAATCAGCCCTATTGAATATGATACCAAATAATCAGGCTCCATTAAGTACTCGAACCGTATGCCAGTTGAAGATAAACATGATCAAAAGTGTCATTCAAGAGCTACTATGGATTTTGTCTGGTTTTGCAACCACCCTCACAGCGACCCCGTCACAAACGCAGCAAGCATGCTAGCAAACAGACGACATTTCCTGTGCTGATTTATCACATTAGCCTTCTAAAATAGAACGACCGAGTGTGACGCCGGTTTGTTGGCTCTGTGACGTGGGCTAGCCGTCTGCTCCCAGAAGCTTATTGACACTCCCATGTGTTATTGTTCCCCCCCCCCCCCCCCGGTTGGGGTCGGGCAAGGCCACAGGAAGTCTGTGATGACATAAGTGTCTGCTACGTTTATTGGGTTTCATCTTGTTCTTTGGTGTGTGTGTGTGTGGCAGCTGAATAAACAGCGACTCACAGGGCTGAAGTCGACAGGGAAATAGCAGGACGTCACCTCAAAGAGCTCCTCTGCAAATTTACCTGCCGACGGCAAACATGGAGACACAGAGTGGATTAGGGTTTGAAGTACTATGCAACGACGTCCAACTGTGGAAGGCAGAGTGAGAGTGTGTGTGTGTGTGTGTGTGTGTGTGTGTGTGTGTGTGTGTGTGTGTGTGTGTGTGTGTGTGTGTGTGTGTGTGTGTGTGTGTGTGTGTGTGTGTGTGTGTGTGTGTGTGTGTGTGTGTGTGCACGCGCTCACCCAACTCATAGCCTCTGTGGATGATGTTCTTGGCGATCTGGAAGGCCAACACAAGATTCCGGGGGTCTCTTTCACCATCCATTGATTGGACGAAACCAAACACAAAGTCCGCCCCTAAACCTTTCAGTTCTGGTAAATGGCAGGAACAAGTGATTAGTTGAAACAGTTTAACAGACATCTCAATGTGACAAGGAGAAAATAGTTGATACCGTCACTGTTTGGTCTCTTCTCACCTGCTTCTCTGGACTCCATGAGGTTGAGGAGCATGTTGTACACAGAGGCTCGCTCTGCCAGCATCAGGGACTAACACACACACACAAACTTTAGTACCACTTACCACTTGTACCACTTCCTAGATGCATGATAAGCAACATTTATTTCGGAATAAGTATTCATTCTGAAACAACCTTTTCCTTTAACTTCCACGGCACACACACATGTATATATATATATATATATATGCTCCTCTATGTTTTAAAATAGAGACTCAATACAAACATCAACACACAAGGAGGATGCAATGATGAACTTTAACGGATATGTAAATTAACAATGCAACAAAGGACAATGCAGACTTACTTGGACGTGAACATCCTGGAACAGAGAGCGTAACATGGAAACTGCAGAACCAGTGGGCAACAGTGACCTTTTGGTCTGGGAAAGCACACGTAACATGGTTACCACAACTGACAGTTTAGAGGTCCCTCTAATAGCAACATGCTAATGTTGTGAGGAAGACAGGATATGTGTTAGTCTCTTGTTTTCAAGAGAAAAGCGACAAGTCACTCACCAAAGCCTTTAGCCCTTGTAAGACAAAGGGTGTAATAACATAGTGGTCCTTCAGTCTGTTTTCATAGAAAGCAATGAGCACTTCCACTGAAAACGGAAATTAATACATAGTAAAATAGTTAGAAATTGAAAATAATTGTAAATTAATGGAACGGAATGATTCCCAATACCTTTAGTTAAGCTAAATAGTGATCAATAGCTAGATATTTAGAAAAAAACAATAGATTGCCAGATAATTCATAATTCATATATTATTAGATATATTATTAAAGCTTTCTGATTGGGTGGTCAGATTGCCCAGTGAGTGAGTCCAAGCACACCCAGGCCCATACGTGTGATAGATAGGAGGTAAGATTATGGTATCACACCAACCTTAAGCAGACCTTCGTATGTGTCTTTACTTTCCTTCTTTGTGTATAAAACAGTGTATAAAATAACAATATGCATTGATCCAATATGGCCCTCTACCTTCACTCTCTGACAGATCTCCATAGCACTGTTGAATGACCTGGGACAGCAGCTGGACCCCTCTGGCTCTTGTGTGAGGCGTGGTGCTTGTTAAACTCGGGCTGTACAGGGAGAACCAATTCACTCAATCAAACTTCATTTACATAGCGTGGCTCGTGCAAAACTGCAATACAAAGTAAAAAATACAAAATGTATAACCCAGAGGTACCTTTAAGAGGTAGAGGCAAACCAAAAAGATCACACTCTACGTGATGTGGAGGAACACAAAACTAAAAAGGTATGTTTTTAGGGTTAGATTATCTGTTGAACTGGGTTATATTTAACATTTCCACATTACCGGGATTCAAGATTTAATTTAATACTTTAATCCTGATGGGTATTATGCCTAATTTCTTAGGACTCAACTGTCCATTGTTCCCAAGGGCAGTTGGTTCAAAGTGTTTGTGTATTTCGGTTGTAAAGACTGGACAGGGTTGAGGATCAGAGTAATTAAGCAATAACTTACCCAAGTGCTTCCACTAACTGCAGTATTGTAAACTGCTTAGCTTGAACGCCTGTGAAGAAAATCGAAATCACAAACTAAGCGACGTGACATTCGACACGACAACCTATAAGTTAAAGCCATTACTAGTGGGGGTCATGGTTCAGGGTTCATTGACAGGACAGGACGATAGGGACAACAGGTCAAACTGTCAGAAACTAACATCACATCAAACTAAAAGCAGGCTTAAAAATATTACAATTTGATTTGACAGTGATCCGTAATGCAAGTCCATCTTGTAATGTCATTAATAAAAGTAGAACTAAATTATTCAATTATTCAAGTCATTTCTGATAGATATAATGCCATGCGGTGTATCCCATAAAAACATTCACTGGATATTGTAATGGCATGCTAACGAAGCTAGCACATGCTGGGTTGAGCAGCGGATGCATCAATGAAGCTGTCATTGTATGCCAACACTGTCAATTCCTTTCCTGTATGAGGTGGTTTGAGAAATAGAATCGAGCTTTTACCAGTAGCTGTGTCATTGGCCTTGCTGTCTTGCAGTCCAGAAACAAATTCTTCAACCAGAGACACCAACAAGGCACTGTCCGCAGCCATCGTTCCTTGGTTCCTGATGGGCATACGCATGCGCAAGAAGTTTTTACAAAACCAGCACTCTTTCCTCTAGTTTTTGTGTATAAGTATATTCACGTAATAGAAACGATAGCCACAGAAAAAGAAATAGATATTTTGAAAAAAAAATGCTGTCGGAATAACAAATGTATACATATTTTTTGCATGGAGCTATTTATCTGAAATAGAAAGCTGCGTCTTCTTTCAAACTCTTTAATTGTAAAGAGCTTCAGCAACCATCAATCCATATCAATATTTAATAATTTATCCCTGCAGAGAGAAAAGGAAAACGTGACGTCAAATAATTTGATACCTTCCACTGGAGTGCTCACTGCGCAGGCGTGACAACTAAAGTTCAGAGCTGCTAGCTCTACTCACTAGCCGTAGCCAGCAGTTACCAGAGGAGGAGACGGAAGCAGGGGGATTTAAAAATATACACACACCACGGACACACAACGCACAAAGTCCCAAATGGCTCCTCGGGGCAGCTGAACGACACGACCGCCGTTATCGCAGTGTATTTACGAAAGCGGAACCTTTTGGGATGTGATTGGTTGTGGAAAAGTTTGTGTTTACTAACGCTAGCCAGTCCGCTAGCTCGGCTAGCTTGCTAGCGAGGAAGGTGTACCAGTGTGTTTAATTGATAGCGGCATGACACTCAAGACTCCTTACTAGTCTTCAGACCAACTTGTCTATTTTTTGCGTCCTATCCTGCCGTTGTGTTGCAAAGAAACATTTGAAATACTCGTATTATTTAAAGCTATATTGGCATGATGGTTCACTTGTCTAGCTATCAAAGTGTTCACTACTTGTGACGGGCTGATTCTCTAATATCAGAACCCTACCAACAAACCATAGCGGCGCTTTCACGTAGTCACCACTCATTCGCGTGATCAATCAAACCAATTATCAAGTCTACTAGTGAAGCACACGTCCTTGCCTTGTGTCCCCGGTTGGCATTCTCTTTGGGTCTAACAATCGTACACGCAAGAGGACATGGATTTTTTGATGGGACCCAGAATGTCTTCGGCTTCTATGGTGGCCCCTCGCTCCTGAGCGATATCTAAAAACAGCTTGTAGTCGGAAACCATGGGAGGATGTGTCGGTAGAGAGCGAGAAGACACACAGGGCCATGGCTCTTCAAGAAACGGCGGCAGGGCACACAGAAGACGCGGAGGTAATATACTATTAAGGTCGAAATGTGTGTTTTCTATGTGCATTTAACGTTTAATTGTTTCGTGTGCGTGTTGCAAACTACAATAGTGGTTAAAACTTGAAACATCCTTTTGTTGTAAAAGAAGAAAAAAACAGCAATGTCCAGTCGTCAATCCACCGGTTTTCGAATTTCTTTGAAACATTTATATTATATCTCATTACAGTACGATTTATCATCCTTAAAAGTCTTGGCCAATTTGCTGAAATTCATGTGATCGTTTTTGAGGAAGCTCTGGTCAGCCTGTGGCCAAGGAGGACAGTGTCAACGGCAGCATGAAAGTCAGACATTCAACTGCTCCTCCTATATATTTGTGAGTGCGTTGCAGCCCTAATTGTTTCAAATACACCTTGTTATATGCAACGACCTCTTTCGACTCAACCACACTCCGTCACTTTATCAATGCAGTCATCACCTTTGTTCAAAAGTGTTTTCTCCCAATCTATTTGGGTTGTGGAGGAGAACCATAGTGGGACACGTATAGTTGCAGTTGGGGGGAATGGAAAGGAAAGTGATTGGAAGATCCAAGTGTCTCTGACCTGGTCATTGTTGTATGTAAACCTCCACCACCCAGGCGCTGCATTTACAATGCTGTAGAACAGCAGAACCTAATAAGTTAAAACAAGTGGCCCATCCTTGACCTTGATATTGTGCTTATACATCTGAGGCATTAACGATTCTTGTGCTATTGATTCCCAGATACTTTGATTATTCCCTATAGGGACTTCGATGCAGCTCAGTTTGTTACCTACCCTGCTTCCCGATAATGTTCTTATGAAGATAAACATTGGACCCCTGCCACATTCTTCTCTTCTTACACTTGGCTTTCATTGTGGCCAATGGTATTTGGCCAGCCGCTGAAGCACTTACACCAAGTGACGCTGTATTTACAAGGAGATGGATTTGAACGACACAGGCCTCCACGCCCTCCATTTGGCAAGAGTTTCGGTGTTGTCTCGTACTCCCGTTGTGCTGTGGCCCTAATGTGCACACTTGTTGCCAATGTTGAATATAAACTCCTCATTAAGATGACTGAATTCATGACACGTAATGTTTAACGTTGTGTGGGAATTGCTGGCCGTGAAAGATAGATGTAATTGTGTTCACTATGTGACAAATGATCAGAAAGCAACCTTCTCCAGATGCTGATATGTCTGCTGGGTTTGGCATGTACCTGGTGTACCATTTTTAGAACAGCTTTTCCTTAATCTAAATTGGCTCTGTATGGGTTTTCTTGAGTTTGGAGAGGAGAGCTTGGCAATGGACCAAAATCATGTTTTCTTTAGTTTGTGAATTGAAGGGAAGCGGTCTTTGCACTGAATGTGACTTGGTCTTCCTCAAATAGTATCGTTGTAAAGAAAACCTTCACGCTAGGTCTTGAGGAGGGCTGGGTAGCTTCCCAGGTTCCTTATGTTCCACCAAGGCTGAGGGTTATGTCTCCCTCAATAATATTAATTATTAGTACTAATTTAGCTGGAAACTGTCAAGTATATTATGGAGGTTAATTTGCGCTAACCATTACTATTTCTGATTTTTGTTTGTTCGATTTGCTTGTTTAAACATGTTGGGCTTACATGTTAAAACATCTTAATGGTACATTAATAAACAATCTATTTATTCCAAATTTATCCTTGCAATACCTAAACTATTGTCTCCTGCTGGCTCCAATGTAAACTAACATATGAATAAGGGTTTACAAAAGCAAATGGGCAGTGGATGAACATATTTATCAAGATTATGATTTGAAATATCATTTCATTAAGAATTTAAGTATGAATCTCGTGGCAAAAAGTGAGATGCAGGAAAAAGGCATCGGCAAGAATCTTTAATTTATTTAAGAAAATCCTTTCGTATTAGACTTCATATCAAACCGTACTAAGTCCCTATATATAACTCCTGTTACAAAGGTGCAAAACCGTGATACCTTCACCCAACGTTCTTTTCAAGTGCTTGCCAAGATTCCCTGGCGTTCTGATAGTGTTGTAGCTTGTATCATCTCATCCTGATGGCTATCAGCAGGGACACCTTGCCAGGCTTCCTCAATAGCAACAAGTCAAAACGTGTCATGTCTCACCGCGAGGTCCTATGGTAAGAACAACAAGGTATTCCACTGGGGCTCTGGTGGGCTCCAGATGGCATGTTATTGATGTGTGCTTTTGTTCATAAGATCTCTTCAAGAGATTGCTGTTCATTATGCTTGTATGTTAATTACCCCAAATTTGGTTGTCGGTGTGGTACGATGAAGTTTTATTATCATTTTGGTGTAATACAGTCGATGGAAATTATTACGGGTGACATAGGCTTAATTTCTTCCACTGCTGGTGTGGAAATCTTTTGGTATTTGATGTTGTTGCATAATCCTTAAATGGTTTCATTCCTTGGATCTCTGAACAGCCTTTGGCTGTTGGTAGACTATATCAGAAGATGTTTGCTGCTATGCCTGCTTCAAAAGGCGTGTATGGAAGTAAACAGGTTCTCATCAGAAGAGGTTGTTAGGGATCAAAATAGCCCTCTTAATATTCTCCAGTGCGTTTATTGGTGGGTAAGTATTATCGTCCCAATAAAATGATATTTAAGCTTAAAATGTGGGTTGTTTGCCTGGATATCCTTGTCTCTGTGGAATAACTCTTTACTGTTGTTCACCTCAGTTGTTCCTATGTGCCAAAATAAAAATGTTCGGGTCCAACTGACAATGTGGCAGCAACCTTAAAACCCCTCCAGGGTTCAAACTGCCTCTCCAGAAACCTCCCACAGTTGTTGCTGATGCTTTAGCCATGTTTGTTTTCTACACTCGGCCCCTGTGAATTGAATCCAGTATGGTGGGTTTCATGGCGACATCACTCAGCAAAGGGCATATTTCGATGCCACTGGTTGTTGTCAACCATCTTGCCTGGCTAATTTTAAGGATGTCAATTTTACAATATGTTGACGGGAGATTGTCAGCATATTCTGCAATTGAAAAGAGTTGGTCAATATAAGCATCCGGCCAGCCATCAATCTCTTTACCCATCCATCCACCCATCCATTCACCCATACATCCTCTTGTTAATAGATCATCTGTCTTTCCAAATGCAATTGTGAATTTTAAAGAAAGAATCGAACCAGTTTATCTGTCAGAGCTTTACATTTCTGAGGACTGTTTTGAGGGGAATATGTTAAAAACAAACATCTGCTTCAGGTGTTGGAAGTGTTATGGTGTTTAGTTGTGTGTTTCTGCGCTCCAAAGAGGCTGGTGTTTGACTGTGTCAAGTTATTTCCTCCCAATTTAAACAAAAGCCTAGAATCTGTAGTGCATGGTTGGACCAAACACTTACGTTCTGGTTGCCACTGAATTCTCTGACGCACAGCAACCTACTGAAGATGACATTGCTGATGTTTGAAATTGACCAGAAACGAACACTGGACCAAGCAGTATGTGGATAACGCCCTGGATTTATTTGTATTGCGGGGACGAGAATACGCTGTGAAGGAACATAAATATACAGGGCCAGAGAGACGCCACCTTTTGTGCCACAACTCACTTTCTAAGACAAAACACTATGTAGGGCTAGAAAGGATCTGGAGTCCAGCATGTTTTTGGCCACTCCCGAAACAGAACTTGGTTGGGTTTGTGATCCTTGTGTGTAGTTTATGAGACGTTTCATAAGCCAGGCTTCGCAGTAACCTTGAATCATGCAGCAGTGGCAAATCAACTCAAAGAGGCCCCTGGTGATGAAAACGCCCTGCTATTCCCTCGTGTGCCTGTTAAACACTTTGGTGTGTGTCGATAACGTCGTTTCCGGGCATTGTTCAAATGTGTCATCCCGTTTTCTCTCGTTGCTGTGGATTTTGCTGTTTTGATTATCATTAAGACTGTTTGGAAAGGTCCCATGGGGAGTGTCCCATTCCTTCACCCTCACTTTTTTCTCTGCTGTTGAGTTTGGATTGTAGATCTACTCCAGCATTTTTTTTTCAGTGATTGCTCTTCTATTTTAAATGAAAACGACATAATTGCGGGTTTCATTATGTGGTGTTAACTGAATTTGATTGATTTAATTGAAAGAAGCTACAGCAATTTTCATGTTCAAAGGAATTAAGAAAATGCCCTCTGCTCCTGGCCCAGGGGGCTGTTTCATGTCTAATAAGCACATTGGACCAACTGGAAAACAAATACCACAAGGCTGCCTTTAGCTTAGTGACACCCTTCCAACAGTTGGATCCCTTTCCCCAATTAAACTAATGTCTGGCTGTGTGATGTCATGTTATTTGTTGTTCCTTCACTTTGAATCTTTTGCTTTGGGATATCCAGGTGGTACCTTGTGTTCCTCCTCTTTGCCACAATTTTGGATAGCAAGAAAATCTGTTACATTCACATTGAACACAGCCTTTTTATAGTCTGCCGTTGTATTCCACAACCCCCTCCACTCCTGTTTGTTTGGCTTTTACTTTGTGTAACATATGCTCCATTTTAAAAATAGCTAATATCTTTCAGGCAAAGCGCGCTATTGTGTTGCCACTCGAACATATTTATTTTGTGACTCATTGTTACAAAGGATGATGAATGTGTTGAAATGGATTTGCATATCCATTTTAATTGGTGTCCCCTGGCCAAGTATTATGTTCATGACATCAGAGGCTTTGTTTTGCGCTACGCATGCTCTACTTTGATTCCCCTCAGTACTATGGAACATAGTCTGTTGTGCTTACAAGCTCATTGAGGACCCATTATCAGATATTCTGTGTTCCATCCCCAATGGCCACCTGTGACCTCTTTAGCCATCCTTGAACAAGATGACTAACCCCTACCTACTACTTGATGACCTGAGTTCATCATAAGTCACTTAATATTAAAGTGTTTGACTAAATAACTGGCACTGAGCTGGTACTTAGTATTTGTCAAATTTCCCCTCGAGGGACCTTTTTATTATGGCTTCCTTCCTGGGTGCTATTGCCATTTGTATCCATGTTATTGGGCTCTTTCCTAGAGTAGGAGACCATTGGAGCATTGGTGTAACAGCAGCCTACTGATAGTAGGGACACTCCTAGAATGATGGGTCTGTTCACCCCCCCCCGCTGCTGCTAATCCTACACCACCTCACCCTGCTCTCGACTCCTCCTTGTACTTCACAGCTATAAATAATTTGTTTCACGGAAAGAAGACCCCTTTGGATTGTTGCTCCATGTCCTCCTCCTCTTTACTCTCAGTTGGTTCTCTCCTCGCTTGTCATTTTTCCCATGGTAGGTGTAGGAGCATATAACCTGTGTAAGCATAAGACGTTACCACAACATTATTCGTAATGTAATTAGTGTGTGTGTGTGTGTGTGTGTGTGTGTGTGTGTGTGTGTGTGTGTGTGTGTGTGTGTGTGTGTGTGTGTGTGTGTGTGTGTGTGTGTGTGTGTGTGTGTGTGTGTGTGTGTGTGCGCACATGTGCCATGGTACTCCCTAGTATACTGTTTACTTCCACAGAAAGGGGAAGAGGCTGTGTGTGTAGCTGTGACTCATCTGCCTGATCCAGTGAAGTACCATCCATTTAAAAAAGAGCAGCACTTGACCTACTCTTAGCGGGCCGTGCGTCGCACGCTCCTGGGAGAGGGTTGACCCTGTGCGCCATTATTACATTAACCTTTTCACTTCTCCATGTCATTGAGTGGTGTTTAGCAGGTGTTTGCTGTGGTTGTCATCTGGTGACTTAGGTATTGAATAATAAGTTGATCTCCTATGAATGGGTTCAGCACATTACGTCTTGTGATGTGTCAATTTGTTATTGACACATCAAATAGCCTCCGTGGACATACAACAAAAACTCTGTCACCTGCCCACAGGTGACAGAGTTCTTTCCACCAAAGATCTAATTACACATCACTGTCTTTTCTGCTACGTCTTCTGGTTCATTCCTACCGGCAGTGAAAACATAACCGAACAGATAACATGTAAGGCCGCATCACGGTCACATTATAACGATCACCAGATGTCAATGAATTTGTTGGCAAACCATTTAGTCAAAACCACTAACGCAGACCATAAATGCAAGCGCAATTATGGCCACAAGAGGCCCGTCTTTTATTATGTATTAAAATGGTTGTCCCATGCCCCTCCACCAGGCCGCAACGAGCCCCTGAAGAAGGACCGGCCCAAGTGGAAGAGCGACTACCCCATGACTGAGGGCCAGCTGCGCAGCAAGCGGGACGAGTTCTGGGACACGGCACCCGCCTTCGACGGTCGCAAGGAGATCTGGGACGCGCTGAAGGCCGCCGCCGTGGCCCTAGAGTGTAGCGACCACGAGCTGGCCCAGGCCATCGTAGACGGAGCCAGCATCACCCTGCCCCACGGTGAGGGGAGGGCACACACACACTCAAACTCACACACACGTTCTCAAACTCTCACACTCTCAAACTCTCACACTCTCAAACTCAGTCACTCTCAAACTCACTGATGTACATTCACAAACTCACTCTCACACTCTCAAACATGCTCTCAAAATCATTCTTACACTCTCTAACTCACTCACACACTCAAACATTCTGTCGACGATGCACAGTTGCACACTTTTCAACACTCTCAACTCCCGAACTCACTCGCACACTCTCAAACTCACACACACGCACATTCACACTCGGGCTAAGTGATGAGTCCAGTCAGGCAGACACGCCACCAGTCTTGTACTCAGTGTGCAGTTACCTCCTACCTTGCAATATATGGTTGAAACCATCTGCATCGTTGCATCATATTACAGTGCAACCAAAGTTCGGGTTGAATCACTAATATGAAAGTTTGCTAATATAGATATATTTACTTTTTCAAACACGGGTTTCATACTCATATTTAAATTAACACTTCCATAGTTTAACATATTGATCTGTCGTTCATATATTCATATTCAGGCTTCAGTCGTTCAAACACATCAGACTGCAGCACACGCTTCCTATGTACACGAAGCCAGGAGGAAAATGACTGAGATTCTAGTGCAGTCCACTATAGTAATCCCGTCACCTGGGGGATTGTGACAGGATGTACGGATGGATGCAGCGGTGGAGACACCCGCTGGGTGATGGGGTGGCTGTGTCACCAGCGTCCGCCCGTATTCAGGTCACTGTCCTCAGGTCGTCTCCCCGGACTTCTCCCCTTGCACCAAATAGGAGCCCACAGCCAAACTAGGTCAAGGCGGCCCTTGTTTTGCATACCGTTGGGACACAGCAGGGATGTACTGATGATGGTTCCAGTATGGGATATCAATGTGCTCAAAACAGGGTATTGTATCAATATATACAATACCCTTTTTTATTATTATAATAATCTCATATCTATCATAATTTTGCCATATTTATGAAATGAGGCGTGTAAGATTTCTCCAAGACAGACTGGTCTGTATTGTGATACTCTCAGTGACTCCAGTATAACAGTTTGAATTGTTAACTTTGCCAAGTTTAGATATATATTAGAGAGCGCTCTCTACTGCTTTTTACTCTGCCCCCCCAGTGGCATCATTCGCACACTGCAGCTGTGGAAATGATGTATGTAAGAACACAATATCATAGCCTCATAGTTTTACATGCACCTCATAAATTACATTGTTCATTTTCAAGCTTTACTGCCCATTGTTGCTTACATTTTTTCTTTCTTATGCTACAGAATGTACAGAATGACCACATTATACTGCACATGTGTTAATAAAACTGACCGTGGACTTTTCAATAGGAATAGGAATAAGCTCATGCAGAACATTGATCCCAGAACAAAACTTTGGGCTATTCCACACTATTATTTTTAAATAATATAAACCGTTATGTCCTCGCCTCCTTCGACCCCCCCAGGTACGTTGACTGAATGCTATGACGAGCTGGGCAACCGCTACCAGCTGCCTGTTTACTGCCTCGCCCCCCCGGTCAACCTCATCTCCGAGCGCAGCGACGAGGACCCCAGCGACAGCCCTGAGCCCCCCGTAGCCCCCAAGAAAGAGTTCCAGCTCAAGGTAACGCTTCACTGGGTTGATCTGATTCTGCTTGTCTTTATCGGGATAACGCTATAGTTCATGACCCTGTAACAGTCTATAAGCAGTCAGAATTCGTTTTAACTAGCCTGGGAACAACACAAATTCGGAAGCTAATGTTTTATTAGCTCTGGCATATGCATCTAGCCCGCCTCCCGTTCAGACATCCCTGGTCGGGCCATTAACAACTGTTTATCTAAGAAGGGGCTGGTTCAATACGATGATTGTACAGAGGAGTGCCCTATGGGAGCACCGTTGAGGAATTTTCTTAAACAACCAAGATGGCTGCCGCTGAAATGTCACACAATCCGTTGCTCTGATTGGTTGTAGCTCTATCCAATTTCGTCGAGAGGCACACGTTGATAACAGCCCTTTTGAAATCAAAATTCAACTGAGAAGTTCTAGACTAATACGCATTTGCAAAATGTTCTGGCGATGTCAGGCTAGGTTTTAACTGAAACATTTCTCAATATCTACTTCCAGCTGTGTTTGTCCATTTTATTTCATGCCCACTTCACTTGCAGTGAATCCAGATACAAATCATTAAGGAGGAGGTAGAGCTACAAGGGCATTCTTGTACGAGCACAATGATGCCCGATCCCCAGTCAAAATGTGTGTGGGGGATGAAATTAAATTGCCAAACACAACTGGAAGTAGATATTGAGAGATGCTTCTGATGAACTTTATAGCTGGATTCACTGCAAGTCACTTTGGATAAAAACGTCTCCAAAAAGACGATTTTACACGGCTGTAAAAAAACAAAACGTGACCACCATTTGCGTTGTCCCGTCCAGGTACGGATGTCCACAGGGAAGGACCTTCGCCTCAGCGCCAGCATGGCAGACACCATCGGCCAGCTGAAGAAACAGCTCCACGCCCAGGAGGACATCGACGCCGCCCACCAGCGCTGGTTCTTCTCCGGCAAGCTGCTCACGGACAAGACGCGGCTGCAGGACACGAAGATCCAGAAAGACTTTGTCATCCAGGTCATCGTCAACCCCCTGGCGTCCCTGGCTCACCCGCACTCCCCCGTTTCCGCCCCCGCCCCAGCGCCCGCCCCAGCACCCACCCCAGCACCCACCCCCTCCGTGACAACCACCACCGCCATCACATCCACCACCACAATCACCTCCTCCTCCCTGGCCAACAGCACCCCCGCCCCCGACTCCAACTGAGCAGGGTCGGTGGAGGAGGGAGAGAAAGGAGGAACCTCTCGGCGCTGGGAGAGGTACTGCTTTAACACAGAACCCCTTTTTGCTATTGGAGAACGGACAGAGGAGGAGAACTCTAAAGGCGGGAGAATAATGTGGCGCAAAAAGAAACACGCCGTGGGGGTGAACACTAATGTACTGCTTTTCTTTTGTTGTTGTTGTTGTCCCCCTTTCGGGTTTTGCTGATAAAGAGTTTTACCACTGCTGGTGTACATCTCTTTTGCTCTCCATTTCTCTCCCTTTCTCTGGAGTTTGGTTCAGTGCTGCTTAGAAGATCTCACTCGCTCGCCCTACGTCACGTCTTTTCCCCAGCAAACCCTCTCTCATCACGGTGGAGCTCGGCGCTCCTGCAGGTCTGCACTCCTCACATGTGGACGTGGTCCCTCCCTCCCTCTCTCTGTGAGGTGCAGGGACTCTGCCCTCTGCACTCTTGACTGATGCGCTAATGCAAAGTGCCAATTGAAAACACGAGTCGCCCGGTCGCTAATTGTAAAGCACATCTGCTCTGTACTATCGGCATCTCCTGCTCCCTAAAGCCTACTGCAAAGCCTTTCTTATCAAACACAGTGGGGGGGGGGGGGGGGGGGGGGGGGGGGTAAAGGTAGAGCGAGAGCTGCGTACCACTTGGTGACTTAATGATTGATTAGTAACATTTTCTCTCCCTTCTTTCCTTTTTTTTATTGAAATATTCTAAGACAAGCTTTTTTGCACACTTGGAAGATTATTACTACGTGCTAGATTGTGTGCCTTTAATGAATCAAGATGACAACACAAAGGGTTTAATGTCCTGGGAAAAGCATTTGTTTTATTGCTGGTCTTATCCTTTTTCTTTTCTTTATACTATTTGCTTTAGATTCAGGACCCTGTAGTTGGATCCAAACCGCTGCCCTTCTTGGAGAATTCTCTAATGACAATGTTGAAGCCTACACACAACATAGACATTTTGTCTGTCTGTTTGAGCCAAGAGGGGTACCAATCCAGAGCAATTCAGTGTGATTTCTACATGGTCCACATTGATTCAAGTTGTTTGTACAACCCATGCTGTACAGCAAATGCATTACAAGATTATGGTCGTTAATGCTGATTTCTGAGGAACTAGGGACAAAAATATATCTATAAATGTAATGTTTTTATGTATATTGAATGAATTAATTCATAATAATTCCTGCCGGTTAACTACAACAATGGCTGTCGAAAAATGGGGAAACACCGGGCATACTATGATACAACACAACATGGCGCATTTTAATGGAATCTGTGGAATCAGAATCAGTAGGGTTTTTGGCTGGCTCTTGTTTTGGACCCTTTCCAAATGCTTTACATCTTTTGGCTGTGGCTGGTGTAATATTTTATTACTCTACTAGCCATTCTCAAGAATCTGTTCAAGAACCCACCTTCTTGCACTGGTGACGGTCGTGGTGGTAGTGGTGGGGGTGGAGTTATCCCAGTGTTTCAGACATTTAAATCATTTTCCCAGACGCCTATGACTTAGTTATGAGGCTGGGAAATTAAATGGAACCTGCAGACAGTGATGTAGGATAGGTGGACCTGACAAAGTTAATGCATGAGTTGACTGATTTATCAGCCACAGCCAAAATGTACAAGTATGAATGGATCATTGGAGGGCCACATGTATCCATCACGCCATTGGTTAAATCTTTTATATCACCGTTGTTTTTTGCAATCACATCTTGAATATCGCTGCCACAGAGAATATGAAACCATGTTCTTCAGTTACTTAGGAGGTGGATGGGTCAACTCAAACTTTTTCAGACCTTAAGCGTACCGCAATCATTGGCTATCCAGAACGTCCTCTGGGAAATGTCTTTCAGGTTTCTTCTTAATTTCTTTTCTGCTCAAATGCGAGTGCATTTCACCTCTTTCCTCCACTTTATGGGTGTGCAATATAATGATAATTGACCTTGTAGATTTGGGTCACATCAGTGCTCCATGGGTTCAGTAAAGTGCAGTTGTCAGTGGTGGCGTGTAAGAGTATGTGTACAAACCTGCAATGATAGCGCTCCTCTGATAATCGCTCAAACAACACAGTAATACATGATGGTGGCTAGATCGAAGGCTGCGCCACTCAGTTTAAACTGTTGAAACAATCAAAGCTATTGTCCTATTGCCTTACAGCTTAAGTTATGACACCTCTTCATCTTGACACACTGTTGGTGTATTGGTTCAATAAGTTACACACAATACAATACAATAAGTACACACACACACACACACACACACACACACACACACACACACACACACACACACACACACACACACACACACACACACACACACACACACACACACACACACACACACACACACACACACACACTTGGTTGGGTCCTCAAGCTGTGATCCATGAGAACTGGATTCATGACCTTCCCATGCATGGAAAGGTCAAGAAGGGTTTTGAATAGGTTCTGACCAGATTCTAGTTTCTGACTGGCCTTGGGAAGAAATCATGTACAATTAAAAAAATACACTGCAGATCCGGCCCTTGTTTGCTGTCACCTGGCTCATTTCAGTGCTGTATGAAATGGTTGAGGGGCCATTTTGACCATGTCTTACTCCCTCACAGAGACTTGTTGAAATGGTTGTGTATGCAATCTACCCAGTGAGCTGTTATTGTGACTCTCTTGTCCCAGAGTTTCTTCTATGTTACACCATCTGACCCTTGTTTTGGTTATGTACTCGTATGTCTTTTTTGTTTATGTGCGTGTATGCGACCACATCGACGTAGTGGTTTGGTTTAGAGACGGGCTGTTTTTGATATTTTATGGGTTGTTTTGTAGTGTATTGGTGTTATTTTTGTTCCGTTTTTTTGGGGGGCAGGGGGTAAGGGGTTTGTGCACTGAACATTAGCTCGGGCATAATCAGTATACTCATCATTACATACATGCAGAGGCCTGGCTCAGACACACGTTTTCATGTCAGTTGATTCATATTAAATAATCTGGATGCTGAACTTGTACGGAAGCCATTAAAGGATGTGGATGTTTTAAGGGCCGACCAGTAGCCACTAGTGCATCAGTCCTCTCTATACATTAAAGGCTTTTGCAGTTAAAATCAAATGTTCCCCATGGCTGGACAAAGGAACGGCGCAGTCCTACTTGAGAAAATAAACAAATATATAAAAAATCTTGACTCATGAAATATTATTTTATAAAATGTTCACCGTGATTTAGATGTGTACAGATAATATTGTTAAGTCCAAGATGAGACTTAAGTGATTATTATATTGATATATCCTGACAATTAAATGCATACCTAAGATATTTTGGAGCTGGTGTGTATTTCTATGCTGATAGATTTACTTTTTGACTTTTTAAAATAATAAAATCAAACTTGCAAAAAAAAAACGTATTTTGTGATTTGTATTTCACCTGAATTAAAAAAAAACATTTAAAACAATTAAAGTGACCTGGTTTTAATCCTTTGACTTAAGAGAAGGCAAAAATGTGTCATTTAAAGTCTTAATGTTGCGATAGGTGTGTACAGCTTTTTTCCCCATGTCATTAATTTATTAAAGCATTAAGATCACCTCACCTTGACCTCCATTTTAATGTCACGTAGCTGACATATTCAAACCACAATTTGTTGCTGCCTGATGTAAATTCAAAGTAGGCCGTAAGATTCTCAAAGATCAATATAAAACCTTCCACATGTAGTTGAGCCTTGATGTCTGGATTTAATTGCACCGTATTATGGAAGCCAGATACAGTCAAACAAACACGGAGAAGAAAATGACAAAATTAAATAAATAAGGCTACTGGTGACACGAATTGGTCAGTTTAAAAAAAGCAAATGCTGAATATGATCCTAATGGGACCATATTCAATCTTTCAATACTGGTATTTATTAATGTTAAAAAAATTAATTAATGAAGAAATGGTCATGACGAGTTATAATGGTTATACATCAGTTAAATAGACTCTTCACCAGCAGATGGTGCTCTACTTATACGAATAGAACCCTCACACCTCTTATGGTTTTCAGACGAGGGAACAAAGCATTGCTTCAGTGGCAAAGTTTGAACAATGACAAATGATGCTGTGATATTGTTTATATAATGTATGACAATGTACAATTACATCATGTGTTTAACAGTAGTTAACTTTAAAGTTCCTGGAACTTTAAAGTTTCAAGCAATGACGAGGAACTCCCCATTCCCAGCAATGTTGTAAGAAAAAGAAATAAACATTTTAAAAGAACATAAAGATTTGTTAAACAATGAGTATGTGTTTACGTTGGTTATGTAGAATGCAAAGCTGTTTGTTTTTCTTTTGTTTCTTCTCTCGGTAAGTGCTGTTACCATAACTGCGGTCTAAGACCGGCCAAGAAAAAGCCCCTACGGACAGTGGGACTTCACAGTTAGTGCACCGTTGTTGCGCAATGTTCGCTTCGCACATGGAGGTCAGCCCCGTTCCGAGCAGCTTCAACCATGCGTCAGTTAGGGCAAAGTGCTTTGGGAGGATCATACGAGCTAGAGAAACCCCCCCCCCCCAACTTTAAGTTTGTTACGGTTTAACAACGTTCCGGTTGTGACTCTTTTTTTGCATGTGTTGGTGATTAGTGAAAATGTGGAAAAACACATCAAATCATCAATGTAAATCATACGCTTAGTTATTCTGTAAGAATGTAATGCCATCAGTGACTTGTGAATTGTACGACAGCTTTCTGCTATGGTTGTAGATCACTGGTAGCGTCCATGTAAACACCTGTTGCCTGGAAACAGTACTCCATGAGAAGCGGCTAACATCGATTCACTGTGGCGGTTACCCAATATCTGCACTATGGAGCTACGGAAAAAGATAGTCACTCACCAATAATACTGTTATGAACGGACAATGTATGATTTACACAAAGTTATGTCCCCATGAGGGAAATCATTGAGTCCCTGTGTGTGTGTGTGTGTGTGTGTGTGTGTGTGTGTGTGTGTGTGTGTGTGTGTGTGTGTGTGTGTGTGTGTGTGTGTGTATACAGTATGCATACTATATGTGTGTGTGTGTGTGTGTGTGTGTGTGTGTGTGTGTGTGTGTGTGTGTGTGTGTGTGTGTGTGTGTGTGTGTGTGTGTGTGTGTGTTCTCAAAGACACATTTTCACTATGTGAAGAAAACAGGCTGTAGCCAGAATAGAAGAGAAAGTGGTTGAGATGCATTCTGGGATTGCTGAGGTATTTTATTCAGTGTGTGTGTGTGTGTTAATCATTTGCATATATGTGCATATATGTACGCATGTGTGGGGTATGCGTATACTGCCTTATGTATATGTACATATATGTTTTTGTGTGAATGTCTGTGTCTGTCTGTAAGTTGGGCATGTACGTTTTTAGAAACTCTCCCTGTGTCTACATGACCTCTGTTCATTTGTGTTTCTCCTGTATGTGTGTGTGTGTGTGTGTGTGTGTGTGTGTGTGATTGTGTGTGTGTGTGTGTGTGTGTGTGTGTTTGTGTGTGAGCTTGCATGCATGTGCTCAAGAGTAAATTTCCAAGCATGTGGAGGCTTGTTATGGCAGGTTTAGGTTCTAATCTGTGGTCTCTCGGCCTATCAGCAGACTGGAAAGGCTTTGACGAGACCCTCATCCCTAATTTATCCTTTCACCCTCGCCTCACCTGACACTCACCACCACACCACACCATAATACTCTCTGAACAACTGAACCTGGTCACCCTATGGTCTGATTGGCCAAGTCACAGTACCAGAGGACTCGAGACAGAGGCTAACAATACATTGAGTCTTTCTGATACTGATACTGATAATGATGGTTAGCATTAGCAAGTGGGTAGCCTCAAGGAGAATCATTAACACTATGAGAATGTCTATATTATGATCATGGTTATGACGCTTTAAATTATTTCTAACGAAATGAGTATACGATATTTAGATTCAGCTCATGACTTTCCCAATCGCAAACATTTCCTGACAGACTGCTGATATTGATAATAATCAAAATAAAGGATTTACAAATTCATCTATCTTCAGATTATGCAGGCAGTTGCATGGTCACAGATGAGATAACATCATTACAATCATATAATTACAACACTGCATTGCCTGTGTCCTATGCAGTTAGAGGTTCCAGAGAAATGCTCTATGAAATTCATACAGCGGTTATTCATGAGTGTTTCTAGATGGGGTCTCATCACGTCTCATTTAGCAGACGCTTTCATCGAAAGTGACCGACAGGGAGTTCAGAAACACAGTAGACAGGCATCAGGCTCAGGTGGGCTGTGACATGCGGGATCGAACCCAGTATCCTTTGGTTGGGAGTTGAGCAGGCTAGTATAACGGACGCCACACCGCTACGCAGCAGGGGCTCGAACCACAGACCCTGGAAGGCAGCTAAGCCAAGTGACTGCAGCCCTTCACGTTGGCGAATAATAGCTGTAGCATTGACCATGCTACACGCCACCTAGGTGGCTGTCAAACTCCACCTAGGTGGCTTTTACTGGGCTCTTTGAGGACGCAGGGTGGTGACGTTGGAACCGGTTTATTGCATAGTTCGAGTGTAATGATAGCTGCCATGTAGGAGCTCTCCCTGAGTGTGTGTGTGTGTGTGTGTGTGTGTGGGGATGGCTGGTTTAACCTGTGCACATTGATTGCTCATGTACAACAGGTGTGCAGCCTCACCCAGCCCCAGAGTCTAATCAGTCTGACTCGGGCCAGGTGAGGCTGCTTAAACCAGCCATCAACCACATCACACTCCACATAGCATTCTTAAGGGTCCGGGAGTGAGGTTGGTTTACCATAAAGGACCCATGTCAACTCCATTACCCTAGCCACAACACGTCCCTTGGCCTGCCCTCATGCAACTCTAACGAACTTCATTGAGCAGACATTTTTATTCAAGGTGACTTACACAAGTTAGGCTGATAAACAATCAAAGAAAAGCCATTAACATTACTGCCAAGTCCTTGTGCAACCTGTATGGAGAGGTCTGTCTCTGGTTCTCTGAAGACTAGTAGACAACAGTTGGCCCTGGTGAGGGCTTAAACCCTGGGCTGGCTGGTTGACAGTCTTCTGCCTTCCCAAGCCCTGGACACAAGCTTAGTGTCTGAGCCTTGCATAGGCCATTAACCCACCCCATACCCCTTCTCCCCAGACTACCCCTGCCAAGTGTGTCAGCCAAGGACACACACACACACACACACACACACACACACACACACACACACACACACACACACACACACACACACACACACACACACCAAGGCTTATGCATATCCTGTATTACAGCACTGCAGGTCTCAATGTTACATGGACTGTTCCAGGCCAGAGCCAAAACAACATCTCCTCATGTCCAATCCCAGCTTCACCAGCCAATAGGAATGCTCCGTGCCGACTCCCTTCCTAATCATCCGATTGGTCCTTTTGTTTCACGCGACCATGCTGCAGCTCAGTGGTCGGAAGATAATTAATATAACAGACAATACAATACAGTGTACAATACAATACAACAATGAAATGAAATGCAATACAACATATCACAACACAATAAAGTCCAGTTTGTTGTACTATCAAATAATTTCCCTCTCTGCAGAAGGGGGGATCAGATAGACTGTTAATCAAATATTAATATTGTTTTAGCTTATGGCACAGTTGTTTTTCCCTTATTGTATATGTAAATGTGTCAAACACAAATGAAAAGCAGACTCAGCTGTTGGGCTATTGTTATTCAAACGAACGGTGAAGTCATACAATTGCGGTAATGTTTATTTACACAGAACAACAACATTGACAAGAAGCTGTTCAGGAAAGTGGACGCGAGAGTTGAAGGTTTAAGTTGTTGTATGGATTCCCTACTCGGTGTGGATGATGTCATCTCGTTGCCTCAGGCTGTGTTTAAGCCAGCCAAACCGACCGATCGTGTACACAGGCCATGGAAATGTGTTGATTAGCATTATTCGGCAGGGTTTGTGTTGTACCTGCCGAGAAATGCATGCCCCCCTGAGGACAGGTAAGGTTTACATGCATGACAGATACCCACACTATATAACGTGAACATTGTTTGACAATAGTAACACTACGGGTGAAAATGAAAGGTGGATGCATTTTTTGGCAGGGCTTGTGTTGTAGCTGCCGAGAAGTGCATGCCTCATTGACCTAAGGCCAGGTAAGGTTTACAAGCTTGAATTGTAAAGTCAACTCTTAAACACCCACACTATATGCTGTGATAAGCATATAGCTCAGAAGTGTGTAAGAATATGTCACCTATTACTTACATGACTTATAATTTAGACACGTCATGTTAATTAGATTGTTATGGTAAAATTGCCTACTAACAAGGAGAAACAAGGAAAAACATTATGCCTTGGAACACGATAGGCATTGGATATGACCCTATAAAGTTGTTCTTTGCCATTATCTATACAAATGAGATGATAGAAAGAAGTCGCCGCCGCTGCCGTATACCAGGTTTGCTCCAGGTTAGGTTCACAGCATGAGTGCCCATGGTAACTAAACTAAGAGTATTCTAATCTTGGCTTCTGAAACCGAAAATTCTGGCTTCCCCTGAATTCTGATTTAAGATAGCCGGTTAACGTGGAAATCCAGCTTCTTTAAACAGGGCCCAGGAGGCTAAGCAACGCACACACCGCATTCACCGCACGTACCACACACCAAAATACATTCAGATGGATGCACTTAGAACTAGACACACAGACACGACATGTATGTGCATACACAAAGAGCACAAGTACACACGTTGGTTAAACATATGTACACACAAAAAGTGTACACCAAGACACACACACACTTAAAGAACAAATACAAAAACATACCCACAGACACACAAGACACGTAAATGTACACACACAAACACACGCATGCTTATAAACATCAGCTTGATTACAGACAGCAGCTGAGATATAGTTCAGTCCAAACCACCAGACATGCAGGAATAGTGGAAACAGATCTTGGTCACAGCATTTTGCCCTATAAAATGTTACATAAATCCTATATTTTTTCAACAGTAAATGAAGAGATAACTACTACTGACTGCTGACAGCCTGGCTTTATTCCCTTGTCCAAAAATGTTGCCCTATCATAATGTTTTGCTCGTCTGCTGTGGTACCGTAGTTTGATTCAAAGATGGGGCAGAATAATCTATTGGTTAGCGTTTAAGACTGCTAGCTGAAAGGTTCTGAGTTCGAACCCCACTGTATGCAGACCATCTGTGTTATTAAGCATATGTATCTTGAACAACAAACCAAACACTGTAGTACAAATTTAATTACAAAATCTGCTAAATGGTAAAAGAGCAAATAGTAAGACTCATAGCAAGAAGAATGATGCTGTGTGAATTGCAACAAAACCACATTGAGTAATTGTGGGAGTGTGTGTGGATGGTGGCTGGTTTAAGCAGCCTCACCTGGCCTGAGTCAGACTGATTGGACTCTGGGGCTGGGTGGGGCTGCACACCTGTTGCACATTGAGCAATCAGTGTGCACAGGTTAAACCAGCCACCACCACACACACTCGAAGAGAGCTCTTCGGCATGGCAGCACGGAGCACCGTCTGCCGGCCTCATCGTATGCAACTTTTACAATAAACCGGTTTTCAACATCACCACCCTGTGTCCAATTGCTTGGAGGAACCCGAGGAAAGTCACCTAGGTGGAGTGAGAAAAGCCACCTAGGTGACGTGTAGTATGGACATTGCTACAGTAATGTTTTTGATTATTGTGTTAATCATCTTGAATGCCTACGGGTACGGGTTAAGCATTTTCTCTAGGATTCCTACAGGTAGACTGAGGACATTGGGGAAATCGAACCCTGTACCTTTTTGGCTGGGAGGCTAATACCCAAGCGACCACACTATCCTGCTACTAACCCATAATAATGTGACCATTTCAAGGGATCCAAACCTATGACCTGCTGAGTGGGGATGGGGGGATCAACTATGTGCACAATGCATGCACTCATGGCAGTGCAAGGCACTTTCCCTCACATAAAGGCCCATATTCAAATGGCAGATAAATGCTGCCTACTGTACAGGTTGTACGTTGAATGTGGCCAATTCAGACCGAGTTGACTTAGAGTGTGTTTGTACACTGCGTGTGTGTGTGTGTGTGTGTGTGTGTGTGTGTGTGTGTGTGTGTGTGTGTGTGTGTGTGTGTGTGTGTGTGTGTGTGTGTGTGTGTGTGTGTGTGTGTGTGTGTGTGTGATTTGTAAGGAAATTACACGGTATACGTATTTATTCCCAAGTTTGTTTGTTTGTTTTGGTTTGGTGATACCGCACCTGATTCTCTTTCTCCCGTCTGCAGCTACTTTCTCGAGCCTGCCCCCAAAACTACACAAAGTCCCCATCTCCCCTCCTCCCCTATCTACCTATTTGTATCTATATTTATTACTACCCACCTCTCTGTCACTCTGTCTTTCTGTGTGTGTGTGTGTGTGTGTGTGTGTGTGTGTGTGTGTGTCCAGGTTTGAGTTCATCCTACTGCTCTGTCTTGGTCAGTTAAATCCTCTAGCAATCATCTGTCTTTTGGAAAGGACTAAAGGAAGGGTAATAAAAGTAAAGGCAGAGATGGGTGGGGGTGGATGGGTGTGTTGTGGATGAGGGTGTGTTCTGCCACACAAGTTGTCCCCGGGGCCCCCAAATGGTGCCTTGGCTTTGGCAGGGAGAGGGAGGAAGCGGGGACGAGCGGGATAGAGAGAGATTGGGGAAGCTGGACAAAGAACGAGAGGATGGAACGGGTATGTGGGCTAGAGGGAAAGAGAGAGAGAGAGAGAGAGAAAGGGAGCGGGGGCGTGCAGAATAGACAGAGGGAGGGGGTGGGGGCAGGAAAGATAAAAAGAGTGAGATGAGAGTGGGGGCATGCAGTGTAGATTGAGAGAGAGAGAGAGAGGGGGGGGGGCAGCAGGAGGAGCAGGGGGATTAGTAGCGCAGCCTCTCGATGCCACGTTTGCATCACAGAACTGTAATTCCATTCAGAGCGGTGGTGTGGAGCCAGGCTGGCAGCCATGAGTCTGCTCAGCCCCTCGATCAGCACCCCCTCCCTGCTCCATCAGCAGCTACATGTCCCAGCGACCCACCGCCTCATATGGTACCAAGCCCAAGCCCGTGCCTAGGGGCAAATATAGGGCTCCTGAAACCAAGATGGTCACCTTGAATTACGGAGTTCCCATTCCAAGAACTATCATTCAGGTGTGCTCAGACAATGTGGCCACGCAAGCACACACACACACACACACACACACACACACACACACACACACCCACACCCACACCCACACCCACCCACATATCCACACACACACACACACACACACACACACACACACACAAGCACACATAGTCACAAGTACACAAGCATACACTCACATGCACAAATAAATAAATGTACATGTATATGCACTGCATGTGTTTTTCATCTGTCGCAGTGAACTTTAAAAGCTTCATGGAATATTTGTCGGATCTGTCCCATGAGTAGAGTCTTGGTTTTCCAGTGAATCACAATGACGGCAATGAGATCCAGAGAACGTATAAGGTAAGATGAGATAAACCGACAAAACCCAAATAAAATGTCCCCAGAAACCAACTTGTTTTCCTCCCATAATGTTCAGCTGTGGTGCCAACATACGGAGAGATAGATGGCGGCCTGTTTTATTGTCTCGTTAACTTCTGCTCTTGATCTTTCATGTTGTAAGTTCAGTCTCATTGAGTGGTTTAACAACTCCCTGATACACACATACATGTATATATCAACAACATGCACAGTTCACAAACACACACACACACATGCGCACACACACACACACACACACACACACACACACACACACACACACACACACACACAAGCAAACAACCATTTACTCAAATGTACAAATCATTGAATATGCACACACACACACACACACAATCACACACACACACTCACACACTAACACACACAGATACACTACAATATCATCAGTACGGTGTGTGTGCAGATGGAGAGCAGGGGTGAACAGCTGTTTTATGTGGGTAAAAACCGCTGTCCTGCTTACAATGCAGGTTTCCATGGCCACAGGCTTGTGTTTGCCCCATCACACTGGTTGTCACGGATACAAGGGACATCAAAATGCCAATATGCAGGGTGTGTGTATGTGTGTATGTGTCCGCCGTGCGTGCCTTTGTACTTGCATGCGTCTGTGCCCTCGCATTCGTTTGTGCACATATCTGTTTTGCGTCATTCACTCTGCCCGTTTCTCTTTTGAGTGTGTGTTTGTGTGTGCATGCGTGCCTGCGCGTCTGTGTGTGTGTGTATGTGTGTGTGTTGGGTCAGGGAGCCTGGGCTGTAATGCGAGACCAAGATGAAACACACAGTCATCAGCACATTCCTATGGCCATGGGTGAGAGAGGGAGAGGGAGAGCGGAGCGAGAGAGAGGAATACACAAATGGCAAGAAAGAGAGAGGGAGGAACAGAGAGGAGTTAAAGAAGGATGAACAGAAGGAGAAAGAATGGGTGAAAGAGAAAAGGGAGAGAGATGGGGCTAGAGAGAGAGAGGGCAAGGGTATAATAAAAGGAGAAAGGGGGAGAGAGAGACAGAGAGAGAGACAGAGAGTGGGGCAGGAAGGGATAAACTGTAAATGCATAAGATGAATAGAGACAGAGAAAAACATGTGGTAGGGAGGATGGTTAAGGTTAGAGAATCACAGTAGTAAACACACACAACACACACCCTGCATATTATAGTCTTATGTACACAATATACAGTATCACTGTGCCTTCTTTGTTTTGATATACTTGTGGGGACATAAACTTGTGGGGACATTCAGCAGTTAGTTTAAGTATGTTTTTTTCCTCTAGCCCGCCACTCTGATAGATTGCAATATACTATGTCATTTCTCAATACAATGTCACAGCAATGCATGAGTGAATGTTTCAACAGTTATTACGTTTCCCAACACACTGTTTAGCCAATTGATGTATTCCAACTGTAAACAATACAGTTTGACTGGAATCAATTTGATTGGATTCCAGTGCTCAGTTTCTTTCAATCTTTACGCTGACTAATTTAAAGATCTGTCTCCTTGTGTTGTAGGCAGAAACAGAAACAATTTTCTGAAGAATAAAAAAATATAAATCCTTTTTTGTATTTGTCTTCTAGAGGTATATTAAGGAGAGTTTTGTAACAATGTGCCTCAAACAAAATATGAGCAATGCACAGTTTGCAGGCATTCCAATGAACCCTTGATACTGTAGAAATGCACTTAATTCCTCCTACTGCAGTACTGCTATTAATACTTGAACCATGAATTACACAGGAAAAAAAACACAGGATTTTACAGAAATGACTATTGACACACAGATTAGTCACTGTCATTTCCAAATTCAGACCGATTATGTTTTAGTTTTTCCCCCAGAAAGGTTTGTTTAAGATGTTCTTGCAGAAATCGCCCTTGGCTACTGATACTTATTTCTCAAGAAAAGACATATCTTTCATATTAGAGCTTTTTTTTTTTATCAATTTTAGCTTTAAACTTATTTTCTGAAGAATGATACAATGTTCGAGTCGCTCAGAAAGTCAACTGAGCTTCATAATGTAGAATGACAGCTACCAAACTCATTCATATCTGTTTATAATTCATACCTATATGTAGCTATGGACAAAACCTTAGTTTGAAACAGTGGGAAGCTCAAATGACGATTTTCATTTTAAAGTGACATTTATTCAATGTACTTCTATATGCCATATTCAAATACCCATGAGGCCAAGGTAGTCGATAGTAGATCCACCCTGTTTTATATGAGCTAAATATAAAAAAAAACACATTGGTTGGTTTTGAAATGAAACGTTTATTATATTTGACTTACAAAAATGTAATTTTTGCTTGGTAGAGATTACAGAACCAGTTTTAAAATATCCCTTTTACTTTGAAATGATCACTTGAAGTGATTAACAAAACAGACCACAACCAGGAAACAACAACAGTAGGAACATCTCAAATGACTTAAGAAAATAATGTATAGAAAAGAATCTCAGGAGGCACTGGGTGAAGCAAAAATATTCCCTTTTTGCTCATACATTATTTTAAATGGTAAATTCCCCAGCCTTGGACATATAGCAGTAATATTGGTTAGTTGGGGGTCTATACCTTTGAGAATCGTATGGGAAATCATGAAAACTCAATGGAAATGCATGCAGAAATTGAATGCAGACCTAAAAAATACTGCATTGGTTTCCCCACCCAACTAACCAATATGGCTGCTAAGTGAATATGTTCTATACAAACAAAAGGCAGGCTACGCGACATCATCATTGCACTAATGTGATGACATCATATAAACCAATGTGAGAAACCAATAAAAAACAGCAATCACCTTCATCCTTGTGGTTTGATTGATTCACTGTTGGGTGACTGTTTCAAATCTACAGCTACATTGCACCTCAGAGGGGGTCCACAAAGGCTGGTGGTGGGCATGACATGGAGTTAAACTGTGTTTTTGTAAGTGTCTTCTTTGCACAGTGTCCGTCTTTGGCTGGTGGACACCTTGTCGATATTCAAGTACCCTCCTCTACCTCTTGAGTGGGAAGTTAAATAAATTAGATGCTGTATGAACTGCCCTGCAGTTGCAATGTGACTGGTGATGATAGTAGATATACATGATACTCAGTACAGTTCAACTGAAGACGAGAGGTGTTCTTCCTGATTTCTCGAATGGATGAGTTTGCTCGTCATACAAAAAAACATGTCAAAGTGTGAAAAACAAACTACATTGAATATGCTTGTACTTTGCCCAGCTCTTTATGTGCACAGATTCTAAAGTATAACCACATCCGTTTGCTTAGTTTAAACTGCCTTGATGAGTTTTTAAGGCAAACATCTAAAGCTTCAAAGTTATTGACGACAAAGCGTACATGAAAACAAAACCAAAAAGAAACCGCCCACAAAACCAAACCCACTGACATTATCTCGAAACAACAAACATATATAACAGCTGTAACACTTTTAATGACATAACATGTCCTGTTTTCTAATCCTGAGGAAATAATAAATCAGGTTAAAATTGTATACAATTGTAATTTCAACACCTTATTTATAAAATCATGTTTTAGCATAACAGGTTTGAAGTTGAATAATAATTGAGGGTGAAAAAAAAGTTTGTTTGTGATAGAAATGTGTTGACCACATCTAATCTGAAAACATACAAAATAACATTTAATCGATAACGACACTTGACGTATAATGGTTCGATTTTTTTTTCTTTAACACTTGCTAGTCTACCGACATAGCAATGAATGAATAACACTATTCACTTAATTAAAATGGAAAAGGACGATGTACATGCTAGTAACCTACTGTTAGCCTACACTCGAAAGATTGGCAGGAACACTCAGTAGTTGATAAAGACAACAAAATAATTAAACAGTTGCTGCAGTTCTTTTTGGATATCCTGTCCTTACATGTTTTGCTGTCCAGCAACAAACCTCGCCGATCTTAAAAAATAAAATGCCAAGCACGGTCTTAGCCCCACACACGTGCCAGTCTACTTTAGCGCTCTTCATATGCGAAACTGCCTGTTTGTTGTAGCTTTGCTACGTGGTGAATGTATCGTGTGATAACTTGCTTCAAAATAGCCCAATTAGAGCAAACACAGAGTCAAATTCAGCACAAACCTAATTCAACAAGCATATTATCTAAACAACACATCTTAACATTTGAATAACTAGTACACCACATAATAATCTTTGTTTTGATAGATGGAAGTGGATGCTAACGAGCTCGAAATTATGAAATTGTTTCAAGAAAAGCTGCAAAATTGGATCACATCTGTGCCAAAAGCTCCACGGCATTTAGACTGATTTTTGTATCTGTATGATAAATCATCTTAGCCAACCGGTCAATTCCACCTGAGTTCCTCAACGGTACACACAGATTGAGAAAAGAGCACATCCTGGCAACCGAGCAAAGCTAGCCTTGACAAAGTCAATATGTTGGCTTTTAGAATAAGTTGTTGTAGTATTTCTGGCAGGGTAGTCCATCGCCATCAAACTGATAGCCGTGTAGGACGGGTTGGGGGGTCGGCTTATAATGAAGAGGTTTTTCGTGGGGCAGGGGTGGGGGTTGGGGAGGCAGTCTGCATTATTCCTTCTCCTTTCCTCTAGCTCTATCTCTCCTCTTTCCTTTCTGTTTCTGCCTCTCTCTGTTCTAGGGTTGCAGGCTGGGGGGGGGCCTGGATGGCGGGGGGCCGGGTAATCCCGGGGGTGTGCGGGAGGGCGGTGGTCCCAGGGGCATCTGGCCCATCGGGGGCAGCCTGGCCGGGGGGCTGCTCAGGTGCGGCGGCGTGGGCGTGCGGATCAGGGGGTGGTAGTCTGGCGGGGGAGGGGAGGGGCTGTGGATGGGCGTGTGGGGGGGCGGGGTCCTGGCGGTGGCGCCGGCGGCCTCATCCTTCACGCGGGTGAAGTTGATGCAGCGGCCCTTGAGGGAGAGAGAGAGAGAGGGGGGGGAGACGAGACACACAGGTTAACTGAATGCAGTTGACACGCGCGCGCACACACGCACACACATCTGAACAGAACACATGGACTAGGAGGCCTGTTTCTTCAGCGGACATCAGGATTATGATACAGTCGCTGCTGTCGGTCAGTTGGCCAGTCTTTCCGTCTGTCAGTCAATAGTCTGTCCATCTGTCTGTGCACCTCTCTGTCTGCATGCAGATTTTATCCCACCAGCATCAGACTTTCGGATCAACTAACCAACCAGTTCACTGTTCCCAGTCACTGTTCTGATCCTAAGCATTATACATCAAAAATAAGTTTATGTAAATGTCTGGAAACAGCAGGATGGGATACACATTCATGCGCATAAAAGGACACTATTATTTTGCACGCACACAAGCATATAGACACACACATGTCCCATTGCCAGAGACCATGCGAACAGGAAATGACAGAACCGTTATTTAGAACTCATTCTATTCATCCCCAACTAGTAAATCTGCCACAAAAAAACACAAGAACCATAATTGTGTCCACACAAATCCAGTCTGGCATTTCCAGACTAGAAAAGGGGGCATTTCTACAAGGCCTCTTCAGGGATCGAATTCCTCAAAAACATTTATCTTTACCCCATGGAAGGTCTTCCACTAAATATCTGTGGATAGTGAGTGAGATCCAATACGAACTTTGGAAGCCTGAGGGGGAAATGCCACATTGTGGTGTGTGTGTGTGTGTGTGTGTGTGTGTGTGTGTGTGTGTGTGTGTGTGTGTGTGTGCATTCACTAATAGCTAGATCCTCCCAAGGAATTCTTGGAAAAAAACAACCTTCACTTTCAGCCATCTGAGTTAAAAAGTAATGGTCTGACAAGTTCCAGTTTTACAGTAAATATAGTTGTGCAAGGTAGTTATTCAGATGGGATTGTATTTTAAATCCTTTAACGTGGAATGATGAAATCCACTTTATCTTTATTTTCTGTTGAGGATTCATAGGGTCACTTAGTTATGCTATAGGTTATGCTAATATATTCCCATTGCTCGTCGTATTAATGTTAGTTTATTTATTTTATAAATCTTGAATAATAGTGGATAAAAAAAACGGTATGTCTGACAGTTCTTCTGTATGGAATTTTTTTGCATTTAATGCTGACTAGACAGTGAAAAGTGTTTCAAAACCTGCCTGATTTGCAGATTGGGTCACAGGTGATTGCTAGCTTATTGGCTAAATATATTTGACAGGAGATTTTCCAGGACATTTTTGATGTAAAAATGTTTATGGCTAAAGGGCCCATATAGGAACAGACTACCTAATGATTCATTGTCACAAGCTAAGCATTAATAACTACTTTCCTGGGACATTGATATCACAGGCTTAGGTGTGGATAGGGTTAAAACTCTGTGCTGGGAAGCAGTTGCACAACAATGTGAGATGGGTTAGTTGGGCAAGAATTCGGACCTTAAAAATAGTGACACAGTCAAAACAAAAAGTTGGGAACCACTGCTTTGGGATGTTTCTACTCGGGTGGTAGGTGCAACACATTGTCACATCTCAACTTACCTTTAATCTTAAACTGTATTCCACTCAAGAAGACCACCTCAAGTACTGCAACATCACACAAGCAACCCTCTACCATGCTCTGTACTGGCAGAAATATATTGACCGTTGGAATTGCTAAAAGTCGTCTTTTAGGAGCATGTCAGTGTGCATGTGATGAAAGGGCTTGGCGGTGGATTCATGCCTTTGAACTTTCAGCTGGTCTCTATGTTCTGCTGCGTTCCCAAACCAAGGAAAGCCATACAGTGTGTATATAACTGACCTCTTCCACTGTCTACCGTCTGGCCAAGGTTGTAAAACCCTGGCTACGTCTGGCAGTGTGTGTGTGTGTGTGTGTGTGAGGTAGAGAGAGGCAGAGAACGGGTGTGGTTGCATGTCTGTGTGCGGGAGGTAGATAGTGTGTGGTCTTTGTGTGTGTGTGTGTGTGAGTGTGTGTGAGTGTGAGGTAGAGAGGGAGAGACAGTGTGCGTGTGCATGTGTATGTGCATGATTCTTAATGTGTATGGTTTGTGTGTGTGTGTGTGTGTGTGTGTGTGTGTGTGTGTGTGTGTGAGAGGTAGAGAGGGTGTGTGTGTAAATGAGTTACAGGGAAAGTGAGTGTGCATGTGCATGTGTATGTGTGTGTGTGTGAGATGTGGTCTGTCAGTGGAGACAGATCTGAAGGTTGTGGAGTCCTGCCTGGGATATGACCTCATATACTTAAGAGACACTAAACCATGTGTGGATGTGGACGAAAGAGAGACTAAGAGAATTACTGAGAGAGAGAGAGCGAGAGAGAGAGAGACAATGCAGTAAAGTAAAAATATGGGTGAGACCCCTGCTAACAAAGGCAAAATCGCGGAAGATGTACTTTGTCACTCCCAGACACGAAATTAGGGATAGGGAATATATTAAAGAAAAAATAAGTTAAATAACTAGAGAAAAGGGGACAGGCCACCCCCTGTTTAAGTGAATGTGAGCACCATAATGGAGTGTGAGTCTGGCGTTGAGCCTGTGAGTTGAATGATCTGGGCAGCAGGCGTGACATCAGAGCAGCCAGCCACCAGAGGTGTAAAGGATGAGGTTTTATGACGCATTCTCACATTAAACGACCAAATCTCTGGCTTCATATTGACACATATTTCCTGCTAATCATGACACTATGATAATGCGGTGTCCATGCTAGCAAGACACAAACCCTGAGAGGACTTTATCAAAATGAGTGTGTGTAAGGGAGGGATCGCAACAGTGTGTGTGTGTGTGTATTTGTGTGAGAATATGTGCGTGCTTGTGTGTATTCTTGCATCAATAACCCAGTCCAGCAAGATTGTACTCTCAAGTAGGCACACACAAACACACACACATGCAGACACACATACACAAACCTACACACAGGCACACACTTACACACATACACGTGAAGACACACATCACACACACACACCATGCTGTACTGTATTGGGTAAATCCCTTATACTAAGCAAACAGAGAGAAAGAGAGAGAGAGAGAGAGAGAGAGAGAGAGAGAGAGAGAGAGAGAGAGAGAGAGAGAGAGAGAGAGAGAGAGAGAGAGAGAGAGAGAGAGAGAGAGAGAGAGAGAGAGAGAGAGAGAGAGGTTAGTGAGTTTAAAGGAGAGAGGAGGAAGGGGGGGGGGGCTGGAAACCACATAATTCTGTAGTGGGGAAGGGTGGCTACAAAACCAATTTCAATAAAAACTCACAATGAAGTATTCTTTACTTTTGTTTGTTTTGTGGATTAAATCAAAAATGGCACATCTGTATAACCGTTATCAATGCTGGATACATACTGTGAAGTGTAACCCATTTCAGAACTCCTTCCGACAGTATGAAACATTCTCTACTTTTCATGCTAGTTTCCAATGGAAGCCGGCTCATGTATAAAGGAGGGGCTTCACAATGGACACCACTGTAGAGGGCTGATTGAAATGTGGGGTCAACGGGAGCAAGGGTCTCTGTCTGGGGGGAGGGGGGCTCTGTAATAGCCACTGAGGCTGTATTCATCGTGACCCTTTACTGTACGGTTTTACAGCCAGGGGGCTCCCTCAAAGCGTGCCATTCAGTCATCTCCATGGCAACCAACGACGAGTTGAAAAAACCAGACGGCAACAAATGACATCAGTGCAGCAGCACTTCAAGAAATTCCGGAAGATCCCGGAGGAATTGTCGTGAGCGATCAAAGCTGGGCCTGTGTCTGCATTTATTGATGTATGTTATTGGGGTCTGTGTGTGTATGTGCATGCGCGCACGTTCGTGCACGATTGGGATGCATATGGGCCTCTGTGTTACGATGTCTTTCCATTCATTATTCTCAGTGGCCATTTTTCCGAAAACCTAAAAGCTTGACTCAATACTTAGAAACAGATATCCTGGTTGCCTCAGGGATACACAAAGGCGACACTCAATATAGACAATGAATGTACACTTCGTTTTTTGTCCAATATCCCAAAACGTTTAAGTGGAATTCAGCAAGGGCAGCTGACCTTGGAACATTTTTCTATTGCCTTGTAACAAACCGCAGAAGAAGAAAAAAAACAAGTATGTGGGTGACAGCATCATTACAGACATTACTAAACGATCCAGGTGCTCGATCAGATAACTATAACAAGATGTGGTTCCCCTTAATCTCCCTTGGCATGGAGGTCTAGTTTAAGATGAAATCCCGTGAATCATCTGGTTGTGTCTTTGTTTTGCAACATGACCTAGCGGATGATTCATTCGAAGGTGCCAAGAAAACATGAGTTTTAAACTGTGGAATTCCAATAAAAAAGTGGCTGTTTTCTGCAAATCAGGCATGGTTTTAATGAGCTGCCCATGGGGGTGGGGTGGGGGGGGGGGGGTTCTGTTAGGAAGAACAATAGGAGAGGTGGAGATAAAAAAACAACATGGAGTATGGGGGTGTAGTGAGAGGTAAAGCAAGAATACAATAATTAATTATATCTCATGGAAACTCAACAGAGCACTGAGTGAGATTGAAATTCTTTTTTTACACCATGTTACTAATTATTCAATTTCCGAAAATACTGACTCGGTGTGAAGTGGGCTTTTGCTATTCTCTCCACTGTGTGTTTCATATGCCATGCTAAATAAACACATCAGCAATGAATGATTAGAATCGCCAGGGCCGGATTATTGGAATCTACCCTGATCAAGTGATTCCAACGCTAGCTAACTAATACTGGATATAACACGTTCTTGTTTGACTCAAGGTTAAGCCTATGATGATAGGCAAGATAAATCATAGCATTTATCGCAGTTCAAACGTGCTCACAGGTTGAACACACTTGCTAGAGCGCACTTCCTTAAACATGTTTCTTGTTTAGCACAGACACAGGAAAACAGCTTTCAATGGCAGATGCGGTTGCGAATGATGTGGCTCCACACACATCCACATACACTTATGTGTGGATTAGGGCCAAGTGTCTGCTTTCTATCCAGTTTATAGTCTCTAATCTGGGGCAGGAGCGGGGCGCCTGGCTGGCAGTTGGTAATGGCCCAACCAAGGTGTGCAAGAGAGAGAGAGAAGGAGAGAGAGAGTGAGGGAGAGAGAGTGACTGAGACGGAAAACAAGAGGGAGAGAGCAAACGAGCCAACTAAGGTGTGTGATAGACGAACAGAGCCAAACAAGTTATACGAGAGATGAGGGGATGGAAAGAAATACAGCAAAAGAGAGAGGGAGGGAGAGAAAGAGAGAGAGAGAGAAAAACTGGTTGAGGAATATACATATCAATCAGTCCATGCAAAGTAATTGTCACATTGGGATTGATGGACAGAAAAGAAAAGTCAGAGAGGAAGTAGTCAGTCTGAACAGAAACCACAGGGGACCTCCCTGTAATTTCTGTTGATAAAGGAAAGAATTTAGCCTAAGAGGGTGAAGAGCAGGGAGAAGGTAAACTGTGAAATAATGGAGTGTGTCCCGGCATTGCCCTTATAGCCACTTCCAGAAAACTGCACCAGAAACATAACACAACACTAGGAAGAGGAGGGGGAGGAGAGCTAGGAAGTGAACCATTGGAGATGCAACATGGAGCACATCCCTGGAGACAAACTTCCAGGGAGTGACTACGATGCCAAGGAAAGCAGAGCAGAAGCCATGTTTCTTTACCTTCCCCCCCCCTCCCATGGTGCAGTGCAGTGCTACTTTGTAGTTTTGAAGGCGGTACTTACATGATCTCCAGGTTGAGGTCTCATCAGAGACACCTGGTCATAACCACGGCGAAACAGAGCCCAGATAGCGTCCAGTTTACCCTGCAGAGGAACAGGACAGGCAGTGACTGTTTTGTCCAATCACCAGCTGCGTTTGGATATTTATGCTTATATTATTGCTTCACTCATGAAAATCGAAGTATGAATGTTTTTTTCCACTGAACTGAAGTTTTTTTGTTTAAGAGATAAATGATGAATAACCTAGCTTAACTTAAAAAAAAAATGGGAAAGCCACATCTGGTTCCAATTGGGAGAGGGCTCTCCAGCCAAAGAGAAGTGTCAACATTGTTCATTCAGTCGATCAGCTGGAGTTCTGTTTTCTTATCGCAATGGGTTTGTACTGTAGTTTCCTGTTCTATGTTTCTATACCGATGTGAGCTTGTTTCCATTTCCTGTTGTGTATTTTATAACTTCTACGATCAGGATAGTGCAGGAGGCTAGGGTGTTCCACTCCCAGCTGGAAGCGACTGGGTTCGATTCCCGATGTCTGCAGCATAGCTGTACGGACACCCCTTTCCCTGCTCCTTACTGTATGTGAAGTCGGTGTGAGTCTCTTTCGGTGATAGCATGTGCTAAATATGAAACAAATACATTTATCTATATGATTTGGGGTTGTGAGTGTGTTTTTATTTACCTGTATGGGTGTGTACCATTTCCTGTCCTGGGGGGCCTTCCTGTTGTGAGATTTCTTTGGTTTGGGCTCAAAGGGCTCGTACTCTTGGTCGGGCATTTTGACCACGGCGTTCTTGGGTTTCTCCAGTTTGGCGCCCTCTTCGGTCGATCCCTTCCCCCCCCAGCGTACCTGCGATCATCAAACACCGCGTAATGCTTTCCAAAACCACTTCCCGTGCTTACTGGTAGTACTTCCATTCATGATTCACGTTACTTTAGTGATCGACTGAAGCCCTTGTAAATCACATGATTAGTATGATAAACGTATGAAGATGATCATTTATTAAGATTTGTTTTGTTTTGGACAACGCTGGTCAAACACACTTGCTAGCCTGCATGACACTAAATCGGGCCTATCGGTCCATCAGGTCTGTCTTTCGATTCTCACCTCCATTCTCTTGATACCCCCGACCCCCCTGCCTCCGTAGTATGAAGCATCCACGGTAGGCCACTTCTTCTTGGGGAGACCGTCCTCGTCGTCCGACTCCTGGTAAAACACAGACCGCTCCGTTCAGGATGAGCCCCCTAGTAGATACTGTAGTTCATGTCAACAACGTAGCACATCATAACGGTCGCCACTACGATAATAACGATGAGATTCTGCGTTTACATCTCACTTATGCTGCTCGTAATATGAACAGATGTTTTATTATGTTGAAACCCAGTCGAATAATTCTGCTGCTGAAACAGCCACATTTCCCATTTGGGAGTAATAATGTTGGTTTATCCTTTCTTATCTGCTCATAGTGTAATCATAACAAAGCTCTTGCACTGTGCGACTGTTGCCTTTCTGTATGTATGTATGTATGTATGTATGTATGTATGTGTGTGTGCGTGCGTGCGTGCGTGCGTGCGTGCGTGTATGTATGTATGTGTGTGTGTGTATGTATGTGTGTGTGAATGTGCAGCATTGCAGTTTTCAGAAGTCATAATCTATCCAAAACTTCGTTCGTGACGTTCGACAAAATAGAACAGATGCTTTGAATAGATTTGTGGCGGTTAGATCAGAGAGTACATAAAATCACTTTCAGCCCACTGATGAATATCTGTCAATGTGAAGTGCTTTGTCACTCGATGGAAAAATAATGAAAACCTTCCACAGGATCTTTACATACCTAAGATAATAAGACAGCTTTTCACTCCAGAAATGGATTCAGCCGTGTATATTTCCACCATTTATCATGGGATCAGAGCTTGAACACACATGTGCCAGCACGTTCTGGCGAAACCTCAACCACTGACCCAGACTGATACAGGGGTTCATTGGGTTCATATATATAATATTCTGATTTTACTTACTGTATATGTGTGCCAAGTGTACACTGTATGTGGTTTTTGAGAGAGACAAGATGAGAGAGATAGAGTACATCTAGTCTGAGAGTTTCTTTCTCTCTCTCTGACTCTCTATCTCTCTCAGACTACACATATATGTAGTGGATCTAGTTATATAAATCTGAGTGAGAGAGAAAGAATGAGAAAAACTATAATACTATATATATATATATATGTATATTTATATATACACAGCGAAGTCAACTTCATCAATTATCATCTTTCGCCTAATCTCTGTATTTTCCAGTGAACTGCTGCACTGCGAGCGCTGTGACTGTTTCACTGCTTTAAGCATCGGGTTTGCCCCGCTGTGGTGGGCTGTAGGATACCCTCCTGGGTGAAGGCTGTGTGTTTGTTTGTGCGAGAGTGTGTGCGCCCATCAGTTTTATATGTGTGGAGTTGTGTGTCTATGTTATTGGACGTTTGTGTTTTTGGCTGGGTGCCTATCTGTTTATGCCTGTTTGTACGTATTTTTGTGTTGGGTGAGTGTTTGTGTGTCTGTATATGCCTGTGCATACATATATTGTGTATGTGTATGTGTATCTTGTCTACATGTGTGTGCATGTATATGTGTTGTGCGTGCGTGTGTGTATGTGTGTGTGAGTGTGTGCATGTGTGCGTGCGTGTGTGTGAGTTTGTGTTGGTGTGTGTGTGTGTGTACTTACAGGCTCCGGGGGAGGAGGGGGTGGCGGTTCCTTGATCACCTGGGACGGGAGAAAGAAGATGAGACACTTTTAAATCAGAACCGGTATGCTCCATGACACATATGTAGTTAGGCCATCACTACTGGGCCAACATCACTTCCCATGGATTGTTACAGTTATTACTATTGGTTAAAGGTTGGGATTCAATGTGGACCATCCAAGAGTTTCAAGAGTGACATTTCTTTTTAAATGTAGCTGCCTTAGTTTCTAATATAATCAAGAAAATCTTCTTAGGCCTTGCTCAAAGACATTTTAACACAATTGTTCGGGTTAGGGTTGTAAATGGGGCAGCTGTCAGGTGATAGTGTATTGTTATTAGTGGCAGTGAATTGTCATTGGGGATAGTGAGTTGTTAATCGTGATAGTGTTATGGTGACAATGGTCATCAGTTGATATGGTGATCGGCTGTTGTCATTGGCGATAATGTGTTATCATTAGTGAAAGTGTCTTGTCATGGTGACCACGTGTTGTCATTAGCGATAGTGCGTTATATCATTGGTGACAGTGTGTTGTCATGGTGACTGTGCGTTGTTTCCGTGACCCACCACAGTGCAGCAGAGCGGCCAGAACCACCACATGAAGAGCATGGCCAGCAGCAGGAACAACACCAGCAGGGTGATCAGCAGAATGGTGCCGTCAAACTACAAACCCACCCACACACACACACACGTGCACCCACACACACACATGCACACGCACACACAAACACACACACACACACGTGCGCACACACACACACACACACACCCGTGCACAAACACACACACACATACATGCACACATAAATAAACAAATCATAAACACAATAGTCTCATTAGTATAGTACTAATTGTGTTACATGTTGAAGCCCAACTATGAACTTGTGTTGTTTCCATAGAACTGGGACGTATCCATGGCCTGGCATATATAATGTATACTTGGCCTTTCTTTAAAGCTTGCAGTATACTCACTCATGCAAACAGAACTGTAGTGTAAAACACACAAATATCTCAGTTGTTTTAGATTCAAAAAGTGTGCTTATTCAAAATTAGTAAAATCTGGAAAATATGTTTTCTATTACAGACCGCAAACTGTAGATCACATCTTGTTAAAGTTTTCCACTATCAAACTTTTAAATACTTTTTTTAAGAGTTTTGTGTGTAATTTATGAATCAGTATGTATCGTTTCTGCTCATAGGTGTTTTAGTTTAACTAATTAAATTGGAAATGGAGAATTTATTGGTTGATTCGATCATAGTTTAGACAGCCAAACAAATAGGTTATGGTCTTGCGACATTCTAGTTAACGTACCATTTGCACGAGAAAGAAAGCAAAGACTAAGAAACGTGTAAGTCATATTTTGTTTACACAAAAACATTCAGTATCTTCTGAAAAAAGTATTGTACCACTGTATTGATAGAGACCATAGAACTGTAAACCCTCAAATCTCTATGGAGTGAATTCTTGGAGCTATCAACATTGCTGTTGGATTCCATGAACACACGTTGCTAATTGTTTAAGCGTGTCTAATTGGGCGTTTTATATCCCAAATTCACCATAAAATGGACCCAATCTCGGGATATGATGTCATATTGGGAGTGGGGTGTCTATTCAAAGGGAGGGAGTGGTGGTTGGGTGAGTGTGGTGGTGGCAGTGTGTGTGTGTGTGTGTGTGTGTGTGGGGGGGGGGGGGGGGGGGGGTGAGGATGAGGTTGAATGTATATTTAAATGTATTGTTACTTCATCAAGCATGAGACTCTCTCAGAGAAAACATGTGGTCCAGGAGGATTGGAAGAGGAGAATGGACTGATTTCACTTGGGTTTTTTCTATGCAATTCGGTCCAAGATCAATATCTCAAAACGTATCTCTTTCTCATAATTCAAATAGATTAAGCTATTTTACTATTATGCTATTATGAAAACCTTGTATTCCTAAAGTGACATTGAATGAAGCAAAGTTTGTGGACAGAAGAGTTTACGTGGAGAAAAAACAACAACCTGAAGTCTTGAACTTGGACTTGACTTGGAACAGGAGGGATCAACAGATGAAGCCGACAGTGTGCGCAAGTATGAGGACTTTACATTACATGACATTAGCATAGCGTATACTTACACACTCTGTAGTGGTGACGTGCACATTACTGGTGATGAAAGACAGACCGTCGTTCATGCTGACTTGCAGATATATCACCCTGGGAGAAAACCACAGCAAACACACAGGAAAACTGTGTCAGGGCAGGACAGTGGTTGGGGTGGTCGACTTCCAGCAGAAAAGGTACTGGGTTCGATCCCCAATGTCTGCAGCCTAACCTGTAAGCATCCTTGGGCAAGATGCCCTAACCTGCCCCTTAATGAGTGTCCCTGAAATCCCTCTTTGCTAAATGAACGGTAAACACAAATACAATCTGAACACAAACAGTACTCAGAGGAGACTGTTGTGTGAGAGCCCCAAACAAGCCTGTGTATGGCTGATTATGTTTAATTATCTGTCTGACAGGGACTGAGCCTGCATCTGATACGCCATGCTGTACACAACAAACTATACAGTGTTCACAGGGACATGCAACCTGCTCAACACAAACAACTGAATCTGCTTACTCGGGAGGACTGAATAACACTGAAAATGAAATCCCCAACAACCTTGAGACAGGGTCATCACACAAGTCTGTGTGATGACACAGTGAAAATCACTGTTGAAAATATAAACTAAATGGTATATTTTGTTTATAATTTGTAACAGTCAGAATTTGTGTGAAAGACCCTGAGACTGGGTCTTTCAAACAAATTCTGACAAAATGGTACATTTGGGAACAGAACAGATCGGGGCTAATCATCCCACACATCGAAAGGAAACATCGCATTTTGTGTCTATCAACATGGACAAAAACTTGTTTTACACTGTTATAACATAATCCTGCTCGGCCAGATTCAAAACATCAGGAAGGGCCAGTGTAGGAGTGGAAACATTTCTGGGAATAGGACTGTGATCTTGGTGACCCCAGTAAAACACCCACGCATGTATGCACGCAGATATGCACACACACACACACACACACACACACACACACACACACACACACACACACACACACACACAAGAAGGGGCCTTAACTCAGAGATGAAAGCTTTTTAGAGCGATAAGCTGTTTCTGCTCTGTCTCTGACCTGCCTATAGAGAGAGGTGTGTGTGAGTGTGTGTGTGTGTGTTATCGTGTACATGTTGAATGGTGCCAGAAGACATAGGGGAGGCAGCCAGTTTGACTAAGAGAAGAGGGACTAAGGCGCCGATCACACAGAACAGCATTCTTTTAAATGCCCACCCTTTATTTTCCTTTGGTACAGCCAGTGCAGAGCTTGTTTATTGTGAGACTGAAAGAGAGAGACAAAGTCAGACAGAGAGACAGAGAGAAAGAGACAGAGAGATATAGAGAGATATATATAGAGAGAGATTGAGAAAGGAGAGAGACATAGAGACAGAAAGAGAGAGAGAGAGAGAGAGAGAGAGAGAGTAAGAGAGCGAGAGAGAGCGAGCGAGAGGGAAGGAGCGAGACAGAGCGAGAGAGAGAGAGACAGAGATGGAGAGAGAGGCTAAGTAGGTTAAGTTCATGATGAGCAGCATACCTCATTGACAACAACCAGCTGGGGACTGGGGGTTTTAAACTTCAAAACAGTCTGGGCTGTGTGTGTTTGTGTGTGTGTGTGTGTGTGTGTATGTGTGTGTGTGTGAGCGACCCCTGTTCACGTGGCTGATTGGCTCTTATCAATCGCGACGGGTCCTTCCCTGATTTGTCACGCCCCTATCACGTGACTCTTTCCCGGAAGAAAACAAAAAACATCACCCATGACTTACTTTCATCCAACAGCTGCTTCCTGTTTACCCCGGCACGCGCATGCCCAGTGTACGCGAATGGTGCCAGACGTGTAGTATAGACTGGGATTATTTCTGAAACGGCGCTAAAACATGTGTGCACGTACTCCCGGTTGCGTGCTAGCAAAAGTGTGTGTGTGTGTGTGTGTGTGTGTATGGGTTTAAATGGACTATGCCCATTTCCTCTGGTAAGAGGATACCTGCAGCATGCGTGTTGTTGCATGCGTGTAACATGTGAAGGCCGTTAAGTGGAGTTCATCTGGCGATAAATGATCCCTGATTAGAAAAAGATGGCCGAGGAGATGGAGAGAGGGGGAGAAACACATAGAGAGACAGGGGAGAGAGAGGGAAAATAACACAGCAGCAGAGAGAGAGAGAGAGAGAAGAAAGAGATAAACACAAAGATGGGCAGAGAAAGGGAGAGAAAGAGAATATGAGGGGGAGAAAGAGAGGGATAAGGAATAAAATAGCACAGCAGATTAGAGAGACAAAGTAAGAGAGAGAACGAGACGGAGAGAGACAGAGGGGGGGGGGGGGTCTGTACTGATTAGAGAGCGAGATGACGTTGGTCAGTTAAGGATGGCAGGCGATGAAGGAGTTAGACGACCAGATGAAAGAGTCAACACACACACCCACACCCACATGCACGCACGCACACACACACACACACACACACACACGCTGGGCCAAACCAGTGTGGCTGCCGTGAGTCTTTGATCACAGCACTAGACAGAGAGCAAAGAGATGGGGGGGGGGGGATAACTGTTTGTGTGTGTGTGTGTGTATGCATGTGTGCTTGTGTATACACACATGATGAATGTATTAATGTGTGTGGTGTGTGTGTGTGTGTGTGTTTTTTTTGTCTGTGTGAGTCAGAGACTGGGAGTTGGAGAGTGCTGGAAAAGGGTGGGGTGGGAGGGGGGGTTTGAGGTAGGGGAGCGTAGGTTCGGCTTGATCTCCCAGAGATCAAAGCACAAGATGGTTGGAGGTGGAGGATATGGAGAGATAGGCAGTGTGCTGTGTGGGGGCAGGGATATGAGGCGAGACATGGGGGGGGGGTTTGAGACGCGGTGCATTAAGGGAAATCCGTTTCAGGGCGAGTCAAGTCGAGGCTTATCTGCACGGATCACAACGATACCCAAAAAGGAAGAAAAAGTAGAGAAAGAGAGAGAGAGATGTACTTCAGAGGAAAAGCACATAATGTACCCCTGTTTTATGACCCTGGTCGTAACCTTGACGATGAGTTTAGGCATACTCCGAGGTCGGCAGCCCTGGCTGGTGAAATATTTACTGTGTACTTTAAACCTCTCTCGTCCTCGCTCTCTCTCTCTCACTAACTCCTTTCTCTCTCTCTCTCTTTGTCTCCTGTCGGCTGTCAGTAGTGTTTATATTCACTCAAATTGAATTTAAAAATCAGGAACGGCAAATTGAAAAGGGACAACGTGGAGGGGATTGAATTGCTGGACTAGCTTTAAAGTGATTCTGCGATCAGTTTGCACAGAAGTTCTCTCTCTCTCTCTCTCTCTCTCTCTCTCTCTCTCTTATTCCATCTCTCTGCCTTTCTCTCCCATTTCTAAAGACTGGCATGAAGCTAGGGCTGGTCAATATGGAAGAATGACTTTTACTATATATCTATTATTATCGACTGAACATATGGTATTTTAAGGTACAGTATCAGACATACAATAACTACATTTCGTGATCTATAAAAATGCAAGAATCGTAACACTCTCTCGAGCGTGTACATCAACATCAACAGCTGGCCAGACGGAGCTCAACACATCCGCACACACCGTGGCGTTATACTAAAAGTGTCAGAGAAACGAAACCCTCTCTCGCACTCGGACATCAAAATCAACCGCTGCCCAGACGGAGCTCCACACATCCACACACACCTCGCCGCCGGTGTCCCCTAGTCGTGACGTCGAAGAGAAAACTTTTTTTTTTTTTATAACTTTTGGGGTATTGCAATCAGTATCTGTATCTTATGACTCTTCTTCATGCTTCATGACACAATTTGAAGGCGATAACAGCCATTGTCTTTCACATGAAAAATCTAAATTGAACAGGGTAAACAAAGGTACTCTCCAAGAGAATCCAAAGCCAAGCACCCGCATACTTACTTCCCAATTTCACTGATGACAGGAGCGGGACACAGTAGGAAGGTGTCCGCCACCCTTGCTGGTTTCTCATCTGGAGGAGGGCGGGGGGTGGGGGAGTGGTGAACAAACATCTGGATGAATAACCATTCCTTACAAATTCACTCCTTATGGCGCCTTTACACGGCATGGTACACATTGTACCCAGTACCCATGTGTATCTGTTTCTACTGCAAAACAGACCCTGAAGGTAGAAGTGGTCTGTGAGAAGTTACCTGTGCAACTAGTTTAGTATACTTTAAATAGTATATTTTAAATCTTTTCACATTATTGTAGATTGTCCTACTACATGCTTTATTCGCTAACAATTTCTAACAATATAGATGAACCAATCAGTGGTCTGGCCGTATCGTTTGCTCCACCCCTGCAGTGTGGTTGGTAAACATTTTACCTTTAAGACTTGTAGCAAAAATCCTGTACGGCTATTACAGTATGGTACACTTGACAGTTGAAACACGGTTATATTCAGTTCTACCTTTATCACCTGACATGACAACAAGGTTTAGATGTTCATTTGGGAACATGTTGGGAACTGTGTCACCAAGTTTCGAATGTGTGTGAAGAACATCCATTCTGGATTTGTGAGGACATTTCGGCAGTCCCCAGTGTGTCCAGAATGTGTGTTTATTGCGGTACACAGTAAGCTCATGATGTACTTACTTATAGTAATGGTGTCATTGACTTTGAAGCTGCAGAGCACCTGGTCGATATTTCGCGCATGGAGAAAGCCGTTGCCTCTCACCACGACTTGAAATGATTCTGATGATGAAATTTTTTACATTGTAAAGTTATAATAACAATAATATCCAGTGAGACTTAATGTCAGAAGAAAAACAAGTGATATTCAAGTAACCTTTGAACAAGACACTTGATACTCAATTACTTTGTGACCACTCAAAACCGTAAAAGTTAAATACTGTGTTTTTTAATTCGCTAGACTATGACTTCAATCATTGCAAAGTCACACATTAAAAAGGCACCATAGCAACTCACATCCAGTTTACAGATTTACAGTGATGGGACTCTAACTGCGAGGGCTGGGAGGAACGTAAGACTATATGTGATGCGTGTGGGATGTCTTCAACAGAAAGGGCCCGGGGGATCCCACTCTTCAACAAACAATCTGCAATAGCAGATGTGTGCTTCCCACAGATGTGGTTGGAATTAGGTCAAAATAAGACGTATTTTGGTGAAATATTGGCTGTTTAATCTGCGCTTTTATTATTCCACCAACTCTTTAACATTCTGAATTCAAAACAATTAATGTCCCCTCCTTATTATCTTTTCCCTCCTAGATGTCAATAAAGCTGTTATTCACTGGTATTTTCCAAACTACAGGAAACTTCTGAACTGCAAAAGAAACTCTAGAACATTGACAGTGTTCAAATGAGGTTGCGTAACACGATATTCCACAGCTCTATCCACTCTTTTAGTTTTTCTATGTCAAAGAAGAAAAAACGTGGATCACTGATCAGGGCCCTAAAGCCTTTCAATACCAATACTCTTTCCTGGGAAGCAGAGCTCAGAACTATTTCTGATTAGAAGACCTATGAAAGACCTAGCAACCTAATCGTGGTAACCAGACAAGTTAAATATGATGAGGAAGATATGCCCTAAATTTGACCTTAAATTCCATAGTCATATACTACAATGTAGTGACCCTCAGTTGGATTAGTCTTCTGAACTCATAATTCATAACTCTAGCAATCAGAGAGTTACACCCACTATGTGTGTATGTACCTGCATCATGTGTGTATGTGCATGCTTGTTTGAAATGCGTCTTTGTACGGCTGTGTTGTACTGATGGGATTTCTATCTTTCTATTTCTATCCGTGGTTCCTACTCACCTCCTGCACACACGCTGGACGGCTCAGCCGCCAAAATCTCAATGCAGGACTTCTTAATGATCTAGAGGAGCGAGAAAGAGCGAGAGAGAGATAGGGAGGAAAGGGATGGAAGAGTGGAGAGATAAGCAGACTGAATTCCACTGGGATTACTCTGACAGTATCCTTTTTTCAATTAAAGTAATGCAATAGCTGTATCTTTGAATCAAGAACATTTATTATTCCTGTTAATTCCTGGTAACTATACTTAATCCTTTTTTTGTATGTAAAAGTTTGTATAAAGTGTAAGTGAACCACCTATTTCAGCTTGAATTCTAACACTATGAGATAAAATAAAGTATTTTTGGCTAAGAGTCCTAGGAAGGAGGGGGCTGGGTTATCCCCATGGTTACGACCCACGCCACCTTTGTGATACTTTTTTATAACCATTACAATGAGTGATGTTGTATATGAAATGCGCTACACACCATGGTGTTATACTATAAGTGTCAGAGAAGCTTAACTCTCTCTCGGACTCTGCCAACAACCGCTGCCCAGACGGAGCTCCATACATCCACACACACCTCGCCGCCGGTGTCCCGTCGTAGAGTATACTAAAAGGCACTTCGACGTCACGTATAGAACGCCACTTGTGTTTGGGGCAGAGTTCAACGTTCACAAACTGGTTGGCAGACTCGCAAAAACATAGGATTGAACTTTAAGACATATGACCGATTTTGGGTTCATGCCCCTTTAAACTATCTAACATGTGTGTGGGTGGGTGTATTCCGAAAAATAACTAAAACAAAAATATATCCTTCTAACTCTACGTTTGAATCCTTGAATCCTTCATCGTCCTTTTTCGGCTCTCATTATTACAAATGCGCCTGTCTGCTTTACTGCTCATGCTCATGAGTGAATTCTCCATTTGTGCTCTTTGACATTACAGTAAATAGTACTAATAGTATGGAGACATAACACAACTCCATAAACGTCTACCGCAAAACATTCATAACTGCCACTGAGATTCAAGTTCTCTCCAAAAGGGGGAGGAGGGGAAAATGTTTGGAAAAAATTATCTTTGTCAGTAGCCATAACAGCAAAAGAAACGAGTGTCTCTGGTAAAGTTATAAGCATTTGTAAAATAGGAATAAGAGATGTACTGTGCGCCACAGTGTAACCTTAAATTCTATAGACGTTGTCGCTCACCTTTTGTAATGCACTACAGATGAGGTGGTTTAAACATAGGCAGAGGGACTTCTAAAATGGCTACATACTCAGTGCATATTCTTTTTCTTTTGTGTTTGGTTTATTTACCGAGTCGATGACCCCTCGGAGGGCTTGGAAGCCTCCCAACACAGGAAACACATGCTCGATTGTGTCTGCAATGGTGGCCAGCTAGGAGCGAGAGATGTAGAGAGAGAGAGAGAGAGAGAGAGAGAGAGAGAGAGAGAGAGAGAGAGAGAGAGAGAGAGAGAGAGAGAGAGAGAGAGAGAGAGAGAGAGAGAGAGAGAGAGAGAGAGAGAGAGAGAGAGAGAGGAGTTGGCGGAGAGAAAGAAGGTATGTAGAGCAGAAAAAATAAGAGACAGTGAATCATAAGATATGATTAGAGGAAGCGTATGCTTACTCTTACAACCATGCAAATATACAACCATAATCTATTATCAGTAATACCACTATTAACTCGTGAAGACATAAAGTTACACACAAATTTAATTCAGAAAATCAGGTCCCGATGCAATTCTAAAAAATTACAGAAACATGTATGTCGATATATGATTGTGTGTGTGTGTGTGTGTGTTTGTGTGTGTGTGTGTGCGTGCGTGTGTCGACTTGGTGAGAACAACCCGTAATGACCTCCACATTATGCTAAATAATATAATAGGTGCATTTACAGTCAATGCAACAGCCAAAGAGTTCATTATCACAGGAGGAGTCATTCTAGTTGAGTCATTACAGAGGTCAGAATCCAGGTTAAATATGAAACGCAGGAAGCTGAAACATCCTGGTCATTTTCGAGGTAATGGTTTGAATATTACAGAAATTATAGACATAGTCTCAGACCAATCTGGGAGATAGGCAGCCAAACCGAACCAAGAGGCCCCGTAGAAAAATGGAATACATTTTTTCTTGGAATTGGCTTGGTAGTTCAGGAAGTGTTTAAATTATACGTTAGAATAAACTGCAAGTGGTGAGAACGTACATGCGGTAACATGATGCGCATTCGATCGATGCATAAACCATCTTGCGTATCTGTCTTGTCGATTAAAATGTGGTCGTCCTGCTTGCAGTGTTTTGTACATGTAGTTCTTCTTGTAAAGCCTGAAGCTAAGTGTGCCGTTAGCGTGTAGAGCGTATTTATTCACATACACACACTAGGAGGTTGGGGTGCCATGGTGTGGACATTAGGCAGTGATGACAGCCCTCTGCATGTGGACACGATTTCACTAGATAGTATTGACCTCAGTTCTAAACTTGACTTTTCAAACCTATGGCATTTATTCCAAAGTATCAGGAACATTTACATATACATTTAGGGTATTTAGCAGACGCTTTTATCTAAAGCAACTTACAAGAAGTACATTTGTCAGAAGAAAGAGAAACAACAATATATCGCTGTCGGTACAGTAAGGATGTTCATAGAACAAGTGCCAAGCACTTACAATTGCAGGAAGCCACTTTTTAAAAGAGCAGCAGTAAAGTTACATTGTTCAGATTGTACAAGCCAAACGATTGAACTTTCCCGTCATTTATCTTACCGCCATTTAACTTACCGCCGTTAATTGGTGGTTTGTGCAAATTAAAATCCTTCTACTTCAAATAGATAGTTCAGCTATTTCCAATAAAATATATGTTACACTTTGATGACTTTGTTGTGGAAAGGATGGGACTCAATGTATAGAACATTAATTGAATTCAATGATCATTTGGCTTACCTGAGTCTCGTTAAATTCTTTCACTCCAACACAGTAAACAATAGCACCAAGAGATCTGGCCCTCTCCGCCTGTTTGTAAAAAAATGTGCACATTCTTGATCTTTATGGCATCAAAACAGTATTGTTGGTAGATGTAACACAGTGGATACAGTAGAAGAGTTAGTACAGTAGACGACAGTAGTACAGGAGTAGAGAGTTAGCAGACTGTAAAGAATAAACAGTTAGTACACTAGAGTTAGTATGGAGTTAGTAGCAGAAAGTAAGATGGTTAGTCCAGTAGAAGATTGTAGAGTTAGAACAGTAGTAGAACAGCAGAAGAGAGTACAGTAGTATATAGTAGAGTTAGAACCGTAGTAGAGAGTACAGTAGTATATAGTAGAGTTAGAACAGTATAGATAATAAAGTTAGAACAGTATAGATAATAAAGTTAGAACAGTCATAGAGTACAGTAGTATATAAGAATTAGAACAGTAGTAGAGAGTACAGTAGTAGATAGTATAGATAGTAGAGTTAGAACCGTAGTAGAGAGTACAGTAGTATATAGTAGAGTTAGAACAGTATAGATAATAAAGTTAGAACAGTATAGATAATAAAGTTAGAACAGTCATAGAGTACAGTAGTATATAAGAGTTAGAACAGTAGTAGAGAGTACAGTAGTAGATAGTATAGATAGTAGAGTTAGAACAGTAGTAGAGAGTACAGTAGTTTATAGTAGAGTTAGAACAGTATAGATAATAGAGTTAGAGCAGTAGTAGAGAGTACAGTAGTAGACGGTAGAGAGTGAGTACATTAGTAGAGAGTACAATAGATAATAGAGAGTTAGTACAGTAGATTTAGTAGATAGGTAGTATTAGAGAGTAAATACAGAGCTGATATATATTCGGTCATCAATCCTTACCTCCTGCTGAGCATCGCTGAGCTGATGTTCGTGTAGCTCCCCATCTGTCAGTGCGATTATAACACTTGCCGTCCCTTTGGAAAAAATGCCACACATTAAAAAGGGAAATATCATTAATCGTTGTAGTTCTATGTGTGTGTGTGTGTATTTGTCGATGAGTCTTTCAGAGCACTTACCTAAGTTCTCATGGTATATCTGCATGTTTGCCTTGAAGTGAGAAGATAATGATACAGTCAGAAACCATTTGAGACAGTCAAGACCTAATTAGGCTGTCTTAATTAACTTAATCAAAATTAAGTTAAGTTAAGGAATAATTGCTAAATATTCCAAGTCACCAAGTGTCTATTTTTATTAGTGGTAGCCAAGTAATATTAGTAGAAATCTAGTAGGTCAATAAAGTTGTGAGGTGTATAACATAACAAGAAGATACAAGCAGCCTCCAGCCCTAGCTAGTAGATAGTTCCATATGTTCTCCACCCAAACCTACCAGCTGCAGACCCTTGTCCATGCAGGTGTCTCCACCCGGGATCTCATTATGCAGGGCATTCAGCCCCTTTCTGATCTCCGCCCTGATGGAGGAGGCGAGCACAGGAATCATTTTTAGTCATAGTATTGTTATTAATCTGATATGAATTCCTATTGAAGTCATTTAGTTTGTGAGCCTTTGGGGACACGCTCGCCTGGGAACCAGATAAATCTGCGAGCTCATGTTATATTTGTTCTGGCATATGCGTCTGGCCCCCCTCCCGTTCAGACAGATTTCCAGCAGACCTGGCCCGGGTCGGGCCAATCGCAACCATTGATCTAATATGGGGCAGGTTTAATACGATGACTGAACAGAGAAGCGCCATATGGGAGCACCGCTGAGGCATTTTCATTAACAACCAAGATTGGCTGCCGCTGAAGTGTCACAAGTTCCGCTGCTCTGATTGGTTGTCGGTCTATCCGATTGCGTCCAGAGGCATTTTTGTCTACGGCCATTGATAACGCCTCTTGGAAATCGAAAATAAACGGAGAGGTTCCAGACTAATACGTATTTGCGAATTGGTCTGGCGATGACAGGCTAGGGACACAAACACAACTATTGAAAATGGGTGGGCTTTTCTAGAATGCTTTATGTAGAATTAGAAATCACAAATTTTGATCATTTCTAGGTAGAATTGTCATCTTTATTAGCATAACCAAATGGCTATCTTAGGAACAGTGGGTTTTATTGGTCATGATATGTTCTGTAATGACATGAATTGTGACAACATGAACCTGTTCTCGGTCAGCTTCATGATGGTTACCGCATTGGAGGAGAAGGTGATGAAGGACATCCTCAGCATGGGGCTGTAGTCAGAAAACAAACCCAAAAATGTAGAAAGAAATAAACAGCCGACAATTAAATCACATTCAAAAGGGGGATGGTGGTGTTTTTCTCCTGATGTCGCCTGTTGCTTACAGGACACGCTGACACCTGGAACACCACTAAACACAGATGTGATCCAGCGGAAAACAGCACAAAAACATTTTCATTTCCAACCAAGTTAAAGGATGAAACAATGCTGTATTTTTGGACCTATCTTGTGATTTATCTTTCCCTTACGCTCTTCCTTATCCCGCTCTCTCTGTGAGCATGTCTGCATGTGTGTGTGTGGTTATGAGTTTGTGTATGTATGAGTGCATGCAAATACATTTTCAACAAAAGCACTCGCACAAGCAGGCACCCTGAGAAAAACAAGCATGTGTCAGTCTGCATATGTTCGTGTGCGGATGCTTTCTAAATAAATGTCAAAACGGAGCGATATAAACAAACAGTGGGGGAGAGATTGCTCATCTCTTTTACTGGAGAGGTTTTCAATCCCACAGGATGCGATCTGGGCCACGTGGCAGCCAAAGTGTAATCAGCAATGTCAGGGTTTTTTGGGGGGGTTGTTTAAGGTCTGCTATCAAAGGCCAAGGATTCGAAAGCTGAATCGTTCTTGTATAAAAATATACATAATGCAATATTACATCATAATATTACATAATAATACATCATGCAATATTCTTATCACAATGTAATTCTTTTCAGAAATGAATCAGCATTTCGTTTTTATTCATTTTGGCTCTTGCTGAGAATTCTACAAGCCAGTTTGGTAGTTGACCAGTTATCGCTTAGGGCTTTTACTTTGGAGTATAACTTGTTTCCATGCATAGACTGTGGAGATCTCTTTGTCTTCAAGATTCTTGAGATAAATGTCTTCAGTTCCCTCTGTGTGTTTAAACCATATTTGTTATGAAGCTAGCTTCGTTGAGAGACGGCAATTTTCTACACCTCAATTACTATCACCTTGGTTCAGACTAGACTATCCCCATGCAAACTCCCTCATGCCATTAGCCAAATAACAGTCGATAACATCAGTGCTATTAGCATTACCGGCTGAGTGAAAAGGCACAGCCTGAAAGTGGTGACACATGGTCGTAGCCCGGGATACAGTGGTGATGAAGTGGCTTAACATATGGCTTCTCCTCCATGATGGAGAATGTTTGTTTATTGGAATGATTCATGTGTGTGTATGTGCTTCTATTTAAGATCTTCCTGAAGCGCCAGCCTAAAGCTTCTGGTAGAACTTCTTCAAATTCGTCTTGAAGAAATGTTCTTCACCGTTTCTAGCTAATGTTAAGTCGGCAACAGTATGGTTATTGTAAACGATTCCTCAAGTCACAAATAAATGTAGAAAATTTGCTCTTGCATCGAATTGAATCCAAGAATGTGTGCATATATATATATATATAGGCTTAGTGTACATTCATTATACATATTGTAGCTTACCTTTTGAATTTCTCTGCCAGGTTTTCCACAAATAAATAGATATCGTCCCAATGGTTCTTCACACTGCCGGACCTAACACACACACACACACACACACACACACACACACACACACACACACACACACACACACACACACACACAAACACAGATAACCGGTATAGGCTTTAGCGTATTAGAGAATAGAACAAAGTGTCTGATTCCGGTTCATTATGGAGCCCATGGGTGGGGGGATGAGAAGACAGGATGTGGGGGGAGCCTGGGTGGTGAGGGTGGTGTAGTTTACGACACTGCTTAACCGGACCTTGAGGGCCCAGGAAACACACTCCCCAGGAGCCTCCATAATAAACACATACTAATATGAAAAGCTACCGAGAAAGTCCCTGTAGGTTCAGCTCCCACTTCTTCACACTCTGGTGTGTGTGTTTGAGAGGTACTGTGTGTGTGTTTGTGTGTGTGTGTTTGAGAGGTAATATGTGAGTGTATGTGTGTAAGAGGTAATGAGTGAGTGTGTGTGTGTCTGTTGGTCTGTCTGAACAGAAAGAAAAAATAGAGTGAGTGTGTGTGTGTGTGTGTGTGTGTGTGTGTGGGGGGGGGGGGGGGGGGGCAGAGGATAGGTGACTCTGAAAGACTTGGAGAAGAGAGTCCAGCAGATGTGGTCAGGATAACAAAGACTCATAGGAAACAGCGCTAAACATAGACATAACATGTACATTTACATGAACTGTTCTGCTTTCCATAGCCTTTTAATAAAGACTCATCATGTCATTACACTAATAATGCTTTGTGTCTTCTGCATTCTTTTTTCGTCACATTATTACACAAGATTGCATTCACAGAACTCAAAAGTGCCACTGCTGATTTTTGTAATAAAGAAATCCGTTGTTTAGTTTTAAAGTTAAATTAAAGAGGAGTTGACCCAAATTATTTCTACAATATCTGCTCATATTTTTACAATTTGATCTGATGTTTTAAGACAAGTAATAAAAAGGATGATGTCATGTCAATTGACAAAGGATTTTTTTCAGTTTCATTATGCTGAAAGTAGCATAGTCCTGTTCTTGATAAACTCCACACCTGTAGGGTCTATTCTCAGACACGTCCTATTAACATAACACCCAGACAGACTTTTCTCACAGGCAAGATGTGTGCTTTTTTGGTCGTCTCATCTTTACAAGTTAAAAACCGCTGCAACAGACATTTTTGATGTCCCTACGCATCCATTTTGCTTGTGCCTAGGGCTTTTTCATGGGTCCATGTGCTTGGCCTGGGTTGGTAACACATCCCTGGGTCACTCAACGTCTCACAAAAGCAGTTGGGATCAACAAGACATTGCAAACCAGTGTTTTTCTAATGACAAGTGCAATACTCTTTTGCCTCTAACATTCAGACTCAGGGGTTTTCAATGTGGCTGATGAAGCAAAGGCAAAAGGACAAGACCTTACAAGCTCAACAGAATCCTTTTAGAAAAGTGTGAGGGAGGACAAGTGGTTTTTTTTTTTTTTACTTTGGTGTTTAAAGGAATCTGCAGCGTGAGCACAATGGTTTGAAAACATTCAGTTACGGACAAACATCCACTTGCCTAACCACAACATGCTCTTTCTGTATATATCCCTCTCCTCCTCTCTCTCTCTGTCACATGCACACACACACACACACACACAAACATGCACACACACACACACACACACACACACACACACACACACACACACACACACACAAGACCAATGGATAGGACACGCTTTGCCCTGAAGGATGTCTTTATGGGTACAGATTATTCCATTGCATCAACTGTGAAGTATAAAAAAAAACTAAACCATCACCAACCATCCTCCATACAAACCTTTCCATCACCATACAGTCACATATGTAGAAGCTCTAAATTTGATTTTTGAATCCCAGTGGGTCATATTTGCTTTGGAACACGTCGTAGCTCTGAGGTATAGCATGTAGCCGTGGGACGAAGACTTTTCTATCACCTGTCCAAACAGAGCACAGAGGAGAGAGAGAGAGAGAGAGAGAGAGAGAGAGAGAGAGAGAGAGAGAGAGAGAGAGAGAGAGAGAGAGAGAGAGAGAGAGAGAGAGAGAGCAAGAGAAAGAGCAAGAGCAAGAGAGAGAAAGAGAAAGAGAAAGAGAAAGAGAGAGAGAGGAAGTTGCCCATTTTCTTATTATATCCTCTAAAGGAAAAGTAAAAGTTTTAATGTGGTGTTTTCCTTCTGATCTAATAAAAATGGCATGATGATGGTTCGGAGTGTTTTTCTGGTTCTTGTAAGTTACTTCAAGTGGAGCATGTTCACCTTGCAAGTGAACTCTGACCAAAACAACAGCAAGAAAGAGCGAGCAGAGATTTGGGTTAACCTAAGGTCTACAGCAAACTGACTATGATGCCAGGAACACATTTCAGGCTTGAAAGTTATATAAACAAACTTGACACGACTCATTAGCTTATCTCCCAAACTGACTTGGTTGTTTTTAGCTTTAGTGTGTAGATCTTTGAGATTAACTATCTCCGTTTTTTAGAACACACTTTTTGTTTAGACTGTGTTTAGACTGTGTGTGTGTGTGTGTGTGTGTGTGTGTGTTTAGACATTTATCTGCTACCACTAATATTAAGAATAAGAATAATAAAAAGTTCTAGCAGTGTTCAACCACTTGCAAAAATAGATGTTGGATGAGCGATTTCTTGCACATCCACAGGGGAAATGTGCAAGGGAAAAGGGGGGGGGGGGGGGGGGGGGGGGGGGGATTATTACAGAACAATTGTGACCACAAGGGCCGAAATTCCCCTGCTGATCTGTGTGTGTGTGTGTGAACTTCTCAAACCGCACAGCTGGCAAAGTCCAAACTTCAACGACAAAGAAGAAGAAGACAGAATAGCAGACAGGGACTCAACGCTGGGTAGAAACAGCTCCTCTGACTGTGATGATGAATTCAAGTGTTTCTTTTGTTACAATGAGCTCCTGAATGCTCCTACAAGATGGTCTGAGACTTTCCAGGAAGGTTTATGAGCAAATGGCTAAGGGACAAAATAACACTCATCTTCTCTTGTTGTCACTGGGGTGGACGGAGTAGTTTGTGAGCATGATGTTGATCTCCACTGGTTTTCTTTCACGAATGGGATGCAAGGAGCGCTTATTTTGAAAAAACACAAACCTGGAAAAGACAGGTTTGGAAAACAAATTATGCTAAAAATGAGGATTTATGAAAGAAAGAAATAAACAAACACAGACCAGAAGAGTGACTGAAACAGAAGAGCGAGAGAAAGATAATGAAAGAGAGAGAGAGAGAGAGAGAGATAGACACACCTGGTGATTGACAGGGTCAAGTCATGTGCCAGTCATCAAAAAAAGGAAACAAAAACATAACAGAAAATGCCACCCAAAAAGCTGCCGGTACCAAACTCCCTAAGCCAGTCCTGTTGAAGCAACCATGTGACTCCCTGCTGACTGTGCCATGTTAAAGCCAGACCAGTTCCAGTATAACACCATGTGGGATAAACCTCAGTCAACCTGTGGCTTACAAAGTCCCTCAACTTTCTTCTCACCCTTTAGTGTTTTTTCAAGGACAGACCAAGATGGCCTTCCCAGCATTCCATCTGGGCCCACGTGAACCACCCAGTCACCGACAGCCAATGGCCCCGTTCAACTGACTTAGCACGGACACATGTTAAAACCGCTAACCTACTTTTCAACAGATGTAGCTGTTGGTAGGAGTACGGTTGTACTTCTGGAGAACAGTCAGGGGGTTGGAGTCGAGCTTCAGCCTCTCACTGCTTGGAAAATAAAAATGGTGCTGTTGAAAGGACACCATTTCATATGCTGCCTATTGAGAGACCAAAGGGAACAGGATTGTGCAAACACATGTTGCTGTGAGCGGACATGCCAATGAGACCAATGTTGTTCAGTTCTGCCAGCTAGTGTTCAAAGGGCTTCTTAGAAACCAAAACTGTGTGTTGTGGTTGGTTCCCCAGTGCCCCTGGGGAGACCCGACATTTCGGACATTAAAACATGGCTCCCCATTCCACCTGCCAAAGAATCACAGCCAATCAGAATTGGCTGTGGAATTGTGTTCCCGTTAGAGATGGACCAATATGTGTGGGAGTGTTGTGTACCCTCATAGTGTGTATGAGAGAGTTAAAAACCATGTGGAAAAGAGTGTGCATTCCAAAGTAAGGAGGGTTTTTGGCGTGTTTAAATTATTTATGATGTACAGCTGTAGTGTTGGCCCCTGGTGTTGATTTTTCTGGACATCGGCACCATGATGTAATGCTCAGAGGGTGCTAACAGATGACTTGATCACAAAAAAGAAAAAAAAAACATTTGACCATTAACGTTAATGTAGTCATTAAGAAAGAAAAGCTAACTAGGGATAGGTGCAATTGGGCCATGGTTTCGAATAAGGCAAAGATGATTATTGTAAATGGCAGTTTAGAAGTAAATGTATAAACAACAAGAGGAATTCAACACCGAGTGGAATCGTGGGTTGGGTAATATAATAAATGAGGACGGAGTGAGGTAATGGGAACTGCTAAGGAGAGCGAATAAGAGAGAGGAAGAAAAACACTGTCAGATTCTCTCGCTCTCTCTGCACATTATTATCATTAATATTGCCATGAAATTGAATCTTGAGTTAACATTACAAACCCCAATTGGTGTGGAAATTGACTCAAATCAGGGAGCCACTGACTTAATGTTCACTCTTTCGTTTTCAGATTTACAGTTCATATTACAGTGTATTACAGCAGCAGTGCAATTTCTCTATAATTCCTTGACCCCAGGAAATTAGAGATGTCTTGTAATGATGCAAGCTTTGAGACTAGCTACACCTAAAACCATGTCTTTGGCTGTTGACCATTCCATAATTAACAGTGTGAGGCTCCATAGCACTCTGAATCAGCAAGGGCAGTGGTGTGATTTCAAACTGGATGGTTTTACATCGACACTGGCCTCTGGGCCTGAGAATCAGAGGCTTGCTACGTGTTCATGAATGCCAATTTTACAACTAAGGGGGAATGGCGTTAGCCAATCCCCAAATGCTGGTAATTACGTCGGTGTCTGCTAAGCATTGGTAATGTAGCCATAATCGGTTGGTATGACTTGTAGTGCTGCATCAGCAACTGACTAGATGAGTGATTTACTGTAAAAGGAGTAGAAGGAAGAGACATAGACATATGACTCAATATACCGTATATACCGCCATCCGGCTGTTGTTTTGGAGTATGTGATGCGTAAAAAGCTAATTCTGTTGGAATTGCTTGGTTTGTGGTAGATAATGTCCCGAAACATTTAACTTCCAACTATATTAAGATGTTAATGCTAAATGCTAAACCCAACAGAAAGAAAACCCACTATTACCAATGGTACACAGGATTCATTGCCCTGGCCACAAAAAGAGAAGATCACACTTCAACTTTAAAAGTCGAAGTGTTGATGAATGTTAAAAGGGGAGTAGCTTTTGAAAGGTTTGAAATTGTACAACTTCCACACAAGAAAAAAGAAAACACATCTCTAACTCGGCTACACTTAGTTAGTTTCAAATGACACTCATGACATCATTATAACCCCCCCCCCCCACTGAGTGCCATGGTTCTCTGGAGCCTACATAGTATAAATGGCTTCTCTAGGTTTCTTTACGAGCCACCAGAGACTGTCGGCTCAAACCCTCATTCGAGTAAACTTCACCAACCTCCTTGCCTCTAGCCATAATAATGAGCCTAGGCCCTGTGGTGCTCCTCTTGAAGCCTTAATGTAACACTCACATTACTCATACTGCTACATGTTCCCTCAGCCCTGTGATCCTCTGGCTGGGAAGTCTTTACCTGACAGAAGTTATGATCATATGCCATACACATACAATCTTCTGACTAATGCATGGAATAACATTTGCCATTTGTCCAAAGCATCAGTACTGTATACCATGATACATATATATATACATTCTTAGCCTCATATATACATTCTTAGACTCAAACCTCTAACCCTGGCCGTGTTAATGCAATGCCATGAGTGAAATCAGAGATGGGAGCAGGTAGGTTTGGGGCATCTCATTCAACAGACAGGTAGGCTGTGGATGATTGGGGATGGAGTCCATGACCTTTTGACTACAGCACCCGAGTCACTACTACACTCTACTGACTATGGGTTATTAGCAATGACCAACAGTGTCACACGTTACATGGAAAAGGACCTACCAGCCTTGTAGTGCAACGTGTGCGTATTCTCAAGATGTGAAGATCCGTATGCATCACCTATAGCAAAGGGTTCCCTAATATTAGTATAGGTCAGATAGCAAATGTGTGTGCGTGTGTGTGCCTGTTTGTGTGTGTGTGTGTGTGTGTGTGTGTGTGTGTGTGTGTGTGTGTGTGTGTGTGTGTGTGTGTGTGTGTGTGTAGAAAGCAAGGGGTCTTTAATTACCTCCCATTTTTCTGGGGTGCCTAAACCTCTGTAGTCAGCAAAAACTGAACTTCCTGATTTTCTGCCAGCCTAACAATAGGGATTGACCAAAAGAAAACCTGTTGTTCTTTTAGTAACCAACATGTGTTAGTTCTCATGGATGAGGAAAAACAACCCATTTCAACATCTGGGGAGCATGACATGCTTTATGCCCAAAGAGGAATAGAGACTAAGAAGAATTTCAAACCCTTCTGGATAGATCAGTGTGTGTGTCTGGGTTCAAATCCCACAATTAACCTAGTAGGATATTACATGCAAGTTCTTATTTTGTGAACCCTGAAAACCTCGTATCATGCTAATAGTCCCACATAGGCCATATGCCAACTTGTTGATAGCACTGCTTAAGGTATAATACACGGACTTTGGGTGTCCGGTTCTGCCGAGCTGCGAATCCTCTTCTAAACTATTTTAATTTCTGTTCATGGGCTGAGATTGTTTCTGCTTAAATCCGGCGTTGCACACGTCGCCACAACCACAACATTTTCCGCTGTGGGCTGACAGAATTAAATGAATGAATCGGTTACTGAAGAAGGACATTGGTCCCTAAGGAAAAGGAGGCTTTGGGGGAAAAAAAAGAAAGAAAAAAGCCCTACAAGTGCTGAATTGATTAAGTTGGAGCAGGGCGAGGAAGCGGGTTTCATTTAGCCTTGCAAAATGTTGCGTTGGTAAACGATAAAAAACAAAACAACAACATGGGCATGTTGAAATGATAACTTCAATATGCACATTATGTGCAGCCTGTGCTTCCATCAGAGCGTCATCCGCACACGCGTACAGCGTCCCAAACCAAGCAGGCAAAGATGTAATGATGGGCATTCCGACTCCCAAACGGCATTTTCAAAATGATTATAAAATGTCGATTTATAAGAGCTGGTGCAGGTCTGATAGACTAATCTATAGCCAAACTATAACGTTTGTAATATGAAACTATGAATGTTAACATTTCTTTTTGTTGTATATTATATTAGCACTGTATTAGCACAGGTTAAATCCTACATCACCTCTGTATTTGTATCGATGGCAAAATGCTGACAACTTACTTATCGAGCACGAAATAGAGGTCAAAGGCCCCCTGGCACGAGCTCTCTTCCTCCTCTTCGTCGTGGGCCTCGGGCTCAGCTCGAGCGGATGGCGAGAAGAGCAGAAATAATCCCAGAATGACGAGTACAATAGACATGTTTTTCGAAACATGTGCCATGTTTTTTCTTTAAAGAATGAAACGTCTATTCCTTGAACAAAACTCGCATTGAGATATAGGTCAATGCCTTGTCACATTTCAAAGGTAGTTAAAAAAAAGAGGATACATTGCAAAGGCAATGTAAAGTCGTCGAGTCGCTCCGGGAGAAAACTGAAGACGAGTGAAGGTAATAGTATTTTATGTGGATACGATTTCAGTCATTTGAATGATTCAAACATGATTCAATTAGTTTAACGCATCACCTAATTGTTGCATAAGATGACAACTAATTTTGCTGTGAAAAACAAACCTCACGATATAACGTTAACCACAATCCACGCGTTTACCGATTTAAAAACTGGAGAAAAACGTTGACTAAAACAAATCCAGTCATTGAAAAGTAAAGGAGGATAATTAACGGGAATGGGAAGATCTCACTTTCCTGTCAACGTCTCCAAAGTAGTTTTTTTTACTAATAAAAGGCGAATGGAAATGGGTCATGCAGAGCTGTGATGGCGCTGGAAGAACTATGAGCTAGTAGAGGACAAACTTGGCTAAATTGGACCAGGTTTCATATTTCATCTTAAGGAGGAGAGAGAGAGCGAGACCGGGTTAGAGGGGGAGGGAGAGAGAGGGAGATAGAAGGAGAGAGAGAGAGAGAGAGACTGGGTTAGAGGGGGAGGGAGAGAGAGAGAGATAGAAGGAGAGAGAGAGACTGGGTTAGAGGGGGAGGGAGAGAGATAGAAAAACAGGAGAGAGAGAGAGAGGGAGAGAGAGTGCGTGGATTTGGTGGTCTCCCTTACTCCCTCTAGTAGGGTTTTGGGAAAATAGAGTGATGGCATTATCGCGAAAACAAGTTATATTACAAAGCATTAAGCTATGTTAGGGCATATGCTATATGACATACATAAACAGTCAGTATTTTACCTTATTTTAGGGTATAATACCATATTAATTCATAATTATGCTAACATTAACTCATTTTCCACGCTGGCAGTTTTGATCTGAATGTACGAAATACCTTCTTCAAATCTGTGTATGTGTGTCTGTGTGTGTGTAACATCTTATTAGATTGAATATAATTGTCTGTTGTGAGCCTCCTCAACTAAATTAAATGGTTTCTCCTGATCCAACACAAAAAATGAAATGTAAGGAGTCAAAACGACAAGCACAACCATTTGTATTGATTCGATTTTATTGTCATCCACCACCACTGGAATTGGTGCCATGTAGAATAATATCACGCAGCACATTTCTCCAGTTAAAAAGGACCAAATGTGAAAATGTTCTCACAACAAAGATACATTTCTCTTTTAAAAATCACAACAAAGCAGTTACTTTGCTGCACAGAAGCTGAATGTGAGCTGTGCGATTAAAGATCTTATATTATTCAAATCTGCTTTTTGCTTGTGTGTGCAGTCTTTGTTTCTACAGTTCATGTTGTTCCCAGTTCCCTAAAGAATGTGAAGTCCAGTCAGCCACGCGTAGACCTACTGTGCAACAGAAATAACTATTCTACACAACCTCCTTTTCACAAATGGAAATGATTTTGAAACATAACTAAATTTCATCCTAAAGACAATGCTCCAAAAACAGAAAGGCCTAGGCCTTGAGAGAAGAGGGAGAGTGGATGCCATGCGACTTGGCCTTGTATTTGTCATTCTTCCCATACCTTTTGCAAAGATCTCCAGACTCCTCAAAAGATTAGATTGTTCCATGGGTTTCAACCCCCGGACCACTCCCACCACCCCAACCCTTGCACAGGGACTCACTTCTGGCCTCCAAAGTGCTTGTTGAAGATGGCCTTGGCCATGCCCAGCGCAGCCTCGGCTGACACGGGGATGTGGGGTGCGACGCCCGTGCCCTCCCAGGCCGGCCCGGCGGCGTTGTCCGAGTGGACGGTGGGGATGCTGAGGAAGACGTCGCTGTCTCCCACGCGGAAGGTCTCCGCCGGGTGGGACGAGCCGGAGGTGGGCTCGCCGACGATCATGGCGCGGCCGTGTCTCTTCATGATGTAGACGAACTCTTCGGCAGCGCCGGCGGTGGCCCCGCTGGTCAGGATGATCAGGCTCTTCTTGGTGCCGTACCTTTTGCCTGAGGAAGGAAGGATGTGAGGAGAGGACGAGAGGAGAGGACGAGAGGAGGAAGGTCGATAGGGCGGGGTAGGAAGGGAGGAACGAGAGGGAGGAGGAGGGCACAGGGAGGGAGGTTTAGAGACAAAGGAAAGAAAGGAAGGAATGATGAAGAGGAAGAGAGGGAGGATGAAAGGGAGGAAGTGTTGAATGAAGGATGGAAGGGCGGAGAGGAAGGGATGAAGGGGGTAGGAGAGGACACAAGGAAGGGAGGCAGGAAATAATATATTTTGGGAGAAAGGGAAGGAGATGAGGAAGAAACAAATAAAATATGAATGCTGAAAGCGCTAGTCACATAATTCTGCTGACGGCACTTGTGGTTTATGAACAGATCCCATTATCACAGGAAGGTATATGCCTATCCCTTATTTATTTGAATCTGTTCAATGTGGAGGTATCAATTTTGAGAGTTTATATGAACCTTTTTTGAACACATGACAAAACATGCCATCAAATATGTATAAATCATGAAGCTGAAAAATCGGAAGACCAAAATGTTATTATTTCTTCTTTTTACCAGTAAGCTCTGGAAGGGTCCACAGCTCCTTGGTGGTTCCAGACGATCTGTCATACAGCTTGTCCAGCAGGATCTTCTTGTCTGCATCAAAGAAGTAAGAGCAGAAGCCAGATATGGCCGTAGTGGGGCCACCAACATTGTTCCTGCAATCACAATCATAGTGCATGTGTTGGTCAGGGTGCATTATTTAACAGACCGGAGGGAAAGATGAAAGGGATTTAAGAGGATAATTATTGAAGTTGAGACGTGGCGATGAAATTCAGATAGAGAATTGGATTTGGAGATTTGGTGCGAAGTAAAACATATATGGAAACATGGCTCCAGTTGAATCTCAATTGATGAAAGGTATGAATTAAAACACTTTGCAACCAATGATATGAAACATGCCGATGAACACAAGTCAATATCTTTCATTGCTAGTGGATTCCTGATTCAGGAGAATGTTAGGTGACTGTAATTGGCTTCCGCTGTGAGCAGGCTTATCTTATTTACCTGAGGTCAATGATCATGGCGTCAGTGTTGACAACTTTGTTCCAGACATGCTCAACGATGATCTGGGCGATGGCCTTGACCTCTTCGAAGTCTCCAAACATGTCGAAGCGCAGATAACCAATGTTGTTCTCAAACACGTCAGTATGGAAAGACACCCTGATCAGCTCGATGAAAATCTCAGGGGTATAGTTCTGAGGATTAATAAACACATTTCAGATAGTAATAAATTAATTCAACTTTAAAGGTAACTAAAACAGTTGCTTTTCCAATGGGAAATGCAATTTCAAAATATTCTGTTCTACTTTTTATCCAACAAAACATTTAACATTTAAATATACAGTTGAACTCTCAGCTATGACCAAAGAATAAGCGCAGTAAACACAATCTTTCCATTTAGTATGATCAAATTACAACTCATTAGATCCGATCAACATAAACATTCAACCTATTTCAATGGCAGCATGGCTCTTACCATGGGTGGCAGGGCGGGAATGTTGCTCGTGGTCTTCAGGCCCTTGTCCCCAGACAAGGTCTTCAGATCTGCCGACAGCTTGGTCTCCAGCTCCACCTTGGAGTTGACCGCGTTGTACGCCCCGCCGGCCAGCAGCCCTTTCAGCTTCTCAGCCACCTCTGCTCCGGTGGCCTCAAAGGCATACTTCTCCGTGATCAAGGTGGCGGCTCCCTCAACGATGGTGGCCACCTGGGCCCTGAGGTTGAGGATCTTGATGGCGGTTGCCAGGGCTTCTTCGGCGTTCACCTCAATGTTGGGGGTGACGCCTTTGACCTCCCAAGTGGTGCCTGTGACGGGGTTGACGGACTTTGCGGTCGGCACGGTGATGTAGAAGTCTGTGTCGGCCACCTTGATCTTGTCGATTTTGACGGAGCCACCAGCGGTCTTCTCCCCGACGACGGTGGCCCTCTTGAGGTGTTGTAGGCAGTAGGCGACGTCTTCAGCGATACCGTTGGTGTTCCTGCTGGTGAGGATGATGAGGGGCTTGTCAGTGCCGTACCTCTCCCCCAGCAGAGTGGACATGGACCACAGCTCCTTGGTGGTGTTGGAGGGGCGGTCATACACGCTGTCGATGTGAATCAGGGGCTCAGCGTCTGTGAAGTAAGACACGATGTAGGGGACCCCCGATATATCTCCGCTGCTGGTGTGGCGCATGTCAAAGATCAGCGCGGTGGTGGGCAGGATTTTATTCCAGACCAACTCTAGGAGCAAAGAGCCGATCTTCTCCGCCACCTCCTCCCCGAGGATGTGATCGATCCGGAGGTAGCCGATGTTGCCGTCCAGGATGTCGAGTTTGATGGAGCTCTGGAGGACGACAATGAGCTGCTCGGGGGGCAGCGGTGGCATCTGTGGGGCAACAACGGGTAAATAGTCGGGCTCATGGGTGATCTTCAGGCGTGGGTCGTTGATGGTGCTCTGAACCCCTGCGGTGAGCACGTTTGCCAGGGTTTCTGGGTCCGGGATGCTTAAGATTTCGGTGTTTGTGCTGGCCGCATCGATGGCTTCTTGCATGCCCACCATCTTCTCTGGAGAGCAGTAGTTATCCAGGAGGATCTTAGCAATGTCTACAATAAGGCTGGGAGGAAATGCAGCGTAGGCGATGAAGACGTTGCTGAAAACGAGCAGAGATGCTACCAAGAAAAGAGTCTTCGCCATCGTTCTGGTTCGGTTAGACAGAGCAGAGCAACGGGGTAAGGGTGATTGTTCACTGAACCTTTGTCCAACGAGAGGTTGTCGCTAAAATGACACTGTTTGGGCTGAAAGGTTTCTGTTAATACTCCGTTAAGAGGATTAACCCTCCACACGCAATAAACCCTTAATCGTATTATTCTACTTTTGTAAGACAATAACAGGCCAGCCAAGTAGGGGCAACAGTGTGTTGCCCAAGATATCTTAAACATACACACATCAACTGTTCCCTGTACGGTCATATTTTCCACAAAGTAAATTGACACTGAAATGTCTATCAGGGATCATGGCTTGTGAAGGTTTAACTAGGCTCGTGAACATTTTATTTTCAAACTATTTTGGGAATTTTTGTATAACCTTATGCAAGAGATTAAGAATTACATTTTGTTCTGTATCAGTCATATATTTTCAACCGAATGCTTGTGTCACTAACAAACGAATAACTGACTAACTAATGAACCATCTGAATAACCGATTAACAGACTTACTGAATAACTGACTAAATAAGTTGATTGGTAAGTAAACAAACATTTCCAGTCCACTCTGAAAGACTCTATTTTCTCCCACTACAGATCAGTCTTAACGGTATGTTAAGTCTTGTGGCATGGCTTAGCTTTTTTCCGAAACAAAACAATCGCTCACTGCTGTATCAGTCACTGGAGCACTTAGGTTGAACTTTTGAATATACAGTTGGTAATTGTAGGTTGGTAAATATAAGTTTGTTCATTTGATTTATCACAATGATATTATAGTTATGTTGCCTATGGTATCACAAGCAAATTAATAGATGTATGCACCACACTCGTAAATCAAATCTTTTTATTTCCTAATTAAAACAACAGACACAGGTTATTGTTGTAGCCTCCTTTAATGCCAACTGGAAGGGTGGGGTCAAAAAAGTATTGAGCGTTCAGGTTAGCAGTAGACTTATGTGCGAGTGGCTTCATCTACTGGCGAATATTAGAAACTACATCACATCCCTGTATAAATACATTGGAAAGACATTTTCAGTTCAAATTCAAGGATAGATAGAATATATGAAACATCAAAATTATTATAAGGTTCAGTAGCTTGGTTATTAATAGATGATAGTTATAAACAACTATTATATGCTTATATAGTTAATGCAAGTAAAATAACCAATAATAGATTCACCAGGATACATCAGACACAATAACACTATTCATTTCTCTCTCTCTCTCTCTCTCTCTCTCTCTCTCTCTCTCTCTCTCTCTCTCTCTCTCTCTCTCTCTCTCTCTCTCTCTCTCTTTTCCACACAAATTGTATCGCAAAATAAATGTCAAATGCAGATCTGACAAATGATACATACTCGTTTTTAAATATTTAATCATAATAATAATAATAATAATATGGGGGGAAATACCCCAATTATAATCAAGTAGGAGAAGGTAAGTCGTAGGTAAGTCGTTTTCACAACTCCAAATGAACAAGGACTATGCTAGAAACTATTTCCCTTTCTCTCTTTTCATCCATTTCGCCGCGATGATTTGCTGAGCCACATTCAGAGCGTCCGTTGCTTGGGCAACCACGTTAGGCTCCACCCCTGACAGGGTCCACACCTTTCCGGTCACCGCGCTCAACACCACCTGGTTAGGGATGGAAGCGTACAGCACACTATCTGGGATCTGATAGGTTCCACTGGACAGTGACCCGCCCACCGTGGGCTCTCCAACCACAGCGGCCCGCTTCAGTTCCTTCATGGTGCGTGTGAAGGCCTCGGCCGCCGACCCTGTCATGTGACTCGTGAGGATGTAGAGGTCTTTGTGCGATCCATACCTTGGACCAAAGATGCGAGGCAAGGTCATGACCTCCGTTACGGTGGATGTGGAGTAGTCGAAGACAGTGTACAGGTGCTGCAGGGGTTCAGCGTCAAAGAAGTAGGTACAGAGGAGGGGTACGGCCGTGGAGTACCCCCCTGTGTTGTACCTCATGTCCACGATCAGGGCATCAGTATTGACAATCTTGTTCCACACCGATTTGATCAGCTGTGGTCCAATGGCCTTCACAACCTCCATGTCGATCATCATGTCGAACCGCAAGTAACCAACATTTCCTGGCATTACTTCTATCTTAAAAAGAGCGTCGATGATGTACCCCACCTCCTCCGCTGTGGGGATCATGGGCACCTCACGCATGGACTCTGGCTCCACGTCGCAGTAGAGGATGTGGATTCGGTGGTCGCCCGAGGTCTCCTGGAGGTCAGAGGTCAGCTGGGACGCCAGGGACTCTAAATCGACCACGGAGCGGTACATTCCTTCGGCCCATTTGGCGCGAAGCACCTTGCTGACCTTCAAGGCGACCTCGTGGATGGCGTAGTGCGTTTCCAACAGTTTTCCCATTTGTTGGATGAGCTGCTGTAGCCCTCGGTGGAATTTGATGATCTCGTAGGTGTGACCCACAGCGTCCTCGGCCAGCACAATCGCATCTGGGACCACGCCCCCTCCCAACCAGAACTCCCCGTTGTTGTCTATGAAGTTAATGAAGGGAACAGTGATTGCTATTCCAGTGTCCTCTACTTTGAATGTTTTTGAGTGCATTAGGGTTCCCGATGTGATTTCGCCAATGACTGTGCCGCGATGTAAAGACTGTATGAGGTAAGCAAACTCTTCCCCAACACTTGCTGTGTAATAGCTGGTCAACACATAAACCCCTCGCATGGAACCATAGCTTGGCCCTGTAATCCCTGGCTGAGTGTCATATTCGATCGTTGTGTTTTGAATCCGGTCAAATATTGTGAAAAAGTGGTGTCTCTGTAACGCATCGTGGAGGTAGGACAGAATGTAGGACAATGAGGCAGAGGAACCACCAGTGTTGTAGCGCAAATCAATGATCAGATTTTCAGTGTCTTTGAGAGGTTCCCATACCCTTTTCTCCATATGTTCCACTAATTCAGGCTCTTGAGAGGAGTCAACAAAAGTATCAATGCGGAGATAACCAGTATTATCTGCTAGGATTTCTACTTTGAACAGTGCATCAGCCGTTGTCCCTAACAAAGCTGAATCATCGGGAACCTTTTCATCCTCAGAGTCCTTATTGTTTGAAAAAACTAACTGGTCATCTTCAAGTCTGATCATCAGTCGAGGGTCTTCGAAGATGGCCTGGCTCTCTTGGTTGAGTTTGGTGGCGAGATCCTCCTCAGATATTACAGAGAAGAAGTCAGCTGCCTGCAAATGGTAAAGGAGAGCTGGGACACGATCCGTAAATGCATAGTACCTCTCAATAATATTGGAGATGCTCTGAACAGCCTTGGGAATGGCACTCCTTACTGCCAATAGTGACTTGGCGTTTACGACTGCTTCCTTTGCGATGATGTTAACGGACGGCGCAACACCGCTCACCTCCCAGCTCTGGCCTGTGATTGGGCTGACAGACCTTGCCACAGGTACCATTATGTAAAATCCAGAGTCTGCAATTTTGATCTTCTGGACCTTCACCGAACCTCCAGCAGACCTTTCTCCCACTACAATAGCCCTCTTCAGATGCTTAAGTGTGTAGGCCACCGCCTCTGCGGCTCCCATCGTGCGTTTGCTCGTCAAGATGATCAAGTCTTTCTTCTTACCGTACCTCTTTGCCATGATGGAAGGTGTGGTCCACAGCTCATTTGTGCTGTTTGAGCGCCGGTCATACACGGTGTCGATGTGAATCAGCGGCCCCGGGTCTGAGAAGTAGGACACGATGAATGGAACGCCTGAGAGGTCCCCGGTTGTGCTGTAGCGGAGGTCAAAAATCATGGAGGACGTGTGGGCCACCTTGTTCCAGATGTTATCCCTGAGCAGGGGGCCGAGCTTTTCCGCCGTCCCTGCCCCGATAATCCGGTCCATCCGCAGGTAGCCCACGTTGTCCTCCAGGACGTCCAGCTTGACCGAGTTCCTCACCAGCCGGACTAGCTGCTCAGCAGGGAGGGAAGGCAGCAGTAGCGGCGACACAGGGACGTAGTTCGGCTCGTAGGTCACCACCAACCTGGGATCATTCAGGGCACCCTGGACCCCCGCAGTAAGGACGGCCGCCAGGGTTTTCCTGTCTTGGATCTGAAGGATTTCTCCACTGTGGATGGTCTGTTGGATAGCCTCCTGCATCCCGACCAAGTTCTCCGGGAAGCAGTAGTTCTCCAGCAGAATCTCCGCCATGTCTAGGACTAGGGCGGTCTGGAATGGTGCTGCTCTTGTGAAAAGAGTAAAACAGAGAATCATCGCAATATGAAGCAATGTCGATTGTACGCCCGCCATTACCTTCACCGTCATTGATAGAAAGTTACCTTTCCCCTCCCCCCGGTTAAGTCTTCCGTTCCATGCAGCCGATTTAGTTTATTTGTCTGTGGAAAATGGGGGTGGCAGCTTATTTGTTGTAGAGGAATTTTCAACAGCACCAGTTTTTTTGGACCAGTTTTTTTGGATCAAGATAAGCGGCTTTTGTCTTCAGTCAATAAACCTTTAATCACATTGTATGCAGCGCATCGTTCTAGCGGTCTAATATAGGAAAGGTTTATTTTCTGTACTGTTGCCTTCATGTTATCATACACAGTGGTAGTCTGATTGCTTGTTCTATAATCTCTATATAGGTCATACGTAGGAGGGGGGTGACAACATTATGTTATATTGTAGTTCTAAAACAATACAAAAACGATCCCAGTGGTCCAATGGTGGTGTGCTCTCTAAGTGTTGACCCGAGCAGATTGTTTAGCAGTTAGAGACACCGGTTGGGTTTTACTGGGTCAAGTATGGGTCATTCCACAAATCCCAATGATTAAAAAGCCATTGTTAAATAGATGAAGGATCAAAGTATATTTTTATATTTACATATAGAGGCGGGTTGATCTAAGGAAAGAAAACAGGGTAAAACATGTACAAATCATTAATAATAACATCAAAAATAAAGTACAATTAACTAAACATTAAATTGTAAAAGTAATTTTATATTTTGCTTCTCTTTTGTCAGTGTATTCGTCTGGTTTATTTCAAATTATATGTTTCTATAAATTGCCTAGCTAACAAAGTACATTTTATTACATTATAGGCCTACTGTGGAGTACAACTCAGAAAGGTTAGAAAGGTATATTAAGATGTCAGTTTTAATCACCATTTGCATTCTCTTAGTATTATAACCTTAATCTATCAATGTGATATATTTTTGTAGATACAACAAAGGATAAATCCAATACATCCAAAAAATCGACTTTGAAACATTTTTGTTTCAGGAAATTCCTGGCCAAAGATTTTGATCATAAACCTGTCATCGCTATTAAAACACATTGCAGAATCCTTGCAGGCCCTCCAAGTAAAGAAATGTCATATTTATTCTTCTTATGCTATTAGATCCTTCTTTTCTGTATTTAGATAGTGGTCTATTTACCTTTTTTTACTGTGCTTTCTGTAAATCCCTTGTGGATTACATAACCCAATCCTGTCTGGTGGAAACCAGACATCCTTTTTTATAAACACCTGAATCCGTCGTAAGGGAAAACTGAGTTTTAGTATTGGCAAACAGTCACGAATGGAACTGTTTACCATATTTCAACATCTGTCATTCATAGTCCCTTCAGAGATTAAAAAAGTATTCAGTGACCTCAGCTGCTATGTATAGATGTACGCAAATTTTTTCCAAGAAGGAAGTATGTCCACTCATCCCCTTATTATTTGCTGTTGTCACAGAGGTCTCGGCGGTGATAAGGATGAGCTGAAGTCACTGACTCCAGTGTTTACAATGCTGTTTATACAGCCATCACTGTCAGCTTCACTGCATGACATTTTGATGGATGAAAACACAGAAAGGAGTATTATGGGATTTATTTATTTTTCTTGTAATACGATTCATTTCTACACACATACATGTACGTATGCGCGCGCACACACACACACACACACACACACACACACACACACACACACAAACACACACACACACACACACACACACACACATATATATATATATATATATATATATATATATATATATATATATATATATATACACACATACAAACACAAACCTACTGGTAATTATGAATTAACCTTAAATGATTTAATATCCAATTATAAGTATAGTATAAGTATATTATAGTATACTATAATATATCTAAGAGTCATGTATATATATTATATTATATATTTCCATACATGTATATACAGAATTTATATATTGATATGATAAAGTTGAGTACATCCGAACAGTATTCCAATGACTAATTTATTCCTTTTATCATAATGGTTTATTGGTTGATCTCATAATTAATCATTCATAGTAAAATTAGCATTTATAATAGAATGTACAAATTTACACAATAACATATTAACAGTTCATAATGATTTATAATAATAATAATAATAACAAACCAGTCATTAACGTGCAGAAACAATCAATGCATCATGGATTAATCAATTTAAATTGACTAATCGATGACATTGACTAAATTAAATATACAACTTCATTCCTTACTCACAAATAATACACCTATAGAATGTCTGTATGTTGTTGACCTTTTTAGTATACAAATCCTATTTACATATTACTCACGCAGCAGGGAAAAAATTAAATCATATTTGACAATATAATTTTGTGTAGTCTGTAGAGTGAATTATAAGGGACTAAATGTAAAACTGACATTTTTAATGTAAATTTTTAACAGGTCTCAATTAAATACACCCTTTTGTCTGAAATGCATCATGCTTAAATTAAATGTATTTTATGCTGTAAGTCACAGGGTCATACATCATTCATTTCCATAAAGTATTACTATTTCCCTATTTAGCAGACGTGTATCTGAAACAAAATATCTCATATCATTTAGGAGCAGGTAGGGGTTAGGCATTTTGCTCAATGACGCCTTTGGCCATTGGAACGTTTTGGAACTTTGGAAAATTATAAAAAGAAAAACCCCAATGTATGGCAGTTTACAAAAATGTACTACTATTAAGTCATAGAGCAGACACATCTCTAAGGAGCCCTGAAAGGGTGGGGGCATCTTGCTTTCAGATGCCTACAGGTAGACTGCAGATATAGGGGGTTTGAAATGAGAATCGTTCAGCTGGGAGTCTAAAGAAAGTCAAATATCTGGCCCCAATATCAGTCTTTTCCCCTGTCCAACACAGACAACTTCCCACTACCTGCAGCCACACTCTGCCACCTTCATCTCTTCGTACAAGTGTCTGATGGTGAGGCGACCGTTCTCATGGTACATGACCGTGATGGGGTCCAGTTTGATTGGCACGCAGCACGCCATGTTGGCCTTCTTGGGGTTCCGGATGTTGATGAGCGTCTGGATGAGAGCGTGTTTGGAAGGCGTCATGTCGTCCGTTAGCGGAAAGAAGCATTGGCCACGACACTCGAATGCGTCGTATTCAGGTGGCGCCAAGATCCAGCTGTCCCAGCCGATGTCCTTGAAGGTGACCTTCAGCGAGGTCTTTCGACAGTACTCGCGCTCCGCCTTCCTTCTCGTCCGCCGCGGATGCGATGGTGCGGACTCCGGGATCTCGTTCGGGAGCAGTTGCCAGTCCGTTCCGGGGTTCAACATGGTTTCCGCTTCATGGAGCATCATCTCTTTCAGTTCCTTCTTATCCTCTCTTTTCCTGCTCTCCAGGTCATCAGAGAACACGATCAACGCTGCCGAGGTGTTATCTCCAATGGAGATGCTGATGTCCCAGCAGCACGCTTTCCCAAAACCCCCTTCATAGGAGAAACAGTCCCTATTATCCACCATCACCTCAAACTCCCTCTCTCCACGGCCCGATTTTATCCACCTCTGAACAGCTCTGGTCACATCAAACTTCTCCCAGGACCCATGTCGGCCATTGACAACCTTTCCAGTCAAAAGCTGTGACGATGGTTCATACTCATTGCTGTAATTCACCTCGTAAACTTTGATAGTGGCCTTCACCCTGTGAGAGTTGACCCTTGACCTGACATCCGGCAGGAGGAATAGCCTGAGTTCGGCGGCCGTGACCTTCTCGTGGTTGGGCACGCTGACGTTAAACAGAAGCCTTCGTGCTGTCTTGGTGCCATTTGTTGCTGAGTAGGTAATATCTGTTGAAGGGTGTTTGTAAGAGAGGGTGAGAAGAGAATAGGCTGTGACCAATGGTGTTTCTTAAGATCATGCAACTCATGGTTAAACATTCCACTGCTAGAAAAGGCAACATCATCTACTTCATGTTTTACCAGGAAGGTAGACATCATCAATTGTTTGAGTGGTGGGTTGATTGTGCTGGGCCCATACATTGTAAAGAGCAACCAACCCATCCATCCATTGTAAAAATCAACCACCCCATCCATTCTTTTTAAAGATCCACCGTTAACCTTAATTTGTACAAGTAACATAGGTTTTGACTATAACATCACAAGCTCTACCCTTATATACCCAATTCAAAGTCTTCCTCAGACAAACCTTGAACGGTGAAACTCCGAATCACATCGGACTGAGGGATGGCGGTGCTGTTGGAGGTATACTTGTTGTAGAGCTCCATCATAAACTGGGGAGGGTAGATCCTGTCACCTGCCAAAGGCACAGCAGACATGTTCAGCTTCCTCAGAAAGCCCTCCTTCATGGTTCCCAAGAGGTTCTCCAGCCTCAACTCAGTGTCTTCCTCCTCAAGGAGGTCCTGTTCCGAGTAATGTCCTTCATTGTCCTCCAGAGGAGTGTCATTGTTCAGAGGCTTACAGCTACGGGAGCCCATAGAGACCACCAGGCTGAAGCACACCTTGAACAGGAACGTTCTGGAACACAGCATTTTGAATTTGGGATTTGGGATTGTCTCCTAGACGATGTGGGGGTTTGCGCTCCGAGCGGGCACTCTACGGGCTTAAAAACAGCCTTTGAGAATGAACTGAAGGAAATGGAGATTCTCAATGCGAGGACCACAGTCCTGGAGGTCTGCTCCCATGCTCCAAGAGTAAACAGGGGGGGAACCTCATGTCAACAAAAATAGTATGCCGGCAGGGCTTATCTCACACCATTGATGCTTTCTTTTAGGGGCTGTTATCAATTGAGGGCCTGCTGTTAATGAGCACACTGTAAACACTTGACATGGATAATGAGGAGCGAGCTGCAAACCGTGTGATTACTGACAAACAGACATTTCCATAAAATTGACTTTCCCAGCCTAGGGGTGAAATTTTGAGGCCATCAGGACACTGTCCACAGCTGCTCAGGGAAATATAGAAGACGCATTGCATTCCTTGACCCACATATTTCTTGTGGGTCATTGTTTTCTTGACTTCCACCTAAAGTTTAAATCAGTTTCCTTCCTTCATGTAATGCTGCCACACATTGTGTGCTTTTGCTGGCTAAAGTAACGCCACTGTTGAACATTAAGATATTGAGGAGAAGTTATGTATTGTATGACGTATTTTACCGGTCATGATGTATTTTACCTGTCAAATGAATGAATTCAGGGCCACCATTGTTTATTGTTAATGTATATGGGGATGGATAAAAGCCTCAGCTAAATTACTATCAATTGTAGTAGATCTACATGCATTATACATGGCATATATTAGTCTCTAAAAAAGCTGTATAAAGTGTATGATTTCAACAACTGTCATTGTACCTTATAAAGCGGTTGTGTTATGTATGGGAACAAGATCTTGGATTGACTTGAAATTGCTAGGTGATCCATCTTGAAACCATGGTCGTCCATTAAAGTCTGCCAAATTATTTTATTACTCTAGTAGTACAACAAATTGAACCTTCTCTCACTGTTTCATCGGCATGCCATTTGTCAAAACCTAGCTGGCTGTCTGTTTGCAGGTTTCTTTTGAAAGAAAATTTGAGTGTTGTAAGATATGCCAGACTTTACCTCGTTCTTCTGCTTTATCGTGCTATTTAGAGAAGCGTAAACAAATAGGTGTGTTATTAGACTGAATTAACCTCTTAATAGATTAAAGAGGTTTATTATTAATACATTTGAGAGATTTTAAATCTGTATTCAATTCTAAATACAATACCGTTGCATTATCTGTATCAATGTATATAACTGGATCATTGAAAACCTATTCCAACATATCAGATTGTAATTAGCCTTCAAAGAAATGCCGAAATGACACCAAGTTTGGGTAAAATATTTAAAACTCCCTGAAAGTCCCTTTCAGTCTCCCATGGCCATACTTTTAGTAATATTAGTTTTTGCAGAGTTTCATTCACACTAATTGCCTTTTTGGACATTGGTGAAGAGTTGACAGGAGTTGAAACACGGGACACTGTGGCAGGAAACAGGGCTGTAGCATTAGCATCGGTGCCAAGTTTAAATGTCTAAATGGCATGGCCAGATGGGGCCAGGGGAAACCATGGGAGAGCTAGGAACGTTACAGGATGTGAGAATGTACCATGGTAAGTAGATCAAATCTCATTGGAAGTAATTTTAGACAATGGACAATTACTTGGCTTGTTTAATGCTCATAGCAGGTATAGGGATCATGAAGTCCAATCCAGGGATCCTGCAAAGTAATGTTACTACCAATAATATTGCAAATACGTCCCAGTAATCACTATACATTTGAATGACTAACAATAAAATAATTCTAATTCTACAATTACTACTACTTACACAACTACTTCTACTACTACTACTACTACTAGCCTATTCTTTTTATTAACAGGAATAATATTAATTATCATCATCATCAGTATTATTATTAGTAGCAACAATAGTAGGCTAGTAATAGTTGTAGTAGTAGTAGAAGTGGTAGTAGTATAGTATTAAAACTATATATTGTTTCTAAAAGCCAAAAGCTGCCATTGATGACAGCATGAAGCAAGGCTGGCTGGCAGACATTGAAAGACTGTGAAAACATTCTATACCACAGCAAGAACGAATCAAAATGGATGACAGTCACCCCCATAATATCATGTCCCCAGATTGCCAAGCTGGTCCCCAGAAGTACAAGTTAGCCAGTGTTACTCTTGGGGGCTGTAAGCCCACACCAGAAGCCAGTGTTTTTGGGGACATTAGCCCTTGTCTAGTTATCTTGAAATTCATTTTTTTGTTTCGTTATTCCCACAGCTACTCAATGTCAATATGTGACTACATGCTGGGCTTTATAAAACTTGCTTTGATTCTAGTCTTTTGAGAGTGTTTAAGTTATTCTCTATGGATTTGACCAGTGATGGATGATTATGAACAATGTCATGTGGCATAGCATGTATTCATGAGGAAAGTAAATGCACAAAGACAAGTGAGATGACAAGAATGTACTCAAATACTTTAATTTTTTCGGTTTCATTCAATTAGTGCTTAGAAGGGGGAAAATGTGTTTGTTTGTATGTGGGTGTGTGTGTGGGAGTGGGTGTGTCCATGTATTATGCGTGTATGTATCTATACTAACATCCATAACATTTTAATTAAATACAAAATATATGGGCAGTAATATGTTGGATCATTTCATAACAAGCATATAAAATCAAATCATAAAAAACTGTTTTATTTTAAAACAATTATGTTAGAGTGTAAATCCTTCACATTTAGTAGAATTGCTGGTCCTTAAAGTTGGAAATCTCTGTGTTTTTTTTATGAGGGGCTGCAATAGCAGGTAACTGCACTTATTCAATGAACACAGCAGGTGGCAGCATTCTACAATTTTTATTGTTCTCTGCGGCAGTAACAATAACAACACAAAACTATGCTCAAATATTATTTAACTCAGTAGGTATCAATATATAATAATCATAACCATATTATATACAATACATAAAAGGGTCTGTTGTTAAACGCTTGAACAAACATTTATAGACATGCACGTATGCCTTTGACTACAACGGTGGTGCACTCTGGGCAAAGCAGAACCTTGTATTTACAAAATATAAGTACCAGTTACTTGCATTAGTCACATAGCTATTTACATGTCACGAGTTATCGCTATTATTTCATTAGAGAGTAAATATGCTTCCATGCAGATTCAACATTGCTGTCCTGTTCAGTCTTTTCAGTTGAATACCAACTTTTTTCAAGGCTTTCAATGAGTGCACTCTTTTCTTATTTCCAAATGCTCTCTCAGAATCAGCCTTTACCAATCACTGTTCATATGCTCCATTTTTTGAGAAGTATGACAAGTTTTCTTGGAATTCTGTCCATTTTTCTGTTTCCGACGCAGAACATGATGCACTTGAAAAGTCATGTTGCCCTGGTAACTGTTGGACCCCGTTCCTACGCTCCCAAATCCCCTCCCCATTGGTCTGTGTGATTGTGACTTCCGAATCACCTGACCCATCCATGGGACTGGGGTTGGGTGGGTGGATGGGGGTTAGGTGTTGGAGGGTTCTTTGGGGGGGTGTGTGGTGGTCTATGTCTACCTGCAGGTGCAGGTGTCCACGGACATGGCGGGGTACACCTTGAGCACCAGGTTCCGGCTGGGGTCCAGGAAGAGCACGGGGAGCGGGCTCATCTTGTCGGGGACGCAGCAGGGCTCTGGGACCCCGGGGACAATACCCACCGCCCTCACTATGCTCTGGATAGTGGCGTGGTTGGAGGGGCGCACCACCTACGGGGGGGGGGGGGGGGGGGGGGGGGGGGGGGGGTCCAAGCATTAACATTTCAATATTAAAGGCTATAGAGGAATACAACTGTTTGTGTTTTTGTGCGTAGCTGGTGCTGCTGTAGATTTCGTTAGGCTGTTGCATTTTGAGAATTGATGTTGATTCATAGTCATTCCCCACTTCAGCAACCACAACAAAATTATTAAAACATAACATGTAGAAAGAAAAAAGACGTTAAGCTGGCCGATCTGACTTACTTTAGGGATGGGGAAACCACAGGTCCCTGAGCAGTAGTAGGCATCGAAGGCCTTCGGTGCCAGAACCCACTCACTCCAGCCGATGTCCGCAAAGTCCACCCTGAGGTACCTGCGGGCGCACACCCTGGGCTCGCTCCACTGCTTCCTCCTAGCCTTCTTCATGGTCCTCTCGTCGAAGCTCAGCACCTCAGGAACCTTGCCCGGGCCCTCGCTGCTCCCTCCGCTGCTGCTGCTCTCCTGCTGGCCGTGCTTCCGCCCATGCTTCCCTCCTGCTGCCTTGGCCTTGGGTGGGAAGTAGGTGCTCTGCCACAGTTCGTGGTTCTTCAGGGTGTTGAAGTGGACCTCCGGAAGGTCGTTGGTTTGGATCTGGTCCAGGAGGGACAGGGGAGGGGGGACCTCTCTTCGGATCCTGGAGGTTGTCGTAGAGGATGAGGCTGGGGAGGGCATTGAGGAGGCTGAGGCTGCGTCCGGCGGCAGGCGAGCTGCTTCCTCCCCGATAGGAAATGTGCCGTAGCGCTGCAGCGACACCGCCACGCTGTTGGGCTCGTCGATGGCGCGGTCGTTGGCGTACACCAGCATGTACGGCATGCCGGGCAGCGTGAGGCGTTCCCGGAGGCTCCTCCCAGCGCTCCTCTGGGAGTCTCCGACCTCGGCCGTGATCAGCAGCTGGTTGGACACCCTCGCCTGCTGCAAGACGGCGGTGATGTCACGGACGTGCCACGCCCCTCTCTTCCAGGGCGACCGCAGGAGCAGGGTGATGTTCGCCAGCAGCGTGGCAGAGGCTGCGTTTTGGGATGTCCCGTGGAGCAGGAGGTGCGGGTGCTGAGGAGGGTGAGTGTGATCACAGGACGGGTGGCGGGAGCGACGGCAGGTCGGAGGTCGCGGGAGGCGCGGGCGTTTGTGCAGGAAGTGGAGGGTCGCGGACAGGATGTGCTCGGACTCTGCGATGGAGGACAGGTTGAACTGGTACCACTCTTTGTTCTTGGAGGACCCTGGAGGGATGGAAGGGATTTTTAGAGAAAGGAAACATCTAATGGTGCCTTTTATTGTTCATTTTTAATTTGTGAAAACATTTTAAAAAAAAATAGCATATACAAATGACACTAAATCACAGTTTTTTGTCTTTCTTTGGATACCATCTAAAAGCCTCCTTGTTTCAAAATTGTTCAGTAGAAAGACAGATCTGCTAAAAATATTTGCCCACAGCGAGAGAAAATATCCCCAAATGAATAGCGACATTAACCATTTTATGACAAGGGACCTCAGTAGATGAAGTTTGCAGAATTGTAGAAACAATGCAAAAACTGTTGCAATTTGTCTATACAACAACAACTGTCAATATATGAATGGTCCCACCATTTACAGAATTCGCATATATCCCTATTTTCCCCCATATATAGGAGGGAAAATAGGAGTATATCGCACTAAAAAACGTTTGAGGTTTGAATTATCACTCTCGTCTCCTAGACTTCCACATTCCCCTTCTACCTGTCCCCACGGCCCACTGAGACGAACCCGAGAACTCGCCCAGGGAAAGGGAGACCGTTATATGGAAACGCTTAAAAGAACAGTGGATCACGGAGCGCTCCCAGCCAGCAGGCAGTGTCTCTCTGGGTGTGATTATGGGCTCTTGTCTAACACCTCCACCGCTACTGGCGAACCAACACTTCCTCCAAAAACCACTAAATTATATCGCTGACGGGGCAGAGTGCAGATATGTGCCACATGTGATACCGAGAGCTTTCTCTCTGACTATACAGGCCTACCAACCGAGTAGCCTGCATCTGTACCACTTAAAAGTAACGGTAAGCCTATATATTGCAATTTAATATGCAATAAAATAAAAGGCCTAAATGCAATTCTGTCTATAGCGTTTATTCTTTATTCTTTCATAAATGGAACGTGCTCTCAACCATTGATTCATTTTATCTTAGAAAAAAAGTTGCATTGTCACCTGTGACAGCCTTAAAACTCCGTACGGTATTTCCATCTTTCTCCCTCTGCGGTTCTTTGCTGTATTTATCATAGAGTTTGAACATATTGATGGAGACCATGTCCCTGTAAGATGCAGAGATGGAGAGAGGCTCGGTGTCTTCTTGGGCACCGCTGGCCGTGCGTGAGGTTTTCCCAAGTTCTTCTGACACAACGGTAGCCTCCAAAATAAACAAGAAATGCAAAATATGTAAACGTATGTTCGCCATGGTGATCTAAATTGAAAAAAAGTATTCCATGAAAAAACAAAAACAAATCAAAGGTACGCGATGCTTTCTATTGCCCGCTGGTCTCTGGTTCGCTCGCGTTAACAAATAAAGCGCATGTTTCGTAGCCTAGAATTACGCACGTGGTGGCCACCGAAAATGACCAAAAAACAACAACGCAGTTATCCAGGTAGATCCGCGGAACCTCCACAATCCGCAGTTTGAATTCAACAGTTGTTTCTGCTAGAAGACCGTACGTGGATTCAGGACTCACTGCGTCTGTTTGACATATGGTGACGCTTTTCTGCGTCCAGCCCTCAGTGGTCCAACCAACGAGAGCCCGGGAGTCTTTTCAGTTTGAGTAGGCTACAAGAGCAACCCGATCGAGATATGCCAGCCCACCCGAAGACTGACTGACTGACTGACGACGGATGAACTGCCTAACAAACTTCAAAATAGACTACGGCGCATTTCTGAATGGTTCATATCTCATGGATCGGGCATTCAAGTCAGATAAACTAAGCCATCTATTGAGAAATGTAAAATATGCAAGCCGCCTCCTCCGTTATTTCACTTTACGTTTTGTTCTAGCTTTCATGTGAAAGGAAGAGTGGACGGCCCACTCTCCATTGTAACTTTTTTTTTTACTTCATTGAGAGACAGTGGGAAAGAGGAAAGGGGGACACGCAGAGTATGGTGGAGAGAGGAGACCAGAAGATCGAGAGAGAGAGAGAGAGAGAGAGAGAGAGAGAGAGAGAGAGAGAGAGAGAAGATTCTGGCGCAATTTAATCCTTGCCAAGGATGGCAGCACAACAGACTCAATACGTTGGGGTGGGGTGGTGGTGGTTGTTGTGGTGGTGGTGATGTGTGTGTGTGTGTGTGTGTGTGTGTGTGTGTGTGTGTGTGTGTGTGTGTGTGTGTGTGTGGGGGGGGGGGGGGTAGTTCCTTGGCTTTCTGATGGGTTTCTGGTGTCTAGTTAACCAGAAAACAATGGCGTCCCTGTGTGCGAGGTGTTGAAAGGCCAGGGCCACCGGGGGTCAGACGGCCATTAAAATACCTCCTCTCCCCCCTCCCCCCCCCCTTACTCCCCTATACTCCTTGGAGGTGGGGGGAGGTGGATAACAGAGACCTGGTCTTCGGACACCGTCAGACTGGTTGTCCAACACGGCAGTAAAGGGGGTATTACAGGGGGAGAGATTTCCTTCATACGAGAAAAAAGTGTTTGTGTTTTTTGTTCCAGGGGGATCTGGGATGATCTCTGCTGCTTCAAAGTCAAAGAGAGATAGCATCTACCCCTCCTCCCCCCCTGGCCCCGGAGGTGGGGGGTGAGGAGGGCGAGGTAAAATCAAACAGAATTATCTCTCGCTGGGGAGCCAGTCTTAATTGTTTATTTGTGTGGAGTTTAGAGGGGAGAGGGCCTCCTCGATCCCCTGTAGGAGGAGGAGGAGGAGGAGGAGGAGGAGGAGGGATTGTCTGGCTTGTATTCGGACCACTTCAAACAAGGGCATACGCCAGCGCTGTGGGTCCTGCAGTCTCCATTGGCTTTTCATTTAATTATTTACTTATACATTCATCTGTGAAGCTATAGGCCGTTTAAAGAGTTAAACGTCTGACATTCATCAAGAACTACTATTTACTTGGTAAGAAGACGGTTTTATCCAAAGTGACTTCAGGTGAAGTTGGTTTTTTAGATCATTGTTTTGTCATTGAGGAGCCCATAGGGCTTTTCAGGCAGCTTGCTCGAGGATGCCCGCATTGTGGTTCAAACACGGAACAGAGTTGCATGTGCCCCTGTAATAAACAGGCTCTCTGTATGGATTCTCATTGCTGCTGGACATGTATGGAGGAACCAAACGGTAAAGCAGACTCGCCAGCCGCTGGCTCACGGTGTTGGTAATGCAAGCTCCAGACCAAGGTCGAGAAACTCACGGGCCCTCTAGCACATAATAACCTGACATGTTTTTTATACATCTCACATATGACATCATGGCTAAGTCAGCCCCCCTCCTCCTCCTCCTCCTCCTCCTCCTCCCCCTCCTCCCTCTGCTTGTCTTTGGAGGAGGGAGATTCAGAGAGAGAGTGAAATAGAGGTGAATATATGTGCACTCACTGATATGACTTGTTGCCTCTGTGGTGTTCATCAGAGTGGCCGTGGGACACAAGTGTGACAGTGATCACACATAATGGCAGCTTTGGGCCCCAAACCTCTTCCTACTCCTCATCGTCATCTTCATTCTCCTTTTCTTCTCCTCCTCGGATCTTCCTCTTCCTCATCCTCTCCTCCTCCTCCTCCCTTTGAGCTTTGACTCGTCCCCTCTTCTGGTGACTGGAGCTGAATGACCGTTGACACAGGCTGCTACTGGTGTATGTGTGTGTGTGTGTGTGTGTGTGTGTGTGAGAGAGAGAGAGGGAAAGGGAATCAGAGAACTATGACACCCCCTAAATAGACCCCCTTAACCTCCCCCCTTATGTGCTCTTTGCCAAGATGTCCATCCTTCACAAGCACCCATGCACACTCACACCCCCCCCCCCCCACACACACACACACACCATACACTCTGTGCCAGCGCCAGCCTGCTTTCTGTGCCCTCTCTCCCCATCAGACGGCAATGTTAATACCAGCTCAATGTAAACACACACACACACACACACGGAAATACCGGCTTTATTCTTAATTGGAGATATCCGGTGATCTCATGCATTGCGCACACACACACAAACACGCACACGCACTCGGACACCGATGCCAACTTAAAATGGAATGTCTGAGAATGCTCACATGACAGATTCATGGCTGCAAATCTCCACTGTTTGCCAGACTTTACAGACTCAGCAGACTCTACAGCCCGGGAGCCAGAGAGAGATCCTCTGAGTCAGACAGGATCTCACCGTGTCCACCTGGCTCTGCTTCCACACCAATCACTACCTTCTGTCGGCTTCACTCTGTTGTGTATGTTTGTGTGTGTATATGTGTCTGTGTGTGTGTAAGATGTGTGCATGCTTACATTTGTATATGTGTGAGGGAGTGTACGCATATGTGGGCAGTGTGTGTTTCTTGTGGTGTTTATGGCTGTGTGTGTGTGTGTGGAAAAATGTTCCAAATGTGTGGTTGTGTAATGCAAACGAGTGTGTATTTGTGGCAATGCGTATACTGTATATGTGTGTATGAATATAATTAATGGGGCTCAGTCCAGAGGAACCAGTTCTGTGTGTGTGTGAGTGTATCTGTGTGGGTAACTGTGTATCCGTGTATGCTTGTTGTGTACCCATGTATGTATAGGAGTGTGTTACGTGCCATGTGTGGCCAGTGGCACTTGTCTGTGTGATGTGTTTAAATGCATGTGTGTGTGTGTGTGTGTGTGTGTGTGTGTGTGTGTTGAAGCATCAATTTCCAGACCCCATATGCATCTGTGTGTCTCTGTGTGATCGCTGCAATATCTGTGGTATTTTACTCTCTTCCAGCCAGACCCTTACTATCTCTCTACCTTTCTCCCCACTCCTGTCCCTCCTTTCTCTCTCTCTTCTTCCTGTCTCTCTCTCTCGCTTTCTCTCTCCCTCCATTCTCCCTCTCTTTCTTTCATCATCTCTCTCTGTCTGTCTCATATAGAGACACAAACACCCGTATGCATGCAAGAATGCACACATGCATGTACACAAACACACACACACACACACACCAACAAATGTATGCACACAGAAATACACACACACAACATATACATAAATGTTCTTACAAAACACACTGACATACACACACGTGTAAATGTTCTTACAAAACACACTGACATCCACACACACAACACACACACAGCAGCTTGGAGCACTGTGTAGAACCAAACAAGACCCCATCCTGTGGCCCACACAGACAGAACCAGTCAAGATGATGGATGTCATGTCTGACACGGTCCTCCTCTAAGTGACCCAATTAGGAAAAAAGCCGTAGGAAAATGTTATTCTTTCTCTTCTTTAACTGTACGTCTCCTATTGTACCTTACAGCACATTTGAACTGTCAACACGGCAAATCGGACTGACTGTAGAAATGGGATGTTTTAATGTTAGATCATGAGATCAAGTTAGGAGGATGTGTTTGAGGGGAAATGTTATCTCACACTAGAAAAGAGTGAAATATTTTGTCACTTGACCGTTACTTTTCCACGAACCAGAGTGCTTTAGAGAGAAATACATTTCTCTCGACTTGTATTCATTAGAAACATATTAGTTTAAATAATTTCGAGCTGAATGAATGGCTGCGGTGAAAACAGGGCAGGGTTAAACAAAACAGGAACAGAAAAGTCAAAACTGTGGATATGTAAATGAATAATGCAAAAAATAAATGACTTTAAACAAGCCAATGTCTTTAATCAATACCCCAGGACCAGATGCTTAACCAGATTTCCAATCCCGGGCTAAAATCGACCTAAGGGCTTACTGTGAAGCACACATTGCTCTTTGTCGTCCCCCCCCCCCCCCCCCCCCCCCCCCCCCCCCCCCCCACACACACACACACACACACACACTGGGCACTGTAGATAAGCTGTAGAACCTTTTTGTATATCTGTAAACCAAACCTCGCAAACTTTCTCTAAACTAACTGTCACTCATTGACAGATGAATCCGAATTTTCTTCCAGCCCCTTCCCCCCCCAAAAAACAACCACGTTCATTAGGAAACAGCTCACGACTCTCGCAAAGTGTTTGTCGTGAGTGAAATGTATGTATCGGCGTACTTAAGGTTTTTTGTATTTTGCGAAATAATTCGTCTTCTGCATCGACGCGCTGAAAACGTACATTTGTTTGTAAAAATAAAATAAAAAAGACATCACAAAAAAAAACTGTCTCTAGTTGCAACGATTAATCACACGCACGCTTCTGTTTGAAAGTTAACGCAATCAGGTGGTCGCAGGAACAGCTGCGTTGTGGGAGCTCCTCTGGCCGGAAGTGGAACGTAGCCGCAGCTGCAGTCTGTCACAACTCATACCCATTGAATGAGTTGACGGCTTCAGCTATCCATCACTTTTCATTTATATTCGTTTTTGTGTTGGCATTACAGTGTATCGTGGTGTACTGTTGTATCCTAAAATCGGATGTTTCGGATCTCAAATACACTGTAACGTTAGTTACAGGCTGATTTACCACAATTTTGTAAACGTTGAAATAATTTTCTCAATGTTATTACGAACGTTTTAAATTAATATTTGGATTATACATTTTCCCATCATCTCTGTGTCAGTAGTGGAAGTAGCGGTGGCGGTTCCACGCCGGTGTTTACTTCCATTAAGTTGATATTCTCAACAATTATTATATACTTTGCATACTTAGCAGGAGACGTTGAACAGTGACCGTTCTAGAGACCCCATTATTAGACTAGACCTTTAGATTTCAGTACTCTTGGATCTGTCACTAACACTTCAGCACTGGTGCTAAAGTTGTGTGTGCGCGCGCGCGTGTGTGTGTGTGCGCGCGCGCGTAACTGTAACAGTGTCCTGTATATAACCTATATTAGTCCATTACCGTCTATCCACACTGCGACTCCTTCTCGCGGAGCTGTAACAAACATGTCATCGCTGAACACATTAAAGAGAGGGCGAACAAAGCCGTGACACTATGATATGTAATCAAGCCTAAAGCCAAACCTTGTTCACTACTTCTCTCTTCGCTTTCAGAATGCCTGAGGAGAAGGCCCGCCACGTTACGGTTTTGGCTCATGAGACCTATGTGTTGACATCCTCTTTTCACAATAAAAGCCCCATCTCTCTTCCCTCTGTTGTTTATGAGTATGTGATGAGTCGATGCAGACGTGTGTTTTTGCTTTTTTTTTTTTTTTTTTTTTACAGCACCGTAATGTGCTGTTATCCATCACTGGTATTTTCCCGGCGGCTATCCTTCGGTGGGTGTGTTAATGGAGCAATCGGACCGATAACCGGCCCCAAGTACTCTGCTGTCCGTCTGTCAGTCTCTCGCTCTGTTAATCTGTCACTATGTACTGGCTCTGCACTGTTCTTTTCTGCTCTCCGTTTTTTATCTTTCCTGTCTCTCGACTGAACTGAGCTCAACTCTCCCTTCTGGGCCAAACTTTGAAAAGTGCATTTATGATCTTTTCTTAGCAATCGTGGTTGTATTGTTTTTGAGGGAAGATTTTCCAGTATTAACTATTTTGTGGTTGACAACTCAAGATTAGATACGGTTGGGTTAGTGTTACCGTATTATATATTAGATCAAGAACTATGTTAGATTAGATTAGATCAAATCCACATTAATGATAAATTAAATTACCCTGGCACAATCCTTTATTATAGTCTGTAGTCACTTTGTACATATACATCTGTCTACATATACCTGCTTCAAATCTCCACCTGTTGCTAGAATGGTCTATATGCAGGCAAGTCTCTCTCTCTCTCTCCTACTGTTTCCCCCACTCATCTTTCTTTCTACTCCCTTCTCCCCCGATATCTCTCTCTCCTCCTGTCTCCCCACTCATCTCTTTCTCCTCCTGTCGCCCCCCTAATCTCTCTTCCTCTCTTCCCATCACCTTTGTTCTCAAAACCAATTCTCCCTGATTCCTAAGTGTGTGAACCAGCACTCCTGATAACCCTTTAATAACCCTGTTATAACTCTGTCATTAACCCTCACATAATGCACCCCACTCCCCCTACCAGACTTCTGGGAGACCTTTTCTCCCCCGTAGCATAGCGTAGAGTCGCGTTTCCGTGTGTAGCGCTAACTCGCTCGATGGTGCGCCCGCGCGCACAGCTCAGACATGGCTGGCTTTTCCAGCTGGCCCTCCGCTCGTTCTTTTCATGCTAGAGAATGGAATTAAAGTCGGTGCGTTGCGAGAGAGCAGACTAAAGTCCTGCTGGCTGCGCTCATTGTTTTCCTTGGCCGTCACTCCTAAGTCTGGTCGAAAGTCAGGGGGGAATATTTCAACCTTTTTTTTCCTCCTCCTTCACCTCCTTGTGTGTCTATAAATGGGGTCTTTTCATAGATCGAGGAGGGAACGCTTGATTCTAAGAGCAGGGAGGTGAGGGGGGGGGGGTAGGAGGCTACAGCCCTCCCCCCTTTTAGATCTACTCTTCATCTTCTTCACACACTCCATCATCTTCAAGTGTATGGGCATGACGGGGGCCCCCGCGGCGATGCATGAGTCGAGTCGTCATGGTTTTTATCAAAGTGCCTGTGGCAACTGAGAGCGCTACAGCCACGGAGGGATGGTGTTGAGAGAGGCTAGCGGATCACTTCCTGTCCACCGAGAGCCGCGTCGAGTGAGGAGGAGGGAGGAAAGGGAGGGAAAGAAAACAAGAGGGAGAACCATTGTATGTGGAAAGAGCAAAATAAATGGACAGAACTAAAGGACAAACTAACCTATTAAGTTGGAGTGAAAGCGGGTACAATTTATAAATGCCCTTCCAGTTGCGGATATTGTCAAAACTGTTTTCCTTTTCTAAACCAACGTGAACAAAACAGCAGATCATGTATGTACATATGTAGGAATGCATGTAGGTTGAAGGTAATGTTGGCAAGTTTGTTTGGAGTGTATGGTGTGTGTATGTTGACATGAAGACCATCATTAACTGGCAGGTGGAATCCTGGGAAAAAGAGAAAGCCAGTCGGCAGACAGGCGACCGGCTAATCTATCAGGATATTCAGGAGATTGTCACAGTATTGAGACTGCTACATACTTGAACACATTCAACAAGATGGAGATCAGTTGAACTAAATGAATCCCCTGTTGATGTTGGTGTAAAATCTCTATCAAGGTAATTGTTGGTTTTGAGCTAGCTAGCTCTCTAGTCAAACAGAAACTAGCAACAGCTGGCCACAAACACGGCTTTGCTTTTAGAGGCTGCTAATGCGTTCTTCTTTTCACTGATGAGCTCAGCTTAGCTTCCTACAAGAACTTCCATTTTCTTTTTAATTGCCTTTGGTTGTTGCTCTTGGCTGACCTTGCCCTTGTGAGTCACAATGAGCTTGACAGCCATCCAAACTGAACATTTCTGTCGTTTGTAGTTTCAGCAGTTTTACAATAAAGGTTGGAAAATTAGACCCAGAACTGCAATGATGCTCAACAGGCGGAGTCAAGGCAGAGTCACTCAGCGAACTGAGTCATGACGAAATAGCGGCCTGTCGTTCCAGCTAGTGATGCTATTAGCGACGGACCAGTGTGTATTTGCTAGAGGCCTCTGCAACGTTCCATATGAAGAGGTTATCTTAAGAGCAGCCGATCAATTCAAACTGTCAAACAAGTTCCCTGACTCTGTCTCTTACATCGCAAATGGTATATGTTTTTGCTATAATACACTGTTTAGTTTAGCGTAGTTTAGTTTGGTACAATTCGAATCTCAAAAGATTGTGACGAAGATTTTACCCTGCTAAATAATTTTGGATTTTGAATCAAATGTGGCGTTAACTAAGTTTAGACAATCCGATAAAGTAGTAACCATGACCGTTCAGGTCTATGTGTTCACTAGTGTATAAAACACATGTAAACACGCTGTCTGAGATATCTCACAAAGTGTGTTTGGCTGTCTGTGTGTGCCTGCGTGTGCACGTGCATGCATGTGTGCTAACCACTGCAGTGACTAATAAGTAGTTGATTCATTTTGAAATTGTATATATTTTTATTATTTAGTTTTTTCTTCTACGCAGAAAAAGGTTGTCCACATATCTTGATAGATGTCTGAAATTGTGAAACCTAAAAGCATTCTTTGCTTTTATTATGGGGGTTGTGGTGATGCTGGCAGAACTCAATCTGTATCACTGACATTCCAAATGAATTCCTGAATATATCACAAGTTGTGATTCATAACACATAACACAGATACTTTTAAGTCACTAGACCCTATTGACCAAAGCAACATACAGAAAATTTAGATACATGACCCTAATAACCCTATTTAACAATATCATGATACAGACAGACAGGCAGATACAAACACACAGACACACATGCATGCACACACACACACACACACACACACACACACACACACACACACACACACACACACACACACACACACACACACACACACACACACACACACAACCTCACATTACCTTCCAGCAATTGCTATGTTGTTGTGAACCTTTGAAATCAAATCCTACAAAATGTAAGAGTTATAAGGGTAAAGAAAGTAACTTGCAGAGTTATCAAATGACACATACATCCTTTTGCCCTCTTGACACATTGACACATTTTCCATTTCTCTCATTCTCTCTCGTTCTCCCCCTCTCTCACCTACTCGTTCACCCACTTTCTCTGTGACTTTCAATTCCTTGCTCCCTCTGTCACCCTCTCTTTCTCTCTCTTTCTCTTTCTGTTTTGCTTACTCCTTCCTTCTTCTTTCTCACTCTCTCTCTTGCTATCTTTCTCTCTCTCTGTCTCTGTCTCTCTCGAATTACCTTTTTCTTTGGCGTTCACCTCTCTTGCCCCATCACCCCTCAAACATTACAGAAGAAACCTGCCACCTAACATGCGTCCTGTCTGGTTGTTTTCCTTTCTTCTTTCCTTCCTTCCTTCCTGTCTGCCGTCTGTCCGCGGGTTTGGATGGATGAAGTCATGCATTGGTGTCTCGCTGCCAAAGAGAGAGTATAGGATGTCGCTATTTTTATAAAGTTCAGTGTGATTGGTGACAAGTGCTGGCAGTGGTGCAGGGGTTGGTGGAGGGGAAGGACAGTGGGGTGGTGGTGGTGGGGTGGTGCTGGAGGTGTGTGTGGGGGTGGGGGGGCCCGTTTAAGCCCTGAGCTCAACAGCTCAGGGCTTAAACGGGCGGAAACATCGGCCACCACCGAAAATATAAACAGGTTAGCATTCGCCTTTATTTAGCCTTCGCTTTATGGAACGCGCCAAACTTGAAAGGTAAACGGTAAAACAGTAGAATCCCCCTATGGGGCTTCATGATATAATGCAGAGTAGTTCAACACAGGTGACCCAAGTTTTGAGTTGAACCTTAACGTTTAATCATCCCCCCCCGAAAACAGAAGTCATTGTAGCCATGTACTTTCCATTGGGGAGAACTATAAGGGTTATAGGTAAAGTAATGGTTTCATGGCGTTGGCGTTGGGTTGTGTTTTCCGCGAGTTGTCATTGCCAGTTTTAAACACAGGGTTGAAGCACGGCGGCTCCTAACTGAAATCAGCTGTTTGTTTTTCCCTTTAAGCGCTCAGAACACAAGCGTATTAGACGAGGAGGGGGCCGGGGTCGGTCCACTCAGCACTTCCACCGACTGCCCAGATATCCAGCGAGATTCACGTTTTCATTAATTAAGAGTAAACCCTATAGAAAAGGTTCCCCCCCCCCTCTTACTACACTGTGTTCATTACATTAAAGTTTGTTTGAGAAAGATTTAACAAACTTTCAAGATCGGCCAAATCACGTATTCCAACATTTCCTCACTTTCACCTCACTTCCAAAATTCCCGAAATAAAGGAATAAACTGCACTGGCTTTTATATTTATTATTTTCTTCCTGAAAGCTTGTATGCCTCAGTGGTTGTTTAAGTAATAGATCAGTGTTTGTTATCTGTCAACAGCTGGTTAAAGCTGCCCCTGTTCCATTCTTCCATTCTGACTGTGGTTGGAAGCGCTGCAAAATCTCTCAATTTTCACATGCATTGAACACACACACACACACACGCACACACGCACACGGACGCACAGACACACACACACACACACACCCTAGCCCACCTCTCCACCCCCTGTTCCCCTGACTCTTCAAATTTGCTCTGGCCTAAGTGGACCCCTGTTCCATGTCCAGAGTTTTATCCTGTAAAACCCATACCCTGGTTGGATTAGTGTGTGTGTGTGTGTGTGTGTGTGTGTGTGTGTGTGTGTGTGTGTGTGCGTGTATGTGTATGTGTATGTGTGTGTGTGTGTGTGTGTGTGTGTGTGTCTCGCAAGGAGCACGGAGATGAAAGCACTGGCCTGTCTGTCTGTCTGTCTGTTGTATCTCCTGCTAAAGCCATCGTATGTCTTTGATTTATAGGGTCGTGTCCCTTTGCTGTATGAATACCAATATGGTATTAATATCACAGCCCCACCAATGTTAAAATGACATCCTTCTGACCCACACACTCCTCCTTCTTGGAGGGTGTGTGTGCGCATGTGCTTGCATGCATGTCTGTATGCCGGTCTGTAGCTTTGTCTGAGGAAGCACTCAGTGTGTGTGCATCAAACTGTGTGTGTACGTGCGCGTGTGTGTACATGCGGGATATATAAAAAAATTGAATACATAATGTGTTTATGTGGGATAATGTGTTTGTGTGTGTGTGTGTGTGTATGTGTGTGTGTGTGTGTGTGCACATATGTTTTAAGTGAGTGTGTGCCCTGGTTTTATAAAGTATGTCACACAGGCACATACCTGTGTGTGTGTCTTTTCTTGTTTGTACGTGTGTGTGTTTGCGCGCATGTTCAATATAAGTTTGTGAGCTTGTGTGTATAAATAGAGTATAACAAATAATATGTGTGTGTGTGTGTGTGTGTGTGTGTGTGTGTATGTTTGAGCGACCGAGAAAGGCTAACCAGAGAATGTGTAATTGACTGAGTGATGATTAAACCTGGAAACAAATTTCACACATTTATCCGTACTTCACACATCCAACTCGTGTTAAAAGTCAGAAGTTTAACATTTCTAAGAGAGCGGGAGAGGTAGAAAGAGATTGACCCAATAGAAGAGGAGAGAACCGAGAGATAAAGGGAGAGAACGATAAAGAAAGAGAAAGAGAATGAGAGAGAAAGACAAAGAGAGAAAGAAAGAGAAAGAGAGGATGAGAGAAAGAAAGAGAAAGAAAGAGAAAGAGAGAGAAAGAGATAAAGAAAGGGAGAAGGAGACATCTTCTTGGCAAGGTAGGACATGGAAGACCAGATCTATATTACCCCCCCTCCTTCCCTCCCACCGACCCCTCCCACCCCCTCCCGATCCGCGGCACGGCCAGTTCTGCTTTAGTTCATCATGAAAGTTTTATGCGTGGAAAAATAACAAGACGCCGCTGAGCCAAGTGGCTCGGCGAATGGACGAAATAAAGAACGAAAGAAGTGAAGAAAGAGGAAAAAAACGAAACGTACCAAGACAAAAGCCTTCTGTAGTTTCTAAATCAACATTCATTTGTGACTTGGCAAAAGCCCTGACTGGGGGAAAAGGGAGGGGGGTGGGGTGGGGGGGGGTTTCATGTGAGTATCATGATTCCAAGGAGAAGGTCAGATTTCAGTCCCAGATGAGTCTTTCTGGTGAGGTCGGGGGCCTGCGAATCTGGACCGAGCTCCAGAATAGACCCGATGCGTCTCGCCGACGTTTAAACGCGTGTTGAAGCGTGGGGTCCTGCTGACAACGTAGCGGATGATGATGACTATGATGTATCACCTGTCCTCACTGTTTACCAGATCGTCAATAATTATCAGTAATGACTCTGATTCGATTGTAATGAAGTATCACTTGTACTAACGTTTGTGTTTTGATGACTACAGGTACTCTGCACTCATACAGCACTTTATTCAGTTGTTTTTTTCTTGCCCCAATTTTGATAGCAGGCTTTGATTGATCTCAGCCTCACTTATAAATCGCTTTTAACACGCAACTAAGGACTACATGTAAAAACAAGAAATACGTCTCAAAACGACACAAAAAATAAAGAAAATATAGCTAGCGGTGGTAGACATACGACGTACGTTTCAATCAAGGAGGAAATGTGAGAAATGAACGGGTGATGATGAAGGAGTGATGAATGGAGGGAGGGCACGAAGACCCAAAGAAAGGAATACAGAGTAACAAGTAGCGGGGCGACCAGAGGCGTCTAAAATATCCCCAGAGCCGCGATGCGCCGGAGATACTCGCTGGATGAAAAGCATTCCTGCATATTCTAGTGGCTTCTGAGACGTGCGATGTGAAACCTCCCATCCCTCATGTGTTGACAAAGACAATGTTAGTGTAGCGCTGCCGCCGTCGACCATGTTTATGTTTGTTTCCCTGGCAACAAGCCCATTTAGGAAACAGTAGGGGCAGTAGTGAAGTCAATATGAGAAACAGGTGAGGGGGGCTACCATGCCCAAAATGTCTCCCTCCCTCTCTCTCTCTCTCTCTCTCTCATTTTCGTATACTCTCTCTGTCTCCAACTCTACCCTGCTTGAGCTCTCTTTCTATGTCACACACACTCTCACACTGTCACTCGCTCACTCGCTTTTAATCTCTCACTCTTGCTCTCACTCTATTCTCTCATTCTCTTTTATTATTGTATTATTATCTTTGATAGTTGGTTTGAATTAAGGCCCAAATGAACACTTAGTGATAGTTTAACAACTTTTCAAACATATCCAAATACAATTAATCATCAAACATGTTGTTCTCTCGCTCGCTTCTTCTCACACTCCTTTTGCTCTCTCTTTTTCACAGTTTTTCAACTCCTCCCTCTCTCTCCCTCTCTCTCACCCACTCTCTACTCCTCTTTCTCCCTCCCCACTATCTACTCATCTCTATACCCCCCCCCCCCCCTACGAAGGGGTGCAGCCGGGGTGGTAGTGAATCCATCACGTGTTGACGTCCCTCCCCCTCCTCCTCCTCCTCCTCCTCCTCCTCCTCCTCCTCCTCCAACTCCTCAGAACTTGTGAACTGGTGGTGAAGTGTGGGACACCTGAGCCTCATTGATCTCCATCTAGAGGAGAGGTGTGCTTGTGTGTGTGTGTGTGTGAACGCGCCCGGAGTAAATTGGAAGGTGATCTGAAGAACAATTTGTCATCATTTAGGAGTGACATGTCTCCGCTGATTGGCATGTCCCCTGTCTGGCCTTTTGCTTTTGCTTTCAATCAGGTCCAAATGTCTTAAGATGTGTGTGTGTGTGTGTGTGTGTGTGTGTGTCTGCGTCTGTGTGTGTGTGTGTGTGTCTGTATCTGTGTGTGTATATATGTGTATGCATGCTTGTGTGTGTGTGTGCATGTGTGTATTTGTGTAGGTGTGTGGTTGTAGGTATATGCATTTGTCTGTATGCGTGTGTAATTATGTAGGTATGTGTGTTTATGTGTGTATTTATTTAGCTATGTGTGTGTGTGCAGGTGTGTGCGTGCATCCATGTATGTTTGGTTATGTTGTTGTGTATATATGCGTAGGTACGTCCGTGGTGTAGGTGTGTGCGTATTTGTGTATTTGTGTATGTGTGTGTGTCTGTTTATGTAGGTGTGTGCATGCATGTATGTGTGTGTGTGTGTGTGTGTAGGTGTGTGCTTGCATGTATGCATGTCAGTTTGTATGATGGTTCCCTTGCAGGCTTGTTTTGTTTTGAAATGAAGGCTGCCGGGACTAATCACTGTCACTTTGCTAGAGCATTAAATGTTTTATTACATTCTGGAGAGTTCTGGAGACACTTTCTGAGTAATGGACTTTGTCATCTGCTGGGGCCATAAAGAGACAGAACACAAGTTTGTTATACCCTTTCAAATGAAAAAGGAAGATTTGCACACTTGCCTGCATGCACACACACACACATACACACACGCACGCACACACGTGCACACACACACACACACACACACATGCATGCACAAGTGCTGTTGCTATTACTTATATTACAAACACTGTATTTTAGACATAATATAGACATAATATTATTAATATCTGAAATCAGAGGAAAAGTGAAATGCGAAAACGCAGCCAATGGCTCAACCAAATCTCTAATGGATTAGAGCTAAATGTATTTTGTGAGCAACTGGTAGCAAAACAAAATCCTTTTATGGTAGCAGGCCAGGTGAACATTGGGGGCATGTTGTAAAAGCTGAATAATCACATAGGCTAAAAAGTTGTTTTGGCTTAGGGGATGTAATGAGAGATTGTGTCCAGATATTTAGGAGGTCCAAACTCTCTTTTTACGTCCCACTGTTGAAGTCAAGACACAAAAAAGAATTATTCATTTGACTGTTTATGGAGACACTTTTATTTTAGAGAGTATAGGGACAGGCTATCAAGGAGCAGGTTGAGGTTAGGGATTTTGCTTTCTTCAGGGGTTTTGTGGGTTTCAACCCAGAACCTTTTGGCTGGGAAGTAATCCTATTATTTTAGCAAATATCTCGTGGGAGGCATTAAGAGTTTTGTGTCACAATATTCCCAATTTGCTTTACAGTTTCAATATTCGCACCACTGTGTTTATTGATACTGCATGTAGTGATAATGCAGTATCAATAAAGCGGTATATGCAGCTTGCAACATATGGAGACTTTTTCGGGGGGGCATGCTCCTGTTTTCACAGTATCGGGTCGTATATTTATTTCTCCAACTGGTACTGAGGCAGCTCACATCAGCCAGCACTACATAAAACTCTGTTAGGACTCCTGTTTAGCAACATGCCCAAACCACTTGTTGTTTACGTGTTCACGGTGAGGGGGCGTTTCTGTAGGCATCAGCACACAGGCAGATGTTTTTTGATGTTGCATGTTGCCCTTGTGTAACGGTTGTTGTTTATTGCATACAGGTCAGCCTTGCATTCATGTTGTCATGCCGGTGAAACTCTTAGCGCTGCCACCTTGTTACAGGTCTTCCTGAACCAGAGTAAACCCCAAAATCACTTTTTTCAGTGGAGAACCATTCTGTTTGTGAACATTTCTCTGTTCTTTTTTACTAAAATGTATACAATTGTTAAACGGGAAACTCTTTTAAAATATGAGGTGTCTGCTACTTTTAGTTAAAATTGCTTTTCCAGAGAGGTAATTTTCTCTTGGCTGTGCACACTAGTTCGTGCCAGTGTGACGTGGTTTTGACAACGTTTGACAAAGCCACTCGCACTTGTTACTATGGAACTCAATGGGTGCATTTTTCTCAAACCTTTTACACCTTTTTTCCCCCATTTTTTTTTAAATCTCCAGGGGCAAAGTTCTCCTGCTAATAATCTTTCTCTCAAATAAAACATCTGCTTCTCCATAATCCAAAGAGCAATGCTTCTCTACGCCCTTTCATCTGTTATCTGTTTAGCTAATAGCTATAAACAGATTGTAATTCAACTCTGGGTAATCTACAAAAAAGTCTGAAAGGAGAGGAGAGGGGGTAAGAAGATATGTTAAGAAGAGGTTTAAAAAGCTGCCTGAACTTCAAGGGCACAGAGATCACAAACACACACACACACACACTGTGTTGTGATGATAACACTTGTGTCTGCAGGGTCTACGGGTTGGCATCCTAGGGGAGGGGAGGGGGGGAAATGGAAGGGTCAACGATCATGAGATGTGCGTTTAGTCTTTAGCGTGTAGCATGCTGTCACTCGCATATGCGAGCTGACAGCGCTACAGACAGCGCTAAGGCATGAAAGCCGAGAGACACCAGTGTGCATTGCTTGAACAAATATCTGTGTGGCCATTGTAGTTTTTTGTATTAGACGTTACGTTAGTTACGTGTGTCTTCTAGGATCGTCTATGTGTGATGCGCTGCGGTGTTTTAAATAAACTGTTGAGGGACGTCAACGCCTGCTCGACCCCACGACCACGGTACCCTACGACACATGTGATATGGTAACCACGGGAACAATGGTTATTTTGTTGCAGGACAGGAACGAGGCTCTCTTCCTTCCAGGTTCACCGCAGAATCCTTGGGCTTTTAAGACACACACACACACACACACACACACACACACATACACACATACATCAGAAGTGGTTGCAGAGGGAGGTGGACGCTGGGGTTGGAGGTTGTGTGTAAAGTCGTGTGTTGTGTATTGTTGTGTTATTGTGTGTTACGTGTCAGGTTGTGTGTTCGGGTTGTGTGTTGTTGTGTGAGGATGGGATTAATCTAGATGTTAATTCAGAGTTATGCACTTCCTCTTCGGTTAAGCCACAAACCAAAGCCTTATTGTCCGGACCTCCAACAGAACGGTTTCCAAGAGGTTGTGGGACCACTTAACAATTAACGCATGTCAGTATTTACACACTCCTACAATACTTACACTCACCTCCCCACAGGTCTGCACTGTTAATATGCCAGGGATCAGTGTGTTCCCCAGCCAGGGATGGACCCCTCCACCAGCATCTGATCATCAAACGACCCCTTCACACTCAGCCAACCAGAACCCCCATGAGTTCGCATCGCGAGTGCAGAGAGGAGACAGCAAATACTTTCAATGCTATCCCAGAGCTTTTCCGATACCTCTTCCTCTTCCTGGAGTCCACACGGACTCCAATAATCTCCCCAACAGCATATGACCTCAGATCTTCATGAAAATGTCTGAATGACTTTCCAGTGACTCTCCTCCTCCTTCACACACACACACACCTTGTGTGAGTTCCTGGTATTCAGCCGGCTGGAGAGGAAGGCGTCCGTTCCGTGGAGCTCTACCTTGAAGACATACGCTGGGGTTTTTTGGTTTGTTTTTGTTTAAAGGACACCATGTACTTGAATCATGTACTTGAAGGGATTTTCCAACAAACATCCATCAATGTCTATCTTGAATGCCTGCTCTTGTGTGTGTGTGTGTGTGTGTATATGTGTGTGTGTGTGTGTGTGTGTGTGTGTGTGTATATGTGTGTGTGTGTGTGTGTGTGTGTGTGAGTCTTCATATGTGTGTGTCTGTATATAAGGCTGTGGCACAGACAATCAAAGGTCTTTGGTAATTCTGCCTTTTGCTTTGAAGTGGTAACCTCAACTTGCAATCGCTCTATGTCCTCTATGATTAACTTACCCACAATTCTTTGCGGTAATCATGCCTTCAACCAACAGCATATACGAGTCACAGTACGGCATGTCCGTGACTTGGTTATGATGGTTTGTCTGTGTGTGTGTGTGTGTGTGTGTGTGTGTGTGTGTGTGTGTCTGGGCGAAGTTGTTCACAAGTTGACATGATCAAATATGGTGTGTGTGAGGACCTCACATGGTTAATTGCATTATTTTATTTATTACACACGTAGGATCCCGTGCCCATTGGTCTCAACAGGCGGCCTTCTAACCTTACTTATGTTAGCCGTTAGCTACAAGATGAGTCTGCTTCCCTTTCTCTCTGTGTTGTAAGGACTGCCATATTATGTGGTTAGGTTAGGTTACAATCCAACAAAAAAGAAGAAGATCTGTGTTTGCATGTGTGTGTGTGTGTGTGTGTGTGTGTGTGTGATCTCCACTGGTAACTATGTTGGACCCTACTATGTTACCTGAAATAAGAGTTAAAAATATCACCCAGTTCCCAGATATCAAACATGCCCTTTAATCTTACATCAGAGGTTGAGACTCACACAGAATAAATGCAGTTCTGTTGGACGTTTGGTAAATTTCACAAATGTTTCGGCTGGTGATTTTCCTATAAAAGCCTGGATACAGGTCCAGTCAAATAAACTTTCAAACTTGCTTATGAATAGTTTACTTTTAATGACGTTGCGACGTCACAACCCACGACACTGATGCTAAATAACCCAATGAGCAGTTCAAATAGAACCCAAAATTCAGTTGTTATTGTTTTGTTTTGCGATAAACTGTCACACAATACCATTGTACAAAAAGCGTTTCTTTTTCAAAAGCAGAAAATTGTATTTGCTCTGCAGAATCTAAGACACACATTTCCAGAGTGACTTGATGTATCATGCATCATTTTAACTACTTCAGGACACACACACACACACACACACACACACACACACATTTACTAGCACACACCCAAGCCCCCCTCTTCCCCATCCTGCACCTTCTCTTGGTCTTTAAAATTCTCTTGCTGAATGTTTAGAGAAGTGTTTACAGGTCCTCAGACACTTTTATGTGCTTGAGTCATGTCTATCACACATCACTTTATTACCGTCAGAGGTGAAAACACAAACAAACATACACACGCGTGCGCACACACACACACACACACACACACACACACACACTTGCAGACACATACACACACACACACGCATGCACACACACACGCCAAGTGCACGCCAAGAAGGCGACAGGACCTGAGGGCAAGGCAAACAGACAACAAATACGCCACATAGAGGCCCCACTCTGATCCTCCTGTTCCGTGGAAAGATCAACTCCAATTGAACTCCTAGTCATCTACAGGTCTACTGACCTGTCAACTCCTAGTTACCAACTAGTCAAGTCCTACTGACCAGTCAACTCCTAGTTACCGACCAGTCAACTTCTAGTTACCGACCAGTCAACTCCTAGTTACCGACCAGTCAACTCCTAGTTACTGACCGGTCCACTCCTAGTTACTGACCAGTCATCTCCTTGTTACCGACTAGACAACTCCTAGTTACTGACTAGTCAACTCCTAATTACAGACCTGTCAACTCCTAGTTACCGACTAGTCAACTACTAGTTACCTACTAGTCAACTCCTAATTACCGACCAGTCAACTCCTAGTTACCGACTAGTAAACTACTAGTTACAGACTAGTAAACTACTAGTTACAGACTAGTCAACTCCAACCAGTAAACTCCTAGTTTACTCCAAGTTAAGTCATAGTCAACTCCTTGTAATCTCCAAGTAAACTCCTAGCTAACTCCAAATCAACTCTTAGATTGCTCTAAATCAACTTCTAGATTCCTCAAAACCAACCCCTAGATAACCTTAAGTCAACTCCAAGTCAACTCCAAGTCAACTCCAAGTCAACTCCAAGTCAACTCCAAGTCAACTCCTCACACGTCCTGTGTGAACAGTTGACTGATGTGTTTTGCTAATGTGCATCGATGTTGTCTACATAGCAGACAGCGTGATTGGCAAGGTTAGAGTGGAGCTTTCATCTTCAAAAAAATCAGCTTTGCTTGTCTCGCCTGTACCTGCAGGGCACACACACACACACACACACACACACACACACACACACACACACACACACACACACACACACACACACACACACACACACACACACACACACACACACACACACAGAGACACACCTGGATGCTGGCTTCTGTATTGCTTTGTAAAGAAGGTTCCTAGCGGTAAACGTAATTGTTTAAATAAAATCGTTAGCCCATGAAATTAGATAAAAGCATTTTTTTCCACACCTACAATCATGAAAACGATCAAATATTCAGTTAATTTATTGAGCATATTCCACTTCAACTTGTAGTAATATTATCTAAATGATCCTCAAATACACTTTTCTTCCTAAAATAGAAAACAAACGGTAAGATTGTATACAGCAACTGTTTTTATGAAGTTTAGTTTTGGTTTTTTTTGGGGTTTATAAAACCCCAAAACGTATACGTATAAAAAACACACAAGCAAGTGGCCCCCAAGTGGTCCCCAACAGAGACACAAACATATACGTATCAACTGACACTATTTTCTGTTTGTACTCATTTCTACTTCTGTGGACACATAACATGAAACCCCGCTCACTGGCAAACACGTAGATCCATCCCAGAATAGCATTTGCTCCAACCTGTATAGTGTGGCTAAAGGGCGGGACACAGCACACTATCTGTGGCTGGATCTGAAAAAACACCCTCCAGCTAAACTTTCCATTCCTGCTCTTGCCCAAAAGGATATTAATAACGATAATAATTATCTGGATAACAGAACGTCACCACAAATGACAAACCATGAAGGTTGATATTCAACATTGACAGACTGACAGACAGACAGATTGACATACAGACAAGCCAAGAGACAGACGACCAGCAGACAGACAGTGTTCCTGCAATGCAGTTTACAAAATACTACATGCATGATATCATAAATTATTTATTTGATAATACCTGTGAAGTGTACTTTGATATTGTCTAGGTCTAAATAATAGACTGCATAATAGACTGAAATAGCTGCATTTCATGTGGGGCTACCATCTTGCAGACACATCACTGTTTTATTCAATCCAAGCTTGAAATGTTGTGCCAGGGATATGAGTAAACATTAAAATAGCTTTAAAATGCCTTCAAGTTATTTTTGCTAGCTTAGCACTCTGGGCCGGTAAGTGCTCCCACCACTTTAGCGTGTCACACTTTGTTTGCACCACAAACATTTTTCATACAAATTTATGGCATTGACTTCCCCGGGGGAAATTCATTTTACAAAAAAAAAAAAACTAAAAGAAAATCAATGAAAATCACAGGGCAGCCACCGCCAACATACAAACATTTCCCAGCAATTCCCAACAAACCGCACCACATTTATGGATAATTTAGCATTCCATGCAATTCCATGCGATGCCAATTCAGAAATTGAGGCCTGCATGCATGTAGCACGGGAGCCAGCACTATTTCAGGTCGAGGGATTCCTGCTGATTTATCATGATCAAACTTAATCGTTTACAGCTCGTGAAGTATATTGGAAAATTGGCAGTTGAAGCAATTGTTACCAGTTAGCATGATTTATGTTTTCCATGCTAGGAGTGTTTGGTGGGCATGGGTCAGTGGCTCAGCCTGCTATGATGCGTGCGCAGTAGTAGTCCTAATAATATTACTGGACATGAGTATGATGGGCATTTGCAGAGGGACGTATAAATGAGAGGACTTTTATTTAACGATTTAGTGATTTAGCAGATGCTTTTCTCCGAAGTAACTTACATTGCATTTTTTTAAACAAGTGATTCATGAGCAGTTATAAAGGAACAACTTCAAAAACGCGTAGGTGACCTGGTAGAATGCAGACATCGGAATTCGGCTGTACTTTTGTACCTTTTGGCTAGGAGACAAACACCCTAACCACTAGATTATTAAATTGAGTGAATTATTACTTACATTAACACATATTAGTGAATGCTGTGATTCTGAAAAGGACCTAAACTGAGTACTGCTACATGTAGCTTCCACGTTAGCTTCCACTTGCCACCCAACAAGAAGCATCTCGTTGTCGATTTTGATGACCATCAATTCACTTCAAACTGTCAAACCGTTTCGTTTTCTTCTCCTCTATTCTTCCCTGTTCATCTGAAACGTTACTCTTCTTGACAAAACTTTAAATAGGAGCAGGTGTCCCTTCCTCGTGATTTTTTCCAGTTGGAGGTTACACAGCTGCCCCAATAAAGCCGCTCAGTTTCTCTCTCTCTCTCTCTCTCTCTCTCTCTCTCTCTCTCTCTCTCTCTCTCTCTCTCTCTCTCTCTCTATCTTTCTATACGTTTGCGCTGCCCGTCTGTCTGTCCATCCATCTGCCCGTCCGAGAAGGTCTGTCTGGGGTCTTGTAAAGACTCACTTGGACCAGATGCTCCATTCCTCGTTAAGTTCTCCCTCCTGGTCCTCTCATTGTGATCCCGACCTCCACTGGTCTCCAATAGGACCTGCATGGCTGAACATGAAGTATACAATACCGGATGCCCACCTCTGTTATGCTGTGTGTGTGTGTGTGTGTGTGTGTGTGTGTGTGTGTGTGTGTGTGTGTGTGTGTATGTCAGTGTGTTTGTGTGTGGAATTCTTTGGAGATCTCCTCCCAGCTGGTCATCAATGATGGCCTCTTCTGCCAGTGTTGACTCTGTTCTTTTGTGTGCACCTTGAAAACTCCTCTCTGAGAGATTTTAATAGAGGTTTATCTTGTTTATCTTTCCCGCCCTTTTCCGTTCAGGGGAGATGTATGTTGTCATTCTGGGAACATTAGGTCTGTGATCCTTCTTCCTCTCACTAATGAAGTACCTGAATGTAATTCAACCTACTGGGACTTGTGCTTATTGTATAAAGTCAACTTGGATAACTATTAAAACAGCCCCTTTGCTGTAAGTACAGTTTGACAGTCGGTGCTATTATGCACTCATATTCGTTTCCTTCCTCCTCTCTACACCTTGTATTTTCTCAAAGCCGTCTCTTCCTTCCCAATATATTATCTTAACCTCCCTACTCTATCTTTACCTCCTCGGCTGTGTCCCTGAGGTGCGCCTTATCAAGCAAAAGCAACAGTGTGGTAAAGCAGCGCCATCGCATTGTTAAACATGACGATAGGCAGACTGTTTGAATTCTGTAGAGAACGCGGCGGCGCACGTTAGACTGGAGCCGCTATGCAACCGTTAAAGCATTCCCCGTCTGCCGCGATCGTAATGACGTACGAAACGGCAATCGCCCCAAAGTTCGTTAAAAAAAAAGGAAAAGAAAAAGCTAGTTTGAAGCTTAGAATGGTGTTGGATAAGACTTCTATATTTATGAGTTGCTGACGGTCTCCTTATGGTCAAATCCAAGTTCATCCTTATTGTTCGGAATCTTCACGATAAGTTAGTTGAAAGTTAGCTTTGTAGGGAAAAACTGTTTGCTGTAATTCTTTCTTTAACATCTTTAAACATAAACGAGGTAAATACCTAAACATAGCATACTCTAATACATACCATTAATCACTTATAAGCTAATACAAAACTATAGTTTTGAAACTTTAGTGAGTAAACACATCAAGTCTATTCTCTGGCGCTATAAGGTTGTTGCTTTAGTAGGCAGGACTTTGTTGCTTTGCTGCTTGTTGTTTTCACACTGTTTTTCTAGATACCCTGCTGTGTGTAATAAAAAAGGAATTTGAGATGGACCTCTGAGCAGCTTAACAGCCAATTATGTTGTTTTCTTTCCCTTCTTAATTTGAATATTGGATGTTGTTGATTTTGCTGAGGCCATAGCTTTTTTCTCCATTACCCATATCTCAGCTTTGGCAGAAACATTTCCATTATTGGTAAGTTCTGGTTGTCTGAGTTTCTATACTCCTAGTGATTTTCTTTTTAAATTAGATGGTTTTGAGACATTCAGATATACAATGTTGAAACCCTTATATAAATTACACACATTTATACACACATGCAGGCACACACAAACACACACACACACACACACACACACACACACACACACACACACACACACACACACACACACACCTCATTGCTGCAACGTTCACATGTTTAAAACTGTATAAGAAAATGCTGGCACAATAACTTCAGCTTGTCAGATGTTTTAAACCCACTACAAACTTTTTGTTTTGGAAATCAAAATGACCAAAAGTGCCGTTCTGTTGCGGGATAGCTGTGATAAAAGTGGGAACAGAGACTTTAATCACAGTGAACTCTCTCTCTGGAGTCATGGGGCCAACCAGTCAGGCTTTGTGCGTTGCTTCTTGTTAGCAATTGAGGCCTTTTAAAAATGGACTGTGCAGAGCTGGCTCGGCCATAAAGCTTCCGTTGATGATAAATGTAAAAAAGAGAAGCCGAACAAGCGGGCCATCTCCGAGTGTCAATATGACAGCACCGTTGTCAGGGCAACCCTGCACATGGCTTGTCGAAATGCGACTGTTTGTTCAGGAGACAAAAAACATATTTTAATCAGTTAGTTTTTGCCGAGAGGCGGGGGGTTGTCTGTGTGTGTGTGTGTGTGTGTGTGTGTGTGTGTATGTGTGTGTGTGTGTGACTAACAGAATGTGAATGAAAGAAATAACATGTGTATGTTATGTGAAAGAGCAAAGTTGAGTTTCTATAAACATGCACACACAATCCCTTCTGGGTAGTAGCATTAATGTGTGTGTGTGTGTGTGTGTGTGTGTGGGTGGGTGGGTGTGTGTGACTGAATGTGAGCGACATACATTACATATGTATGCCATGTGACAGAAAGGACGAGTGTGTATGTGTAACTTTATATAAACATGCACACACACTCCCTCGTGGTTGGAAGCATTAGTGAGTGTGTGTTTGTGTGTGTGTGTGTGTACATGCGTGTCTGTGTGTGTGCACATAAGTGTTTGTATGTTCCTTGACGTGGAAGTGTATGTGCCTTAATGTGTGTGTGCATATGTGTGAATAATTGTGTGTGTGTGTGTGTGTGTGTGTGTGTGTGTGTCTGTGTTAGATGTATGGGTACCAGCAGCCATTCTAGAGGGTCCTTGTTGACCACCCATGCTGCTGAAGGGGTCTTCGGGAGAGCTCAGCATGGACGTCCAAACAAGACAAAACACGGCCCACCGCTGCTCGTCCCCCCTCTGAGCATGCTCAGTTACAATACCGAAATACAAACTCCCACCCCCGGCACCAGCCGAGATTTAGTCTTGTATTGGATTCTTATTATTCTTATTATATTATTATAATTATTATTACATTATTATATTATTATTATTATTTTTATGATGATGATTATTATTATTATTATTACATTATTTTATACAAGCGTTGCTGCTGAATCCTCTTTGACTAGAATGATCTCCAAGATGAGCTCTTGCATGTATACGTACATAGAAGAACATTAAATAACTAGATGAGCTAGGATGAGCAGTATCAGTTTAGAGTGCTTTTGTTAATAGGATTTGGTTTACCAAACTGACTATCAGAGTACATTATTCATCAAGGTCATTATTAAAAAAGACACATAATCAACCAAAAGTATGGCTTTCATCAAGAATTGAAAAACAAAAAAGCATCCAAACAATATTGTCAGGCATTGATTTGATACCCTAATTGGATTCTTCATAAACAACAAACTAATTTAAGGAAGGCGATAACCATCCTTACCTTCTCGTCCAGACCTTGTGAGAACATTCTTGTAAAATAATAGCCATTAAAGTGATCGGGTCAAACCCAACTCTGTCTGGGAAACAGGCCACTACATTTGAGAAGTTTGGGAAATAAGGGCATATTGTGCTTTTCCAGTCAATAATTTCAAACCTTTTTACTGGAATGTACTTTTCTTTTCCACAAGCCCCCAGTAAGCTCTGCGATATTGAGTGTGTGTATGTGTATGTGCGGGTGTGTGCAACTGTATGTGTGTGTGTGTATGTGTGTGCGTCTGTAATTGTGTG